>FXXK01000727.1:241092-266958 GCA_900184695.1 Betula pendula | reverse complement strand
GGATTCGGTTGGCGATTCTCATCTCTGTTGTCTCGGTGATGATTATGGCTGGAAGAAGCACGTCCGTCAGTGTCTTCGCTGTTGGTGCGGGCAGTATTCTCCAAAACCTCATGTAAGGTTCGGGTCATGCTCTGGAGAGAGGTACTGGTGTCTTTTGAGTCCGTGAGGAGCTTGCTAATGCTGGTTTTAAGATCCAGCACATCAGTTTCCAGCTTCTCAATGCGGTCCTTCTGGGTCGTCATTGCTCTGATACCAGGTTGATAGGATCCTACGGATGTAGGTGATGGATTGTGAAGAAATAATGAATGGAAGGGGAATTATTATTGATAATGTTCCACTTGAGGTAGGAATCACCTTTACACGCAAGGTGTTTGTTGAAATACTTGAATGAATCCTAACTTACTCTTAGTCCCACTTATATAGAGAACACTCCTACGTGATACTTCTACTACTTAACAGATAGATAACCATCTACCATAGAATAAGGTAATGCGATAATATGATAAGCTAACAATAAGATAACCCACTGCTAGACTAATAAGATAACAATAACAATAAGATAAGTTCTATCCCCTCCCCCTCTTGGCACTAGTCTAGATACTTGGGATTAGGTCTCCTAACCCTGTGGGTACGAGCCTTATCATAGACTGTGTAGTATTCTCTTTTGTGTTCATTAAAATGGCGGATTATGAGAAAAACCCATATGAAGAAACCAAAAACCCAGTCCAAAAATGGCGTTTGAGAGAGTAAGAGAGAGAGAGATTAAGAGCATTCCTAGTGAGCTCTCTAAAAGTGAGTTTTAGCCAAATTTTGACTAAATTTCACAAAAACTTCCCTCCATCATGCTAGGCAATTCTTTCTACATTTTAGCTTATGTCAGAACTCACTCCAAATTTGGCTCATGAAAATTTTTCACCAAACAATTTATTCCCATTTTATATTCATTTCATCTCTCTCTCTCATCTCTCCCTCCTTGGCACCATGTGAAAGACAAAAGAGCAGCAACGATAGGAGCACTAGGAGGAGATTGAAGACCAAAAATTTGGCAAAAAAAAAAAAGATATTGTGTTTGGAAAGACAAAAGTGCAGCTTATATATATATATATATATTTCATTCCTATTCTTATTTCTTTTCTTAAAAAGAAAGTACTCTGAAGCAAAATTTCCTCCGCCAAACACAAGGCGAAGGAAATTGATCTCCACAGTTGCATGATTTCCTTTGTTTGTCCCTTTCCCTTATCATCACCATCACCAAAGGTTAAAAACAAATAAATAAGTATACCTTAAACAAATAAAGGTTTTTGAGTTCCTTACAAATTGACGTGATAGTTTACGTTATTAAAGTATTTATCCGTGAAGCGGGTGTAACTCCTTTTGGAACTGAACCTATTAGAGTTGAGACATGTGTTTTTTGTGTTCATATCTCAATCGTAACGAATTTACTTTCAATTAAAATTAGGCCTAAACTAAACCCGTATTGAATTATTGGATTCGTGATTTGTTTGACATTGGATAGGTGGAACATAATCGTGAATAAAACCAAAAGGCATACATAGCCCTAATCCAACGGCACCAAGACCAAGAACAGCCACAGTTGATCCCTTTTCAACCTCAGGTTCCTTCCATGCACCCCCAAATCCAATGGAAAATTCACATGAGATGAAGCTAGCATGTGGAAGAGCTATGCCTGGATCAAGCTTGAGAATGAAATCAGCATCAACAACCATGCACTCGGACCATGTGGAGCAACTAAAAGCCTCTGATAGACATTCTTCAAGTGTCATCACGCATCAGACCATTGAAGGGCACAGGGTATTTCAGGCATAAGTTGGTGTTTCCAATCCTGACAAACAATTTTTCACAGAATAATACATGCTTAGGAAGTTTCGTTGGTTGTATTGCAAATATGTTGACGATTTTATATATTCAGATCAAAAAATTCTTTCCTGCTCATAATTGTGGCAGACATTATTATAACAGTAGTTCTTCTATAGAGTGGATTGCTTTGCATAGATTATTTTAGAGATGATTCCACTTGGACTACAGCCGCATTAATGAAGGAAAAAATTACGATGGATTATCAAATTAATGTCCCTAAGCTGATGTGCCACCGTGCTATAAAGACGGGCACTGGAAATGATAAATGGTAGACATGCAAACGGCCACTAACGGAAGTAGACAGAATGATTGATTTTACACGATTAGAAAAGCCTAATAAATTCGTTAGAAAAAGAGGAAGGAGCATCGAGGACTGATAAATCATAAATTTGTCGTGTGCGGACTGAGCCAATCGTCTCCTGCAAAATAGAACGGAGTCGTCAGCAGGCATTCGGTCTTTCGATCGAAGGTATTCCAACGCTCAAGTCAATATCTTGACTTTTCGGGGGAGAAAATATGGACAGAGAGGTGGAGAGCTTCCGTAGAGGGAGGAGGAAGTGTTTCTGTTGTAAATAGGTTAGAGGATACCTCGTGTGGGAGAGAAGCTGAGACCTTATGGTTAGGCACTTGGGCCCATTTTGGGCCTTAGTTGAACTTGAAGTAGACTTATTTTTGGCCTTGCTGGTTGTAGGCCTTTTATCTGATTGGGTCTTGGGTACGGTCCGTATGAGACTTTTGTATTCACCATTTCCTTGTAAGGTTTCCTCCTTTTAGAAAGGATGCTGAGGCCCGCTATAAAAAGATAAGTGTAGACTGCCTAGTATTCTCTTTTGTGTTAATTAAAATGGCAGATTATGAGAAAAACCCATATGAAAGAAACCAAAAATCCAGTCCAAAAATGGCGTTTGAGAGAGTATGAGAGAGAGATTAATTGGTGTCAGAGAGAGAAAATAGATTAATTCGTTTAGTTTATGGTAACGTATTGAGGATGACGTCTTGGGGGTTTATGCGGAGCCAGAGGACCAGATGATAATTGATTTGGCAATATTTGATGATCTGGCAATAATTATGTGGAGATGGAACATGTGGCGCAACGTGATTAGATTAACTGGCTTTTTTTTTTTTTGTTTACACATGGCAAACAGCCCAATAACTGCAGTAGACGAAAAGATTGATTTTATCACGTGGCACTCATGTAAACTGCATCGTAAGTTTTTAAAGAAATTATAGTAAAAGTTATAATATTACAATTATTTACCAAATAAATAATAGTGATTATTAATTTCATTAACTTGAATATTTGGAATTAATATAGCTAGACATACCATTACCATTTTTGTTGCTAGGAGAGTTTCATTGACCAAGAATGCGACCCTTTTTTAATTTTTTAGTGCGACCCTGGCCGGTGCACTCAAAGCAATAATCCACACCCATTCCACCGGTTAACTCTTTGACCAGCTCCGAAATAGATTTATCATATTCATCAAGGTTTATAAGTCACTCATTAATTCCAAAAGCTTTTCCCTTTATTCTTTTCCTCTCTCATTTTTGTCAACTCCGATTATCTTTGCTGCCCCTTGCATTATAGCCCCACTACGACCTGCAATTTACGATTACATAATTTCCAACTTCCTTGAATCCACCGTAAGGAAAATTAAAAGGAAAACTAAAGAAAATAAGATTTTGAACTACACAATCTTAATTTTTATCCTATTTTTCTGAAGTGAAACCATCCCAAAAAATATTTCTCTTTCGTCTTTCCCATTAAAGTATTTATCAGTGAAGTGGGTGCAACTCCTCTTGGAACTGAACCTATTGAGATTGGAAAGCGTGTTCTTATACACGTGTCGCAATCTCACCAAATTCAGTTACAACTATAACTCGACCCAAACTAAACCCATATTGAATTCGTGACTTGTATTGGTCCTTTTTGCAATGTCATAGCGGATGCATATTGGATATTGAAATTGGGACAAGTGTTATTTGTGTCCTGTTAAGCTGTTATAAGACACATGTTTTAATCCTTACGAATTCAATTCCAACTCGAACAAGAACCAAACTAAACCCATATTCATGATTTGTGTTTGCTCCTGTTTGCCATATTGTCATAGTGGAGACATATTGGATATTGGAATCGGGACATATGTTCTTTGTGTCTTGTTATAAGGCATGCGTCTTGATGTCAACGAATTTAGGATCAACTAAAATAAGACCCAAACTAAACCTGTATCAGATTCGTGATTTTTTTTTTTAACATATTTGGTAATATAATCATGAATAAAAGCTAAAGGCGCACACACATATATATATATATATAGCCCTAACCCAACAGCACCAAGACCAAGAACAGCCACAGTTGATCCCTTTTCAACCTCAGCTTCCTTCCAAGCACCCCCAAATCCAATGGAAAATCCACATGAGATGAGGCTAGCATGTGGAAGAGCTATGCCTGGATCAAGCTTTAGAATGTAATCAGCATCAACAACCATGTACTCGGACCATGTGGAGCAACTAAAAGCCTCTGATAGATATTCTTTAAGTGTCATTACGCATCAGGCCATTGAAGGGCACAGGGTACTTAAGGCATAACTTGGTCTTTCCAATCCTGACAAATAATTTTCACACTCTTGGCACTCACCAATGAAGGTTGGAATTAAAAGATCTCCTCCTCTTAGACCTCTTACTTCCCCACCGACACTCTCTACCACATTGCAAATATTGCATAGTTTTCTTCACATATAAGTCCATTTCAACATTAATTTAGTGTGACTAGTTAACATTTTTGACAATATTAATTAAATGATTAAATTTGCTATTTTCTATCAGCTTAAACTTTTAACATGGTATTGGATCTGAAGTTTTAAGTTTGGACCTTGACTCTATACTTCACTTTTGATTTTTTAAAAAATAATGATTGATCTAAAACTTGGTTGAGACTATCACAGTAACATTGTTAAGATAACTATAAGATAAAAGTATGATTTCTAGCATTATTTAATTAAGACTGTTGTGTCTCGTAGTCGTAAAAGGTCATGGCAATTTTTCTCTTGGCTGATTTTTTTTTTTTATTATTATTATTATTATTTTCTAAATAAATCAGATTTGGATATGCTATGAATGTGGTTCCCATGGTGGCTGCCTATGAAATCCACCAAATTGATCTGGGTGGAGATCATGGCATTTACACTTAAGCCATATTTAAAACACGCGATTAGATTTTTGTTACTCAAAATATTGTGTTGAATTAACACTTCAAGTCATTTAGAGAACTCGTATCAGTAAATTATTGGCAACCCCATTTGTTTCTATTTTGATTTAAACTACAAGGCTGCTTATCCTAAACATGAGGATATAATCATATTATGTATTATATATTTAGAGAAATTGATGAGCCATGAAGCTTATGTATAGCCTATGTGGCCATGTAGAAGAAGGAAAAAAAAAAAGTAATACGTTCACAAAAATAAGACAAGATAAAGATGAAAGGTATGCCACAAAGTCCTGCTATTGCCCTTTTTTTTTTTTTTCAAATAACAAGTCAGTTTTGATTATTTAAAATTATTTTAATTTTTTATTGTATTTAGGAGTTTAAGGCTTATGAACGTAGGCTACAACTTGGCAAATTTAATTGTGACATATATTACTTTGCCATTCTATCCAATTATAATGTAGCTCATTTTTTCTTTAAAATGTAATATCATATGCTTTATGTGGTATTCTTTTAGTAATGTTTGATATCATGGTGTACGTTAATTGCAGACTTTGAGATATATATTTTTCACGATTATAAGAGAATAATATTGCTACTCTACTTTGTTTGTAACTCTTTTATTTTATTCCTTCTCTTTCTCTCATGTAATATTACACTACATCTAGTATATTTAGTAGACACATATATTTCTATGTGCTCAAGCATGAAGCTCGCAAGAAAGGAAGGTGTGGAGACACCAAAAAAAGATAAAGCAATAGAATAAAATAAAGGAGAATATAAAAAAGAGGGCGAATAAGAAAAGAAAATGTGTGAAGACATGAGCTCGCAAGAAGGGAAGGTGTGGAGACACAGAAAAGAATAAAGCAAGAAAATAAAATAAATTAAGGAGCATGTGAAAATAAGAAAAAAGGGGGAATAAAAAAAATGTGTGAAGAAAAAGAAAAGGATAAAAGAAGAGAACTAAGAAGCGTGTACAAAACAGAGAAGAAAAGAATGTGTAGAGACAAAGAAAAGAAGAAAGGATGATCAACTAAGTTCTTTATAACCCACCTCTGTCATAGTTTTGAAGGCACAATAAATTTGTATTTTCTTGTACCAAAGGAGATAATTTAATTTCCATTCATCTACCAGTGGCACAACAAGCTTGAAGCTCTATAGCAGGTGCTACACTCTCTTCTTGGTTACACCAATATTCTTTATTGCCATTATATGCTTGTAGTAATTAATAATTAACATGCACTTCAAAGATTTTATAGTAGCTTTTATTGCTCAATTTGATTCTAATTTCTAAATGAAGGAATTTATGGTCTTTTTCCCCAATTTTTGATGATCATATCATACACCTACTTGGCAGAATTTTATTAGCCACCTCATTTTACTTTCCTCGTTGTGTGTTTAAGAGAGTCAGAGAGATGGAGGTTGGAGATTGCAGTCTATGGCATCACTTGATCTTCTGTGAGGAGCTGAAAAGCGATGAGGAGAACGATTTTGTTTGCAGTCTGTGCAAGGAACCAGTATTGGGATGTCCCGCCTACAAATGCTTGGAATGCAACTTCTTCCAGCATAAATCATGCACTGAGCAAGCACACACAGTAGATATTGAAATCGAACATGATTTGAGTGAAAGACATCATTTGATCTTTTGTGAAGAGCTGGGCAATAGTATTGGCAAGGAGGAAGTTGTTTGCCCGGGATGCGAGGAACCAGTATTTGGCCCCGCTTACAAATGCTCCATCCCCGGGTGCAAATTCCTCCTTCACAAATCGTGCACTGAGCTACCTCACATGATACAACACCCCGTGCACTCAAAGCACTCCCTTTTTCTCCAAATGCCATCAGAGAGTAATTATTGTGATGCTTGCCGCAAATGTTGCAGTAGATGCTTCCTTTATCGATGTTCCATCTGCAATTATGACCTCGACGTTAAATGTCGTTCCCGCTGGCGAATTAATGCCGAAAATTGTCATCAACACGCATTTGTTGCCACCTCGATGCAGATCCAGTTCACTTGTCAAGTTTGTGGTGAGGAGCGCAAGGACATTGCCTACCTCTGTAGCATTTGCCAACTCTTGATTCACCATAAATGTGCTCGATTTCAACGCACTGTCGAAATTGCATCACATAGTCACTCCCTCACTTTGACCTATTCTCTTCCTCAATTTAAGGAGCACAACAACGTATTTTGTAAAGTCTGTTGTAAGAAGGTGAATACAGAGTATGCAACTTACTCTTGTCGACAATGCAGTTACATTGTCCACTTGAATTGCGCAACTGAATTCAAGTGGATGGACGACTTCAATCGGCAGCACAGAATTTTTGACGATGACACTGATTTGGTTCATTTGGTGGAGGGGATCAAGGTAGCAGAGGACGAAAGAGCTGGCCCTCGGCAGATCAAACATTTTAGTCATCCACAACATTACTTAATCCTCAGAGATGAAGAGTTCATGGAGGACAAGCGTTGTGAGGCCTGTATGCAATTTATACTCTCCGTCCCGTTTTATTGTTGTGTGCAGTGCAATTTCTTTCTTCATAATAGGTGTGCTAAACTACCCTCAACGATTAAGCGATGGAAATTTCATGATAAACATCCACTCACCCTCCTCTCACAAGCTCCGTCCACTGATGGATTGTTTTGGTGTGCTTTTTGTAACCGTCCTCGCCATGGCTTCACCTATGGATGTGACAAGTGTGAGAGGACCTACGTTGACGTTCAATGTTGTTTAATTCCAGAAAACCTTGAACATGAAGGTCACCAACACTCTCTCTTCAGTACTCTAATAAGCTTCGATCCTTGCAATGCTTGTGGTGCAGAAAGATCTGACTTCGCGTGCACTAATTGCAAGTTCTACTTGTGTAATATATGTGCAACTCTTCCACTCATAGCCAAATATGAATATGATACACATCTCTTAAAACTGTCCTATACACGTGAAGATGATTCCGGAGAATATTATTGCCTAATTTGTGAAGAAGAAAGAGATCATCCAGATCGTTGGTTCTATTATTGTAAACAATGCAATTTTCCTGCTCATCCCCGCTGCATTCTTGGAGCAAATCCGTGCATTAAGTATGGAAGAATTTATATAGATGAAGGTCATCAGCATCCTCTCACTATTGTCCAAAAGACTGAGCACTCTCCTCCATGTGATGAATGTGGCATGTCTTTCGATGACATGGCCTTAGAATGTATTCAATGCAAATTTGTTGTCCATAAGTATTGTTTGTGATATCTAAGTTAAAAAAGAGAGTGAAGTAACTTCTTTAACGATTCTTTGCTTAATTAGTTGGTACATTTAAGTGTGTGAAAGAGAGGAATAAGCTTATTGTATATAATTTATTTTGACATACATTGCTTACTACTAAAACTCTTTGCTCATATATTAATATATATTTTTTATTATCTTATTTGATTTTGTTTCGATGTCCAGCTGTAAGTGTTTTAGAAAAATCTTTACTTCCTCTCTACGACATATTCCTTTCATGGCGAGTTGCTTTGGCTTAGCAAATCAAGACAACTTGTGCTTCATTCTCATTTTACAACTCTCACGATCATTGATATCCACATGGGCATTGATGAAATACGTGGTTTGCAATTCTTAGAATCATCTTTTATTACGTTGCTGAACCGGTCAATATTTTACAAAATTGTGAAAAAATTTATGAGTGAAATTGCTGAACCGGTCACGTGGAGTACTCTGTAGTTAAAAATCTTTGCAACTCCTTTTCTCAGGTTATCAACTTTTTAGGTTCATAGATAAAGATCATGAGCTGATTAATTGCACAAATAAACTAATATTTAAACAATTGTTATGGTATTTACAAGTTAAGAAATTTAATTAATTTTTATATCTTTCAATAATATTCTTCTTTTTTCTTTTTCTTTCTTGTGATTGCTTTTAATTAACAATAATTTATGGTCTAGCTATATATATATATATTGAAACTCATTGGGTAGGCTTAAAACACGGTGAAAGAGGCCAATTTGTAGCCTCTCCAATGAAATTCAATTTTACAACTTAAATATTTTATATTTAAGAAAAAAAAATGCAAAATTAATCTATGTAGTTATACCGATTTAGTGGCGATTTATAATAAGCTCTCTATAGTATAAAAATATAATGAAAATTTCTTGTAGTATGCAAAAACAACAAGAGTAATTATATAGATAAGTTTGGGCTGATTGAACAGTAAATCAGTCCAAGATATTTGAGATTAAAAAAAAAAAATTTTGAAATTTGATGGTGAAGTCTACAAAAACACAAAGAAAAAGCCTTGGCTGATTTTCTATTCAATCAGCCCAGACTTGTATATATCATTACTTAAACAACAAATAGATCTATGCACCAAACTTTCGTATAATTTTTTAATAGAAATCAATAAATATCATGTCGGTACCAATTAGATTATGAAACATGTTACGTACAACAATTTTTTTTTCACTAAATTTTTTTTTAAAAATAGACTTTAAACGGGTGGTTTCATCGACTTCCTCTTAACATATATGGAGCCACCCCGATTGAGAATATAAAGAAAACATGTACGGAGTCTTTGGACTCGCAAGAGTGTTCGTAACAATACGGGCATGGGAAGTCTGGTCGGACCTCGTCCTCCACATCAGAATCATCGATGCTCAACCGATCTAATCCAAAAACACACAAATCATTGAAGAAATAATGAAAAATGATAACCCAGCGAAGAGAGAAGAAAAAGAGACAGAGAAACGGATTGGGTACCTAAGTGGGAGCTCTGACGGTGGTGCTGGAGCGTGTATTAATTTTTTTTTTTTTTTATTGATTTTTATTTTGATTTTAAATTTTAATTACCTCCAAAGAGAAAAAAGATAAGCCAAAAAAATAAAAAGAAAAGAGTCTCGCTTCTGATCTAGTCTCTCTTGGGAGACTTAGTTCTGAAAATTTGGACTTTTTGGTTTGATATTTGTTCAAGTTGATTGTAGGAAGCTTCAAATACAATGAGAGAGAGAGAGAGAGAGAGAGAGGTATATCAAACCAAAGGGGGTTGCTCGACCACCATGTTTTAGTTTTTTTTTAAAAAAAATTAATTACTTAATTTATAGGTTTTATATATTTATAAATATTTTTTATTATGTGTGATTCGTATCATAATCTGATTGATATTGACGTAGCATTAACGGCTTTTGTAAAAAAAAATTGATGAAATTAAATGCAATGACCTATTTTTGTTATTTTTGCATACCATATAAAGTTCTCAGAATATTTTTATACCACATAGCTTATTGCTAATCAGTGTAATTATAGTAGCTGATTTTGCATTTTTTTTTCTTATATTTATATCTAATGAAAAAACTCATAAAAAAGTTTTTCAAAATGCTAGCTCCTCTTATCTTTAATTCCATATGCTTTCATAGCATGCACATAAGAAAGGAATTGAATCAATCAAAAGCCAATTTATATATAAATGGTACGGAAAAGGCAACCATTTGTGTGCTTGAATTTAATTTACTTGGAAATTAATCAACAATATTCATCACGAATAAAAAAAAGAAATAAATCAAAATTGATTAAGAATCACTACAAAAATTTTGGTCTTTAGTGACCACTTCGCCGATGACAGAAAAGTCTTTGCCGATAAGTTGTTACATTTTTATAGCCGTAGTTAATAATCTAAAAATTGTTGATAATAACAAAGACAATTAGGTCGTTGCGAATATATGCGCAGGAGATAGTTGAAAGTTTTAACAATGACATTACTTTTACTAATGACAAAGGTCATTGTTAAAAGTGAAACATATCTGCAGTATATATCCATGATGACATGATGTTGTCGTCGCGGATACCATATTTAAATTAAAAAATAAGAGCCTTTATCTAATACATATCTACGACGACATATTTTTTTCATCGTGGATATATAGTTAATTGTAACGAAATTCACTTGTAGTCGTAGATTCTTCTTATCCACAACGACGAAAGGTGTTATCGCGAATATGTGCTTAATTTGCATGACGACTTGATTTTATCATCACGAATATTTCATAATCTACAAAGACATTATATTATATATTGATAATATTTTGTGTGTGTATGTATATATTAACATATAGATAATATAATAAAAATAAATAAACAAAAAAGCATTGACAAGATATATATATATATATATATAATATATATATATATATATATATATTATATATATATATTTTATTTGTTTTTTTTTTATTATTTACAAAGATATCAGCGATGACTTATCTCAATCGTCACTGATAACGCTGAAAATAAATGAGGTAAAAAACAAGCGGATCCTTTGCGCTTGTGTAAAAATTTCGTACCAAAATTCAGCCATTCCCCTAAGTAACCTTCACTTTCTCGTCTCGCAACTAGGCATAAGAGAGAAAGAAAGAAGCTCTCAAAAAAGAGAGTGAGAAAGAAGCTCTGAGGGTGAAGCCAAGGCGAGAGACTTCCTGGACCAAAGAATTCAAGTTTGGAATTTAACCAAACTAAGCTAAATATTAGACCTTCTAGTATATGATTTTTTTTTTTTTATATACCTTTTTGCATTTTAATATCTGTTGGTACAGTTTTCGGTATGATGATTACGTCATACACCTTGTATCTGCAAAAAAGAAGATTAGTCAAAAGAGCTTGCTGGAGCCTGGAGGTGCTAGCTAGTCCCACTCCGATGTCTAAGTTAGTTTTCTGGATGAATAATCTCTGTGGCTAAAACAAGCGAACTTGGAGTCTAATAAGTAAAAGGAGTTTGAGTTGGATTCATCATTATCCAAAGATAGGGATGGGACTTTATCTCAAAGTTCCTGGGATAAATAGTAATCTTCTGGACATTCCTTCTCGGAATAAAACACATCGATGTTTATCTCTCTAGAATGTTAGGGATCGAAGATAACTCTTTCTAGACTAGACTTTTTGAATCCATTGAGACTGAGCTGTATAAAATACCGAGACTTCCATTTTGACCGAGAAGACTTCTGTATTGACCGAGAAGACTCCCAGTCAGACCGAGACTCTTACTGGGTTTCATTCTTTATTCCTTCAGTGCTAATGGATCCAATGGACTTTAGTCAACCCATCAATTTACTTCATCCAAATGAATAAGTATTTGCCCTATATCGTAAGTAAATGGGCTGAATTGAGGAGAATATTTCTCAACAGTTGTTAATTATATATCATGTTAGTAAACATTGTATACTGCGCCGGTTGTCACTTGACTATTAAATTTTTATCTTTTGTTTTGTCTCATCGAAGCTATTGGATTAAGATATGATATCTTTTCAATAATCTTATATGACGTCATTTTTAAGATATGATTTAGTATGCCCATACATTGGATTGTTAAATTGTCATTTGTAACAATTTAGATATCATATTTTTTACATGTAATAGCAGATATTTTCAAGAAATTGTCATATAGTCTCAGTTAAGGTATGATAAAATGATCAAAAATCCATTCCAGTTAAATTGTATCAGAAACTCTAAAAAACAAAATTACCTTATTCATGTGCCCCAATTTTTTGCAGATTGAGCGGCTTGAATTTCCCCATTGAATGTTCAATTCCCTTCTTCCTAAACTGAAGTATCTTCCTAATATACCAAGATCTATCTTCTCACAGTGTGAAGCAGCACCAAGGGAATTAGTTCAATTCATGAATACAATATAATTACACATCATTTGGGCCAAGTTCACGAGGCTGGCCATGGCAATCATGATGTCTACAAGTCCAATTAAGAATCATGGTAAACACATGATATATAGCATGGTATCCTGGATCTCCATTTTTTAACACATGATATCTAGCGTGGTTGTAGCTTGAGATCGAGGAACATGTCAGCAGAGTGTATCCACTGGGGAGTAATGACTGTCCACATGCCTTATTTGTCAATCTAGATAATATAACTGCTTGTTATAGTCCTCGATCTTTCAAAAATTACTAGAGGCATTGGTCGAGGTGTCAATGATGGTTCCCTAAAAAACCAAGACTTTTTTTACGCTCCATCAGACTTATTTTCATTGTTACGATGCTAGTGTCCTATATGAGTTAAGTACAATCTTAACCACATGGCTCTTTGACATCCTCTCCATGTAAGTCGGTTTTCAAGGGTGAGTTCTACCCAAAATTTGTATCATTTTAGTATCAGATCCAAACACCACGCCACGAGTTCGAGTCATGGAAGGGTGACCTATAGGCCAGATTAAAATACTGATAGATGAGTGGAGCCGCCAAAAGAGAAAAGTTTACTATCGGATCAGTGTCGATAGAGTGGGCCGCCGTAGACGTCGGCTACGGAAATGTGGTAGTATGTTACGATCCTAGTGTCCCACATGAGTTAAGTACAATCTTAGCCATATACAACCTTGAGTAGAACTCACCCTTAAAAACCGGTTTACAAGGAGAGTGTGCCTAAGAGCCATGTGATTAAAATTATACTTAACCCACGTGGGACACTAGGATTGCAACATTCCTCTCCAACTAGTGCGGTTGGCGACCCTCTGCTTTTTCCTTATTGGGGAGGCTCTGTACACTGCAGAAGCTACCCTGTTAGCGATGTCTGCTTGGAAACAGAGGACCCAAATTCTGGATTTGGCTGGAAACATTGTCTTTACTTTGCTAAAGGGTACTGCAAGAATGGAACCAGCTGCAGGTTCTTACGTGGCGCGCTTGGAGATTCTTTTCCTTTTCTTTAGTAGCTATCTATACTTTATTTCCTTTTCTTTAGTATTTCAGTATCACTGACACATGTGTTATAGCTCTCTCATGCTTGTATCTATGTGAGAAGTAAGAATAATTCATTATGTAGTGGATGTTAATTAACTGCGAGTGTCAGACTGTCATAGTTTGTTTGCAATGCCTGCAGTGAGCCATTTATTACTTTGAAGTTTTGGTTGTAATGTTGCGATCCAACAGTTACAAATGAACAAATGAAGATATGATTCAAGCGAAGACATGATTCAAGCGTGTTGTAAGGAAGATATGGAGAAATTTGATTGCGACAGTATAAATTTCAAGACCATTTTGGGTATTTTTGGTAAGCCTGATACTAAAGTTTTCCTTTTCCCTTCGTAATTCCATGTTGGGTATTTTGGCCTCTATCTCATTTCTTGACTATCATTCCAGGCACTCTCTGTATTCATTCTTTATGTTCGATGCACAGCTATTGATCCTGCTGATCCTAGAATTCTGCTTGAAGCTGACAAGACATCTGCCTATAAACCACGCAATGACACAGGAGGTTAGTGCTTTTCAGCTCAATTTAGTTTAAATTTTATTTTGTGTTTACATTATACTTAGAGAAGTATCACATTAGAGATTCAGGTCAAGATCCACAAAGGGTATTGGACCAGTAGGAAAAAACAAAGTATTGATTGATGGTCCTGAAAAGTTGTCCACAATAAAATGATTGTAATCACTAAAGGATGTCAAATTTTCATCTGGTAACCTCCTTGATATGTTCAGTCTCTGATTTTTTGCAACTTAATTGCAGAAGCGGAGATTTCTTAACTGAAATGAGAATGGTACTTACTTTTTCCTTGTTGGTAGACCAGTGCATAAATTTAGGATATCGGGTACCTCCTTATGCCTTTGTGGCTTTGTTCTTTGCAATGCCTTCAGGCAGTCCTAAGCGGCAATAATTGTATCAAAAGTTAGCACTCATGTGTTATGGTGTGTATTACATCTAGCAGAAGCAGCATTAATTCCTGAAGTTAAAGTTCTTTTGCTCAAATTATTTATTGTTCTACATATGAAATTCTTGGACTGATCTTTGTGATCTTGATAATCCATTAACAGGATTTGTTTCTTAAATTAGTCTATTTTCTTGATGGATTATAGGAGATAAAGTTGCTTTGACAAATCTAAATCGGTGGTTGCTCCTTTATGGTTTTAGAATTTCAAATGGTATAAGACATGTAATCATTGAATGATTTTTAAGTGTCTTTGAAAAATGATTTTGATCATTTTCGGTCAACAACTTATATTGAAATTTTAAATATTTATGTAATGAAAATCTAAATCACTTATTTTTTATATAAACAGATGTTCATGCTTATTTTTACCATTCTTTATATAGTTTCAGAACTTTAGTTAATCCACGTGAGTGTTAAGGTATTTGTTGATTGAATACTTTTATAATGTAAGAATGATAATTGTTCTTTATTAGGTGACTACACATGCCAAAATTATTTGCAATTGACAATAATATAAATAAAATTTATTTATTTTTCAAAAAATAAAAATAATACAAATTAAGTTATTGGCGATGACTTGTTATCTACGACGACTTATAAAGTCGTCGAGGATAATTAATTATCAACGACGACATGTCATTATATTTTTTTTGACGATCTTTAATATTATTTGTGACGGTAAAAAGTCGTCGTTGATAAAAAATAAAAAAAATCAGCAACGACATAAAAGTCGTCTCGAATAATCTTTTTTGACGAAGTAACAACGACGATTTAGTAACGAACTGTCGTTGTTAGAAGTCATTTGTGACGACTTTTTGTTATTGCTAAAAACCAAAATTCTTGTAATGAATGTATATAAAATAAAATTATGCTATTGGAATTGTTCTAATCACTTATCAAGGTAGTGATAGATATACTTTGTCAGTAGTATTAAGACTCTGTTTGGTCCCACAATTTCGCAATCTTTTCGACTCTTTCTTGGCCTACAAAGAACTCGTCGATCAATCAAGCGCCTTGACAACCTCTTTCGGCATCGGCAACTCTTTCCCAGTCCCCAAATACGACCTTGGTGACCCTCCCAAGTCTCAACCTTTGTGAAACCACCTGAATCATAGAGGCAATATTTTCCACTACTACAAACAAAAAAAAAACACTAATTTGGAAGATGTTGATGTTGTTGGGACTTGAGACTTGAACTGCATAAAATAAAATAAAAGTAAAATTATGATCGATGGAAAAGTCTAAGAAAACAATGGGTCTATATGATATTTATTGAAGTTCTTAACTCTTGGTCCTAATTTATGTATTTAATATTTATGCATGCATATATAATTCATCCTGTAATCACCTATATAATTAATGTTGCTGCCCAATCTTAACTAGGTCGTTGGACCCATGTACTTGATCTACTTCATATGATTTCTTTCTCCCGTATCAGAATGAGAACAGCCACAATTAAAACGCACATGCTTTTTATTGTTGGTTACATCTAGATTCTGAAGGATTTCCATGCGATATTTTTGATTGAGCCCATTTTTTATGGAAAGGAGAGAAAGAGTATCCACCAAATGGGACAATCCTCAATGCCTCTCCCATTGTCTCCCCACTTTTGAAGTGGCACAGCCTAGCCTACCTCTCTCTCTCTCTCTCTCTCTCTCTGTGTTTAAACTTCTGTCTGTCTTTGAGTAGTTGGATGGAAATGGCATGAAAGCAAGAGGGCCATAGAAATTTGATACTTGAGTGGCTGTTCTTGTGGGACACTTGTATTTAACACCATGACTGCCTCCCTCGGTTCCTCCATTTGTGATTTTGGAACCATGAAAGGCTGTTCTTGTAGGACACTTCTTGGTTTGGAGAAAATTGAGACCATTTTTTTATCATCTTTTCATCATCTTAAAGTTGATGTAACTTTTAAAAGTATCATTGAATATAGGATGTATCACTATTAGATTTTGATCCAATTATACTTTTAAAAGCAACATCAACTCTGAAAGAATTAAAAGAAGATAAAAAAATGATCCCTAACATTACTCTAAAATGTATTAGAAATGCAAATTTAACATCCATTCGAAGTAATGTTCGCAAATATGTTTGAAATGCAATGGTAGCGACAAGATAAGAAATTTAGTTAATTTTTATATCTTTCAAAAAGATTCTTCTTTTTTTCTTTTCCTTTATTGGTATTACGAACTTATGTGATTGCTTTTAATTAACAATAATTTATGGCCTAGTAATCTTATTAATTTTTTTTTTCCCTGAAATTCATTGGGTAGGCTTAAAACATGGTGAAAGAGGCCAATTTGCGGCCTTTACCTGTACTTATCCTAATTAAGACCAAGTTGAATTTGATGAGTTATGACAATATGCCATACGAGGGAGGGGTTTCTTCAAGTCACACATTCGCATAACTTCATGATTTTGGTCCAATTGCACCATAAAAAATATATTTTCCATTAAAAAAGATTCTCAAAGTCTTAATTAGTACTAACAGGCTAAACTGATCATAGAAATTGTCTAACCAAATAACACTTTAATGTCATCTTAACTTGGAGGATTTTCAAACATTTTACATATATATAGGATTCTTTGCTTTTGGCAGCTTCAATATACATAGAGACAGAGAACACCTTATTTGCATTTCCGCATTTAATAGATTTTTTTTTTTTTTAAAAAAAAAGGCTCAACTGTGACTTCGAAATTGATGCTGCCTTGACAAAAGCAGAACTCAACAAATTCATATTACCCCATATCAAGGAGGGGGGGCGGGGGGTGGGGTGGGGTGGGGGAAGGCTCATATTAACACACAGGAGCATCATTTTATTTTATTTTTTTGTTTTAATAAGTTCAATTTCCAAGAATCTAGAAATGAAAATAACAATAAATACAATACCAATCAAAATGAGAAAATACTTGAGTTGCTCTTCTACTTGTGAGGGCGAATGCGTGTTCTGGCATGAAATCATGTCGTGTCAGGATTTCAACAATTTTGGAGGCCTTTACAAAGTGTACAAATTTCAAGCTAATTATACATTTTGGTATTTGTATGAGTTTTAAATATTTTTTATGCGCGACGAAACTAGAATTTATGGTGTGATGGATAATTTTTTTTTTTGTTTTAATAAGTTGAGGAGGTGGACTTATATAAATACAAAAGTACATAAATATATATAATATTTCATTAGAGTTTGAAAAGAAACTAAATGAATGGAGTATTTTAAATTTTTTATGTTGAAAAGGTAGGCAAAACTAGAAAAAGTAATTGAAGGGAGACAAAAAATATTATTTTGAGGTAACAAAAATATCATTTTAGAAAAACAAATTTATAAAACATGTATATTTAAAAATAATAATTAAACATTTTGAAGGACATTCATCCCCGCAACCCAAGCCTTGGGTCCATCCCTTTTTTTATGGCCAACCACTCGAAACAGATAGAAGTGCAGCTTTAGTAAGGGACATATCTCATTAGGCAAATATCTCATATTTGGCTAACCAAGAAAACTTGTTGAATTAATCTAATAAATTTAAATGTATGTCTAAAACAGCTCATTGTGAAAATCTAACACATGCTATAACACAAGACGTACAGAGAGAGACCATGAAGCTGCTTCTTCCGGTGCAAAGAGGACCCACCAACTCGGGCACGGAAGGTCACACAGAAGAAAAGAGAGAACAGGTAACAGCTCAAGGTTTTTTTCTTTTTCCTTTTTTTAAGTTTTAACTTTATAAGTCTTTTACAAATTTAAAATAGATTATTCTGTTAATTTTCTGTCCAAAATTACGCTGTCCGTTAGTGTTACGTCATCATTTTTGCCCCATCACATTAAATCAAATCTTTAAACCACAGCTAAACCCAATAACCCTCTCTTTGTTGAGATACTGCAGAAACGAATTCCCTAAGAGACAGATTATTTTCACTCAAGACAGAGAAATACTGAGAAAGTGAGTGAAAACTTGAGGTCGTTGTTGAAAGACGAGTGCAGACGTAAGGCAGAAAAAAAAAAAAAAAGAAATGTTTGCTGTGAGAGTCAAACGACGCAGTTTGAGTTAAAAATGGTTTGGTTAAATCTAGAGCATACAATATTTTAACAACACATGTGCTGCACTGAAGCCGAATCCGTTGAGGTTGAGGAGATATACATGTACGTTTCCATCGTGTAGTTGTTGCCCACCAAGGTGACATAATGGACCCCCTTCAAATTTTTGCTATTGCCTTTTGCCGTATTACCTAACCACACTTGAATATATTCAAATTAAGCTTTATGCACAAAAAGTTGTTACGTTTATTGGTTTCTGCATCATTATTGGGGAGAAATAAAGCTCAATCTTTTTTGAGCATCCAGATGAGTAAAGATAAGTCTTTACCAAAAGAAAAAGCGAGAAAGTTCTTTTTATAAAGCATGGACCCCCTTTATTGACATATTACCAAACCGCACTTGAATATATACAAAACTTTATTCACAAAAAGTTGTGACGTTTTGTTTGTATGTACAAATAAGTCTTTACCAAAAGAAAAAGCGAGAAAGTTATTTTTATAAAGCATGCACCCACTACTTTACCGAGAAAAATGAGATAACAATCATTTCATTTCAGGCCTACCACAATGAATGGAGTCAACAGCCAGTGGGAATGCATGAGCGGTGGTGACTCAAAAATGCCGTTGCCTTACTCGGAATTTGGATAAAACTTGAAGCAATTTCTGTAATTTTTTTTTAATTTATTAATTAATTCTACTAATGGTTATAGACTAATTTGACCATATGGCCGGTTGGGAATGATTTTATCAACTGTCCATGTTTATAGAAGCTATTGCACCCGATTATAATGTAGTTTTTTTTTTTTTTTTTTTTTCCTTCTTCTCTAAAATGGAATACCATATACTTCATGTAGTATTCTTTGAAATCATGGAGTTAATTGTAGACTTTGAGATATTTTCATGATTATACGAGCATTTAGTATATTTCATGCATAAAAAATAGGTAGGACACATGTTTCTATTTATATATGTACTCGAGAATGAAGCTAGCAAGAAACAAAGGCGTGGAGACATAGAAAATAAAAATTAAAAAAAAAAAAACCTTTTCGATTACATGGCCTTAGAATGTACTAAATGCAAATTTAATGTCCATTAGAGTGGTTTGTATGTAAAAGCATTCTCATTCAATTTTTTAAAATAGGAAAATTCTTACTTTAAAGAACAAAAATTAATTTTATACTATTTTATTGCTTTCATTCGACTCTATACTTTGAAAAAAAAATATGAAGCATAAAATAACTCCCTATTAATAAAATAATAATTTCTCTCTCCAACTTTTTACTTTTCCCAATTTTCTTTATCTTCCTCTTTTTTTTTTCTTTTTTTTTTTTAAAAAAAATATTAGATTTAAATAAAAAAAGTTAAAGTATATCTTTAGTTTAGGAAGTCGGATGAATGTGATTATAAAAAATAGATAGTTAAAGTAAGAAAAAATGATGTTATCCTCAAAATAGGGAGTAAATATAGGGAGTCGGATGATAATACTTTAATAGAACGAATAATGTAAGGGAACTGTTCCAAATTTACCCATTATCCTTTTTTTATGAGATTGATGACACTTATGTAATATATAAAATTACATAAATGCCATCCAAAATTACATAAATGTCATCTACCTTATAAAAAGAGGTGAGGTGGATTTAGAGGAGTTCCCTAGCTAGCATTACTTGTAACCGAATATCCTTTTGTAATGAAAATTTTCAAGTAGCCTAGACCACAAGTAATAAATTCATTTAATGAAAATTGACCCCCTTTTTTTAAAAAAAAAAAAAAAAAACTTTTTAGTAGACTGCTATACAATTTCTTCAAAAACTTTAATATGGTAGCTTTTCAATTTATACCTGTATGTATTCTTCCACCAAGAAAACTTGTTTGAGAAATTTAAAATAATTTTGTATGTCTAAAACAGTTTTTTTTTTTTTTCTTTGGGGCAAGAAGAAAGGAACAGGGTCAGAGAATTAGAACTTCTAATTTTTATAGTGACAACATTTAGAACATACGACGAAATGAAAGGAAAGATCTCTAGTATCTACCACACAACAAAGAACTGAAAGACACTAAAGCAATAGAAGCACAAGTTTCACAATTTACAAGTAATTATATTAGGGTGGCCAAAAATCAATTTATTGCTTTCCCTTGCTCATACTATTAATAGCACGCAATTTCATTTCAATTTGCTCATACTATTAAAACATGGTGAAAGAGGCCAATTTTGCTGCCTTAGGAAGGCATTGATTTAGTGTTGGCCTTAGAAATTGATGCTTAAAACACTAATTGGGAAAAATAATTTAGCAAGAGTTTTACCATAGACAAAGCACAAACTACGGGCCACCTGACTTGAACCCCAATCAATACAATCAAATCAAATCCTATAATATAAGGTAATCAAATATACTCTAATATTATCATCCTATTCCTATCCCACGTCTGACATTGGTGATAGACTCAGTTGTAGCCCATTGAAGTACGAAAAGATGCGGGTCAGAAAAAGATAAGTGTTGTTCCTTTCTCACTGCCTTTCCATCGTATGGATGAACGTTTCTGTCGTGTAGAGGTAGTCGTAGCTCACCAAGGTGACATTTGCTATTGCCTGCTATTGACATATTACCTAATGTCTTTAATACATGTTCAGAGCATTTATCCTAGTGAGCTGTTTAAAATTTGGCTAAACTTTAGCTAAAAATATTTATTTTTATTATTTTATTAACCACTTTTTAAAACAGTACTTATCAAACTCTCTAAACATGCGAGGGAAAGAATTGCTTAATTTGATGGAGAGAAGTTTTTGTGAAATTTAGCTAAAATTTGGTTAAAACTCATTTTTAGAGAGCTTACTAAAGATGTTCTTGTTAATTTGAGAGAAAGAAAGCTAGCTAAGATAGAATAAAAAAAATAAAAAAATAAAGAGAAGGAAATAAAGCTCAATTGAGATGATTAAAGATAAAAATTATTATTTGAAAACGTAAAAAATCTAAATCGTAAGAAAGATGATGTTTTCTTAAAAACGTATAATTTTAAAAGTTAAATTGTAATTTTAAAGGTCAAGCTGCGATTTTATCAAACGCTTAACGTTTTTAAAAATCGCATTTTTTAGGATCCTCAAAGAATTATTGTGACAAAACGAAATTTAAGATCCTCAAATAAGTAAAAAATAATATAATAGAAAATAAATCAATTACACAATATATCAATATTTAATTGGTTCGGCTTAATAAGCCTACATCCAGGCGAAGACGATCTAGATAATTTCACTAACAAAAGGTGAAGTACAAAAGAATAATAAAGAGAAAACTACTCAAAACCCATAGAACCAATACATCCAACTTTTGCTCCCACATAAAAGAGAATTAATAACATAGAAAAAAAATATTCTCTTAAATTCTTTAAACCACCTACAGGCAATACACTAGTGAGATGGCATAACAATGCTACGTTTACAATGTGCTTGTTTCTCCATTCAGTGTATCAAATCACATTGGGAACGTTTGGCAAGAGAGGGGATTGCATTGTAGCGGGGTTTTGATTTTTTTTTTAAAAAAATATTCCTACATTTTCTATCACATCAATCACTTTTTATTATATCAATTAGGTATACAGTAAATAGCCCCAATAAGTAACTAAAAGGTGCTGGTAAAATATCTCCTCATATTCAGTAAATAGCCCCAATAAGTGTTCTTGAATTAAATACTGTATTTTTGGTGGATCAAGAATAAAGATAGCATAAAAGCCAACAAGACCACCTCATTTTGCAGATTATTAAAAGACCACCAAATAAATAAAATATTTGTTGTTTAGTGGATCAAGAATAAATCATACAAAAGCCAACCAACCATTAACTGCTTCATTTAGTAGATTATTCAAAGACTTGATTACAAAAACACTCGCATTATTTTGTGTCGTGTATTAAGAGTAGGACTGTATACCTAATTGATATAATATAAGCCGGCCAACAACCATTGACAGCTTCATTTTGCACTTTATTTTGTTCGACCGCCTCATATTATTAAAAGACTTGATTGCAGGAATATTCACGACAAAATACATTAAATATTTGCATTAATGGTTTTAATAATTAAAAAAAATTGTTATGCTAGATTCCAGACTTTGAGTATAACCAAATTTTTAAACCCAAATCAACCAATAAAACATGTTATTCTCTTTTTATCAGAACAAGCTTAAAACTGACCCATGTTCATGACACATGCCAAAAGTACCAATACAAATCTATTGATTAACCCAACTGTCTAAACACATTATATCCAAACATACCACAATTTGCAGCAAAAACATGTTTTACATGTTCATAAGTTATAAATAAATAAAATTCTATAAATACACGTAATTCTGAAACTTATAGTGAGAATACCAATGATACTACACATAAAACATCACCTGGGCAACTACCTCCGAATGATCTCTTGGGCACATATTTGGGGAGTGTAGGTTTGGACAGTTTCTACCAAACAATTGATGTAATTAAACTAACATGTACGTGTATAAAATGCAGGTGAATATAACGTGTATTTTTAATAGAGCATGTGATTCTCACATGCATATTTTAAAATGAAATATGAGAAAATTCATTCCCACCTTATTACACCATAAACGAAAATCACAAGTTCACTTTTTTCAAAAAGTTATGTGAAAAATAAAAATGAAAATCTTATTAATACTTAGTTGATCCAAAAAAAATCTTATTAATCTTGGGAGTGGACTCAACTCAAATTTGGGTTCTAAATTTCAAAAATTCATATGAAATGTTTTGGGCCTTTGGAATTTTTACCGAGTGCGCGCGGATTTCATGAAAAAAAAAAAAAAATGAACGCTAAATTGCATATAAATTTTTACTTAAAAACAAAAACAAGAATAAATTTATATAGCTGTGAGTTGGTGAGCCATCAGTATCCCCGGGGCCCTATGATTTGGGTAGATGAACTGTGAAGTGTGAACCCATTTTCAGTAACGTAATAAATTCATAATTAATAATCAGACGTAGACTAAAATGTTATATTTTAATCTTTTTTATTAACTAATAATCACAAGCAGTCCTCCCTAACCATTTTTCTTTAAGGGAAAGAAAAGAAAAGACTACACGTGCTGATCACATGCTTATCTTCTGTGATCTTTGTATCTTTCAGGTTGAGGTGTGAATGAATCGGCAGTAGGCCATGCCCACAAAAACAAAATTGCTCATCTACCTACGCACTGACAATTAAATAGCGAGAAATGTTGTCTCCATCTCTCCTCTTCCTTTACTTTTTCAACCCCAGCAATGGAACCAACGGACCAGAAACAACATCACCATGAGCAACTATGTTAACCAAAATTTTAATTGTAGGAGGTAAGTAACTGAGCGGAGCCGGTATAGAATATCTCCTCATATTTAGTAAATAGTGTAGTGAGTGCACTTGTGAAGTTTGTGTCTCACATTATTAAGGTATAAGAAGAATTAGTGGTTTATATAACATAGTTAGATCCAATCCCATATGCTTAAGCTTTTAGGTTGAGTAGTGTTTCAATATGCTATATTACAGGTTCACTAAAAAACTTTACTGGATGATTATTTGCCTAACAAATAGCCCCAAGAAGCATACTTGAATTTTTGGTGGATTAAGAATAAACATAGCATATATAAAAGCCAACAAGACCACCTCATTTTGCAGATTATTAAAAGACCACCAAATAAATAAAATATTTGTTGTTTAGTGGATCAAGAATAAATCATATAAAAGCCAACCAACCATTAACTGCTTCATTTTGTAGATTATTCAAAGACTTGATTACAAAAACACTCGCATTATTTTGTGTCGTATACCTAATTGATATAATATGAGCCAACAACCATTGACAGCTTCATTTTGCACTTTATTTTGTTCGGCCGCCTCATGTTATTAAAAGACTTGATTGCAGGAATATTCACGTCAAAATAAATTAAACTTCTGCTTTTCGTGCATTAAGAATAAAGATTAATATAAAAGCCAACAGAAGACAAAATAAAAATAAAAAAATATATAAAAGCCAACAACCATTGAAATTTGTGCAAAATAAATACATGAATAGAAAAATATCCAACGTCCAATAAAGTAAACATTTTGGTCTTTTTATAGATAAGATTAAAGCCATAGTATGCAATGAGTCACTACCAAAAAAAAAAATTCTCGCATTTACCTGCGGCCAATAATGCTAAAAAGACATTGAGAATTAAATTTCGGCATTTTAATTACCAGTGTAACGCAAACGCTGATAAATGTAGTGTCGTAATTGATCTTTGTGTACACAAACACTGATAAAAGTTTGAACTTTGTCGGCATTTTTTGTTTCCTTTTACCAGCGTTTATTATATATATGCCATTTCCAATAATAAGTTTTCTTTGTTACATTTGAAAAAAAAAAACAAAAGTTTTCTTTGTTATAATTAATAATAAGTTCCATTTCTAAGAATCGAGAAATGAAAATAACAATAATACCATACCAATCAAAATCAGAAAATACTTGAGTTGAGTAAATTGCTTGCTCTTCATCCGACACTACAAGAAAAATGACTTTTAGCATTGGCACAATGTCGACGCTGTTGATCAACAGCGTCGACGGCTGGACGCTGAAGAGTTGATGCTGAAACTCCGACGCAGAAGAGCAGAATTGGGTCTTCAGCGTCGACGTCTTGAGTCAACGCTGATGCTCATACAACAGCGTCGACAATTGTCGACGCTGAAGACTACTTCATGTTCACGCTAAAAGGGTTTTGAACAAACACTAGGTCGACGCTGTTGGTTCATTATCAGCGTCAACCAAGAGTCGACCCTGATGATAATACAACAGCGTCGATGTTTTGTCGACGCTGAAGACTACTTATTTTCAATGCTGAAGGATTTAGAACAAAGGCAAGGTCGACGCTGATGATTAATTATCAGCGTCGACAATGAGTCAACGCTGATAAATGGAAAATCAGATCAGCTTAACAGCGTCGACATTGTGTCGACGCTGATGATGAAGTATCAACATCGACCTAGAGTCAATGCTGATAATGGGTGGTAGTTTATTAGCGTCGACATAAGTCGAC
>FXXK01000727.1:197175-219818 GCA_900184695.1 Betula pendula | reverse complement strand
ATAATTAGAAAATAGAGTATATAAATTTTAAAAAATAGTGTATATATTAAAATTTAGAAAAATATTAGGGCATTTATTACGATCCTTTTCCAATCCTTTCAATTTTCACAATTATCATAAGATATGTAGGTCTTACAAAGATCCAATAGTGAATGTGAGATTGGGAAGATGAGAGAATGATAGTGGCAGATGTGCTAACATATGCCTAAAATTTAATAGGCTTATAAGAGTTTTATTTTTATTTTTTATTTAAGCTCAATAGCGTCGACCTCATAAGTCGACGCTGTTTCCACATTGATAATGTCGATGCTGTTGTTGTATTTGTGTTTTTAATAATAATTTTTAAATCAAAAACTATCAGCGTCGACCTCATAAGTCGACGCTGTTTCCACATTATCAGCATCGACTGCTGTTAATGTCGATGCTGTTGTTGAATTTGTGTTTTTAATAATAATTTTAAATCAAAAAACTATCAGCGTCGACTTCATAAGTCGACCCTGTTGATGAATTATTAGCATCGACTTCTAATTGTCGATGCTGTTGTTGTATTTGTGTTTTTCATAATAAATTTTAATCGAAAAACTTTCCGCGTCGACGACATAAGTCGACGCTGATGGTTATTCAAGTCGATCATCAGCGTCGACTTATTGTGTCGACGCTGATAGTCATGTTCATGTTTAACATATAAAAAAGTGCAATATGGCAACAGCGTCGACTTAATATGTCGACGCTGATGGTTATGGAAGTTGATTATCAGCGTCGACTTATGGTGTCGACGCTGATGGTTATGCAAGTTGATCATCAGTGTCGACTTATGGTGTCGACGCTGATAGTCATGTTCATGTTTAACATATAAAAAGTGCAATATGGCAACAGCGTCGACGCAATATGTCGACGCTGATGTTTATGGAAGTTGATCTTCAGCGTCGACTTATGGTGTCGACGCCGATAGTCGTTTTCATTTTTAACGTGTAAAAAGTGCAATATAGAAACAGCGTCGACATACAATGTCGACGCTGTAAGTAAAATTATTAGCATCGACTATTGTCGACGTTAATTGTAGATTATGGACGCTGTTACAATTTTTATTAAACCCGCGCGGGCCATAATTTCCCGCCAGCTTATTAGCGTCCGCTTATTAGGGTCGACTTATAAAGTCGACCCTAATAGTAGCACGTTTTTACAATTAGCGTCAAGTATTAGCGTCGACGTATATGTCGACGCTGATAATATATTTTTAGCGTTGACTGGGTAATTGTCGACGCTAATAAGTTATTTTCAGCGTCGACTTTGATGTCGATGCTGATAATGTGGACGCTAATGATTGAATTTCTTGTAGTGTCTACTTGTGAGGACGAAAGTGTGAGTAAAGTCCTAATAAATATATGTTCTGGCATGAAATTTGGGGGCCTATGCAAAGTATAAAAACTTCAACACTAGTAATTATATATTTGCATTTGTGTTAGTTTCAAATATTTTTTATGGTCGATCAAGAGATAGAGAGAGATGTTAATACACAGAGAGAAACCGTCATTCTCATAAGGCCTCCTTCCCAAATAGCTAGTCCACATTTTTCACTCCGGCAAAATGCGATGAATACTCTCAGAACTAGTGTTACTACAGCCGTCGTAAAAAAATGACCTCCAAAGAGGAGCACTCCTCCACCTAAAAGTAGTCAAATAGAAAGACACTAATTAATTACCCTGAGAGAGAAAGAAATTAAGGAGATGAAAAGCTCAAGGTCTATGCTTATACCAAAATTCCAATATAATCCCCACTGAATTTACATCAACCAGATTAAAATTTAAACTAAAATTATGCAATTAAGTTATTGGAATTGCTAAACAGTACGGCACCTGCATGCCGAAATGCTACAAGTTTTCCCAGGTACCAAGAGAGATCAAATTTGCTCATTAAGTCCAAAGGAGTTATTTTGTACATCAAAATAATGTTCACAAGCATCCGATATTCTCTTTCCATCTTTTTCTTTAACAAATGGCGTGAAAAATTATCGATTTCTCAAAATTCGTGAACAGCAAAAGAGATAGAAAAACAAAAAATAATCAATCTCAAGAAACAAAAAATTAAGCAATTTACCCTAAAAAAGCGTTCCAACAAATTACTTTTGGTGTTGTTAGTACTCTTCCTTTCGCCGAGTGGACTAGTGTCATGCACTCCTCGCATGGTGTCCTTACTATTGACATTTTTATATTTTGCAGATAAGACAAATTATAGTTGGTAATCTTTGGAATACATGCATGGTAGATTGACGGACAGTCAGTTGGATACTTGGATGTGAAAATGAATAAAAAAAAAAAAAGGAAATAAAATGAGAACAAACGGATCTTAGCAAAATCTTTTGAATAAATAAGTGGGTTCACTCCATCCGATAAAAATCACCACTAATTTATTCAAATAATTTGCACTTGATTACGTGCTTGCATGTGCTATAAGATTCCAACAATTAAAACCATTGAAAATGAGTCAAAGGATTCAAGAATCAGTACCCAAAAGAACAATAAAAAAAAGAAAAAAAGAAAAAAAGAAGAGGGTTTACAATGGTTGAAAATGCTTCGAGCCAACCGCTAAAACACGTGAATTAAAGACTTGATAAAGAAGACCAAGAAACTCCAGCCTCATCGTTAATGCTGTTCGTCGTTACTTACAACCTTCCTATTTCCTCCTTCCTCGTTGCGTGGTGGTCGGTAGCGCATGTGTTGCTTTAACGAAAGTCAGATTTTCGAAGGATGAGATTTTAAATAATAATCAAATCCAGGCACATGTAAGTTCTTGTTATGGCAAAGAGATTTTAAGACTTGTTCAATTATTTTCATATTGCCCCCCAAAAGAGAGAACTCAACAAAATCAAGCAGATTAAAATTTAAACTAAACTTTCTGCAATTAAGTTATTTGAATTCCTAAAAAGTACGGCGCCTGCCTGCAGAAATGCTACAAGTTTTCCCAGGTATCAAGAGAGATCAAATTTGCTCATTAAGTCCAAAGGAGTTATTTTGGACATCAAAATAATGTTCACAAGCATCCGATATTCTCTTTTCATTTTTTTCTCTAACAAATCTCTGTTTAAATTATTTTGTACATCAAATAAAATCACAAGACAAAGACCACCAAGGGTGGTAGTCTAGTGGTAAGCAACACAAACCATGGGGCTAAGGACCCAAGTTCGACTCCCGAAAATGGGAATCACTTGGGAAACCGCCTGTCATGGGAGTTGGGTGCTGCTAATGCCCTTGTGGGGCGGGAATAAGCTATGGCTCGGTCGGTCGGATTTGGTGCTACTATGGTCACGCCCAGGTAGAACAGCTACGTTGGTCTCCCCCGCCAATCCTTTTTAATTAGAAAAAAAAAAAAATCACAAGACAAAGAATGAAAGAAACATGCATATCTCTGTTATGCATATCAAATTAGGCTGCATGACTCTCAATGGAATAGCAAAATAAAAACTGAAAAACCAAAAAAACTTGAATATAATCTGAGGTCGCTTTCGCGCGCACATGGTTTTCTTTTCTCAGAATTTTTTTAGTAATATTATTTTATAGACTGTTATACGAATGTCATACATTTTGTTTCTTCCAAAGCTTTAAGATGGCAACTTTTCAATTTATATACTCTTCCACCAAGAAAACTTGTTTAAGTAATCTTATAATTTTGTATGTCTAAAACAACTCTTTTTTTTTTAATTTTTTTCCTTTGGGGCAAGAAGAAATTAAGGAACAGGGTAAGAGAATTATAACTCGTAATTTACACGCAATTTCAATTTGCACAGGATTTAAGGACATATATGTATACAAACAAACCAAGCAATCACAACTCCACTTGCATGACAAGAATAATTTGGCTTTTTATTTTCTTTTTTCCCCTTTTCATCGGACCTTTTTTGGAGGGCCTGCCAACTTAAAAAATGATTCTGGTCCAAGTGCAAAATTTCAAAATTTGGCCCTGGTTTATTGTGATAGTTTGTAGGCACCCGTGCAATTTTAATTATTAGTGCATAAGTTTTTAGGCACTATTTCCATTCAAGCCAATTTTTAGGCACTTTTTCACATAAGCCATCCCAATACATAACCTTAATTATAGTTGATTTTATAATTTTATAATGTATATATTATTGCAGGATAATTATATTATGACATCATTTACACTGCAAAGTTTATTGTAAGGTGGGAAAGTGTTGTTGTGAAACTTATTGAAGCAGCTAAAATGTTAGACTTTGTCAGACTCATTCATTTATGAGTTATGGGCCTAGTTGGATTAAATTTGTAATTGGCTAAAGGAAGATAGATGCACCATGCATGGCAAGATATCGACAGTTTCAATCAGTTTACAAAGGAAACGTACAATAAAGAAAGGAATGCCTTTTATCCTTTGTTTTTTATTTATTTAATTATGAGCCATCTCAATTATTTAAGACACGGCATTAAAGGTTTAGCCACCACATGTGTCTTTCCCCGTGATGGCGAAACAGCTGGCACGCACCACTTCTGAGGATAGTGCATGTAAAGCACGCACCACTAAGTCCAAAGGAGTTATGGACAATTGTAACGATCGATGTTCACAAGCATCCGATATATCAGAAAAGTCTCAAACCCAAAGAATTCAAGTTTTGAATTTAACCAAACTAAGCTAAATATTAGACCTTCTAGTATATGATTTTTTTTTACACCTTTTTGCCTTTTAATATCTGTTAATTATATATCATATCAATAAACATTGTATACTGCGTCGATTGTCATTTGGCTATTGAATTTTTATCTTTTCTTTTGTCTCATCGAAGCTATTGGATTAAGATATGATATCTTTTCAATAATCTTATATGATGTCATTTTTAAGATATGATTTTGTATGCCCATCCATACTAAATACAAAAATGGTATATCTTAATTGGATTGTTAAATTGTCATTTTTAACAATTTAGATATCATATATTTTTACATGTAATATCAGATATTTTTAAGAAATTGTCATATAGTCTCAGTTAAGGTATAATAAAATATCAAAAATCAATTCTAGTTAAATTTCAGTACTTAGTTTGTTATAAAAAAAAAAAAAATTGAAAAGCACTGTCTTTATGATTGCTTCAAGGATGATGTTGCTGCCATCAGAAGCTTTGAAAAACAAAATTGCCTTATTCATGTGCCCTAATTTTTGGCAGATTGAGCGGCTTGACTTTCCCCATTGAATGTTCAATTCCCTTCTTTCTCAACTGTAGTATCTTCTTAATATACCATGATCTATCAGGATTCCAACAATTTTGGATGCCTCTGCAAAGTGTACAAATTTCAAGACTAATTATACATTTGGTATTTGTGTGAGTTTCAAATATTTTTTTATGACCAACCACTCGAAACAGATAGAAGTGCAGCTTTAGCAAGAGACAAAACTTGTTGAATTAATCAAATAAATTTAAATGTATATCTAAAACAGCTCATTGTGAAAATCTAGCACATGCTATAACACCAAACAGAGAGAGACCATGAAGCTGCTTCTTCCAGTGCAAAGAGGACCCACCAACTCGCGCACGGAAGGTCACACAGAAGAAAAGAGAGAGAATAGATACGGCTCAAGTTTTTTTTTATAACTTTACAAGTCTTTTGTGAATTTGAAATAGGTTTAGTGTCACGTCAACATTTTTGCTCCATCACATTAAATCAAATCTTAAAATAAAAGAAAAATAAAAAACCATCGCTAAACCCAATTACCCTCTTTTTGTTGAGATATTGCAGAAACGAATTCACACATATTTTTTTCACATAAGACACAGAAATAATAAGAAAGTGTGAAAACTTGAGGTCGTTGTTGAAATACGATTGCAGACGTAAAGCAAAAAAAACAGAAACGTTTGCTGTCAGACTCAAACGACGCAGTTTTTGGTTAAATCTAGCTGAACCATTCAATATTTTAAATGCAGATGTGCTGTAGTGAAACACTAGAGCTACAGCCCTGAAGCCGACTCCGTTGAGGTTGAGGAGATATACATCTACGTTTCTATCGTGTAGTTGTTGCCGACCAAATATTTGCTATTGCCTATTGACGTATTACCTAACCACACTTGAATATATTCAAATTAAGCTTTATACACAAAAAGTTGTTACGTTTATTGGTTGTACATCATTATTGGAGAGAAATTAAGCTCAATCTTTTTTGAGGATCCAGATGAGTAAAAATAAGAGCATTAGCAATAACTTTCTTTAAATTTTATTCTTTTTTAGTGTAGAAAAATTGTTAAAAAAATACAAAAAAGTTTCTGCAGCAGTTTTTCTAAGTGTTCCCTAAACTATAGAAATACTAAGAAAACTACTTTTGATTCCCTTCATCTAGGGAACCAAAAGTGATTCCCTTAGCATTATTTTAATATTAAAAACTTTCTCTCTCTTTTCTTTTTTCTCTACCATTTGTTTAAAATAATATTTAAATGATTTCTCTTTTCTCCCTTTTTCTTCTAGCATTTAATTTAAATAATATTTAATTCATATAGGGAAAGATGAAGGGAAGCTGCTGTGGAGTATATTTAAATAGGAAATTAAAAAATAATTTTATTTCCTACATTAAAGAAAAATTAAAAAAAAAAATTGCTGCTAATGCTCTAAGTAAAGACCAAAAGCGAGAAAGTTCTTTTTATAAAGCATGCACCCACTAATGTACTTTACCAAAAAAAAAAAAGGAGATAATATTCATTTTTTTTTATTTTTTATTTTTTGTATATAAGTTGTCACGTTTATTGGTTGTTAATTTGAGAGAAAGAAAGCTAGCTAATATAGAATTAAATAAATTAAAAAAAAATAAAGAGAAAGAAATAAAGCTCAATAGAGATAAGTACAGATAAAAATTACGATTTGAAAAGGGTAAAAAATTAGCATTTTTAAATCGCAAGAAAAATTATGTTAATTTTAAAAATGTATAATTTTAAAGGTCAAACTGCGATTTTGTTAAACGCTTAACATTTTTAAATTACACTTTTTAAGATTCTCAAAAAAGTAGTGGGATGAAATCACTCAAAGTTCATAATATCAATACACCTAAATCTCACTAGTACATCAAAAAATATTAATAACAAAGAAAAAAATATTCTCTTAATTAATTCTTTAAACCACTCACCGGCAATCCACATATAAAAACACTAGTGAGATGTCACAACAACTCTTATAATAGGTGCTTCTTTCTCTCTTTAGTGCATCGAATCACATTGTATGAATCTTCCTTTATAAAAGCAACAGTTCGTCAGTCACAAAAGGTTCTGGGCTCACACTCAAGATTTGACAATTCAAGTCATATCACGACAATAATCATTTCATTTTAGGGCCTTTCACTACCACAATGAATGGAGCCCACACTTGAAGCAATTTTTGTCATTTTCTTTTCTTTTTTAATTAATTTTACTAATGGTGATAGATTAATTTGACTGAAGAGTGTATAAGCGGGGCGATTATTAACCGCTTATAACCGGATAATCGAAAATAACCGAATTACCGAATAACCGAACAAATCGAAAAATAAAAAATAACCACAACCGAATAACCGGATAACCAGTTTGGTCGATTGCGGTTGCAGTTATTAATTTTAAAAAACTGATTATTAACCGGGTAACCGGTTTTTATATATATATATATATGCTCCCTGCTCAAGCTCCCTGGAGCAGGGGGCTCCTTGCTACAAGGAGCAAGAAAAAAAAAAAAAAAAAAAGAAAAGAAGAATATAAACTTGTCCCACATTAAATATTAATAATTTTTTTTTTTCACTCTCTTATTTCAAAAATAAATTTTTGATGAAAAGTGATTAATTTTTTTTTTTTTTTTTTTGTAATCTATAACATCAAAACCGGTTTAAAAATCGGTATTGAAACCGATTATTAGCAACCATAATTGGGGTCTCGGTTGTGGTTGCGGTTGCTAAAAATTAAATAATTGGGGACCCATGTTGCGGTTGCGGTTATTGCCCAATAACCATAACCGCAACCGGTTGTACACCCCTAATTTGACCATATGATTGTGAATGATTTTATCAACTGTAGTTCCATGTTTATAGAAGCTATTGCACCCGATTATAATGGAACTTTTTTTTTCTTTTCTTTTTTTCTCTAAAATGTAATACCATATACATTATGTGGTATTCTTTTAGCAATCTTCAAAATCATGGTGTTAATTGTAGACTTTGAAATATTTTCATGATTATAAGAGAATATTGCTACATTTAGTATATTTCATGTATAAAAAAAAGTTGGACACACATGTTTCTTAATCAAGCTAGCAAGAAACAAAGATGCAGAGACATCAAAAATAAAATAATGAAAAATATTAAGAGTACTAAATCTTTTACTAAAAAATGGATATCAAAATAATGTGGAATTTATTTACTGATATCCGTAGCATTTCATTTTTTTAGTTGGTACCCCTCTCTCTTGATAAAATATTTAGTACCCTTAACATTTTTTTAAAATAAAAGAATTTTTTCCATTACATGGCCTTAGAATGTACTAAATGCAAATTTAGAGTGGTTTGTATGTAACATAATATCCTTTCTAATGAAAATTTTCAAGTAGATTGGACCACAAGTAATAAATTCATTTAATGAAAATAGACTATTTTTGTTAATCATGCTATTTAGTAAACTGATATAATATTTCTTCCAAAGCTTTAAGATTGGTAGCTTTTCAATTTATATCTATATGTATTCTTCTACCAAGAAAATTTGTTTGAGAAATCTAATAATTTTGTATGTCTAAAACAGCATTTTTTCTTTTTCTTTTTTTTCTTTGGGGCAAGAAGAAAGGAACAGGGTCAGAGAATTAAAACATCTAACTTTTATAGTGATAACATTTAGAACATCCGATGGAATGAAAGGAAAGATCTTTAGCATCCACCACACAACAAAGGACTGAAAGCACTAAAACAATCAGAAGCACAAGTTTCAATTTATAAGTAATTGCATTAAAATTAGAAAAAAAAAAGAAGTAATAGCATTAAAACAATAATTATATTAGGGTGCTTGCTAGTATACACAGGAATCAGGATGGCCAAAAATCAATTTCTTGCTTTCCCTTGCTGCATACTTTTAATGCACGCAATTTCAATTTGCACAGGGCTTGAGGGACATACCTTTATAAAAAAAAAAAAAAAAATCAAATCGAAGAATCACAACTCCATTTACATGACAAGAATAATTGGATTTTTATTTTCTTTTTTCCCCTTTTCATCAAACTCTTTGGAGGGCTTGCCAACCTAAAAAATGATTCTGGTCCAAGTACAAAATATCAAAATTTGGCCCCTGGTTAACTCTGAAAGTTTTTAGGCACTTTTTCCGTACAATTTAAAGGCAATGCAACAGAATATCCTTTTTTATTTAATTTAATTATGAGCCATCTCAATTATTTAATAGATGGCACGCACCTGATTTGGCTTTTCTCGTGATGGCCAAACAGCTAGCACGCACCCCAAACAGCACCACTTATTATTGGGTATCCCAAACATACGATCCTATTCCTATCTATCGCACATCTCAATACTAACTAAAACGCCCATCTCGATCTGGGTTTTGTGCTAATTGTGTACACGCACGCATAAGAGAGTGAGAGAGATGGAGGAGGTGTTCGAAGATCTCAGTCCATGGCATCACTTGATCTTCTGTGAAGAGCTGCTAAACAATAATGGGGAGAATGATGTTTTTTGTTGGCTGTGCGAGAAATCAGTATTGGGATGTCCCGCCTACAAATGCTTGGAATGCAACTTCCTCCAACATAAATCATGCATCGAGTCACCAGACTCTTCCACGACAAAGATAAAGCTCGAATCTCATGTAGAAGATTCACGGAGGAGGGAAAAACATCACTTGATATTCATTGAAGAGGTGGACAATGGTGGCAAGGAGGAAGTTGTTTGCCCGGGATGCCAGGAACCACCATTCGGTCCCGCTTACAAATGCTCCATCTACCCCGAATATTGCACCTTCTTCCTTCACAAATCGTGCACTGAACTATCCCACGTCATACACCACCCCGTCCACCCAAAGCACATCCTTATTCTCCAAACGCCAGCATTTAATACTTGTGATTTTTGTGACAAAAAATGCAGCAGATCCTTCTTTTACCGTTGTGTCCTCTGTGATTTTGACCTCGATGTCATATGTGCTTCCCGCTGGAGATTATTAATTAATGCCGACGATTGCCACCACAACACATTTGTTCCCATCTTGACGCAGATCCAGTTCACTTGTCAAGCCTGTGGTGAGAAGGAGTCGTCCCAGAACATAGCCTGTCTCTGTACCATCTGCGGACTCTTGATTCATGGTATGTGTGGCCGATATCCGCACACCATCAAAACTAGAACACATGATCACTCACTCACTCTCACCTATTCTCTTCGTCAAGTCGAGAAACAGGAGGACGTATGGTGTAAACTCTGTTATAAAAAGATGAATACACAATATGCAGCTTACTATTGTCCTCAGAAATGTGGTTACATTGCCCACTTGAATTGTGCATGGAGGGTCAAAGACTCTAGTGCAACCACTGAGTCAGTGGCCAATAATTCGGTTGGCTATGAATCTCATTTGGTTCATTTGGTAGAGGGGATCAATCTAACAGAGGATCAAAGAGCTGAAGGCCCTCAAGAGATCGAACATTTCAGCCATCCACAACATAATTTAATCCTCAGCAATGAAAAGCTCAAGGAGAATGAGCGCTGTGAAGCGTGTATGCAATTTGTAATATCCGTTCCGTTTTACCACTGTGCACAATGCAACTTCTTCCTTCATTACAGATGTACTAAACTACCCCGAACCATTAAGCGAGGGCGATTTCACCGTCATTCGCTCACCCTCTTCTCACAACAAGATTTAGATAAAGAAAGTGGATTGTTTTGGTGTCGTAAATGTAAACGTTATCACCATGGCTTCTACTATCAATGTGACGATTGTGAATCGTACAAGTTAGACATTCAATGTTTTTTAATTCCAGAAATGATTGAACATGAAGGGCACCAACACTCCCTCTACCTTGCTATAACATCTTATTCCGAAACTTGCAATGGTTGTGGTCAAGAAGGTGTGAACTTCAGGTGCACTGATTGCAACGATTTCGCCATATGTTTTAGGTGCGCAACTCTTCCATTCATAGCTAAATATGAATACGATACGCATCTCTTAAAACTCTCCTCTAAGCGTGAAGATGATTTTGGAGAATATTATTGTCTAATTTGTGAAGAAGAAAGAGATTCTCCAGATTACTGGTTTTATTATTGTGTAAAATGCAAGTTTACTGCTCATTCTCGATGTGTTCTTGGATAATTTCCGTGCATCAACTATGGACGAACCTTCACACATAAAGATCATGAGCATCCTCTCACTATTGTCCAAAAGAGTAAGCACTCCCCTCCATGTAATGAATGTGGTTGTTCTTTCAATGGCATGGCCATAGAATGTACTCAATGCAAATTTAACGTCGATGATGACTATCGTTTGGAAAGTCTATGTAAAAAAATTTTAAAGAATAGATTGCTTAATTAGTTGGGGCATTTATGTGTGTGAAAGAGAGGAGAAGGTTATTGTATATAATTTATTTCGACATACATCGCTTACCACTGAAACTCTTTGCTTATATCTATATTATTTGATTCTATTTGGATGTCTACCTGCAAGTTGTTTTAGTAAAAATTTTACTTTTATTTCTCTCCAACATATTCCTTTTACTTTTAATCAAGACAGCTTGTGCTCCATTCTCATTTTATAACTCTCACCGTCATTGATTTCATGGACAGTGACGAAATACAGAGTCTGCAATTCTTAGCTTGGCAAGCGTGAACGTCATCATCCATAGTTGGAATCATCTTTTATTAAGCTCTAGTTAAAAATCTTTACAACTACTTTTCTCATACAAAGTAAACATATACTCAGGTTATCAATCTTTTAGGTTTATAGATAAAGATAATGAGCTGATTAATTGCTCAAATAAAAAATAATATTTATATAATTGCAATTACCGTTACAAGATAAGAGATTTTAATTAATTTTTATATCTTTCAATAATATTCTTCTTTTATTCTTTTTCTTTCTTGGTAATACGAACTTTTGTGATTCCTTTCAATTAAAAATAATTTATGGTCTAGCTAGTAATCTTTTTTTTCTTCCCCTGAAACTCATTGGTAGGCTTAAAACATGGTGAAAGAGGCCAATTTGCAGCAAAATTAGGGAGGCCCTAATTTAGTGTTGGCCTTTACCTGTACTTATCCTAATTAAGACCAAGATGAATTTTATGAGTTATGACAAATATATGAGGGAGGGGTTGCTTCAAGTCACAACTTCGCATAACTTGATTATTTTGGTCCAATTGCACCTTAAAAAAGATATTTTCCATTAAAAAAGATTCCCAAAGTCTTAATTAGCACTAACAGACTAAACTGATCATAGAAATTGTCTAATCAAAATTGTAGGTTTATAACTGAAGATAAAAAGAATATGATAAATATAACTCCCAAACAATTAACCAATTCTATGGTGGAAAAACAGTTCATACAACTTGGACGAAACAAAACCTTTAATTTCACTAAATTTCAGAACAAAATTGCTTGACTATTATGATTACAAGTATTCTTGCTGGAGTGTTATGATGATTCTCCTTGGTTTTCCAAGATGAAATTATTGAAAAATTGTATGGAACACCTTTCCAATGAAATTCAACGTTAGAACTTATATATTTTATATTTATATCTAATGACGAAACTCATAAACAAGTTTTTTCAAAATTCTTGCTCGATCCTCTTATTAGTTTGGAGGAACCAAGAATAAATAAAGCACTGTCCAAATTAACTATGAGTGACATTTTCAGATCATCTTAGTTTGGAGGTTCTTCAAACATTTTACATAAAAAGATTTTCTGCTTTTGCAAGCTTCAATGTATATAGAGATATAACGCTTCATTTGCATTTCCACATTTATCGGAAATATTTATATATATTTTTTTAAAAAAAGATCTCAACTCCGACTCAGAAATTAATTCCAGCCTTGACCAAATTAAGTATGATTTGGATTCTCCTTAAATTTCCCTGGAAACGGTGAACTCAAGAAATTCATATTACCGGATGTCAAGAGAAGAGATAAAGACTCGTATTAACACAACCAAGAATCAATGCTATTGGATTTGAGAGAATACAGAAACTGAATATTCAGATATATATTGAATGAATCAGAAGAAATTACACTATACAAGTAGTTATACATGTACATCACTGCACTCGACTAAACTCTAAGCTAAAGAAATTTAATTAATTTCTTAGTCTTTCAATAATATACTTCTTTTTTCTTTTTCTTTGTTGGTATTATGAACATTAGTGATTGCATTTAATTAACAATAATTTATGGCCTAGCTAGTATTAGACATGGAAATCATTTACAAACTAAAGAGAAAATACTTCAAAGATAATGAAGAATTGTGTAGTAGTTGGGATCTTTCAGATGGTATTTTTGGTGGTTGATGATGTTGCTGGGGTCTGCTGCTTAGTTGTAGTTTCAATCTGGTGTATATACTTCTGAGTTGATGACGCAGAATTGGTTTGTAGATGTTTGGATTGCTGCAGAGGTTTTGTCTCTCTGTTTCGGTTCTTTGCATTATTCTTTGTGCTTTGGACTGCTTTTCGGCTGTAGTTTTAATTTAAAGGCTGGTTCTTCCAACTCTTCCAAGAGGTATAGATATGTTAAAGTCGGCAGAACGAATGCATCGGATGTGGAGGACTGGTGCCAAGTAGAGCAAATGTTTCCTAAATTTGCACTAGGTTTGAGGACTGAGGACATACATGTATACAAACCAACCAAGCAATCACAACTCCATTTGCATGACAAGAACATTCTAGTCCAAGTGCAAAATATTAACATTTGGCCCCCTGTTTATAGTGATTGTTTACCCTTAGCTTGCACAGAGAAATGTATCAGTTTCAAACCTATGATTCTATCTTCACCTGGTTGGACAATGAGCTAGGTAGCACCTTCTTCTCAATGGATGCCATAAAATAAATTTTATACTAGGAAATAACCTCATTAAATTTGTATAAATCCTTTTTTTTTTTTTCTTTTTTTGGATAGGCAACATAGATCTATTTGTTCCCTGGGAAGTCTAGCTTGCATAAATCTTGGATGGCAATATATGCACATCCCAATTAGCAATTAATTCAATTAAATCTAAAACTTGATTACGTTACTGTCATCTTCATCATTCACCTAAGACCAAGTTGTATATCTTTCAATAATATTCTCTTCTCTCTTTTTCTTTCTTGGTATTATGAACTTTTGTGATTGCTTTTAATTAACAATAATTTATAGCCAAGTAATCTTCTTCTATTTTTTTTTTCTTTTTCCTGGAACTCATTGTAGGCTTAAAACATGGTGAAAGAGGCCAATTTGTCATAACTCATAAAATTCAACTTGGTCTTAATTAGGATAAGTACAGGTAAAGGCACCCGAAGAGGATCAGAACCATTGAAACTGTCCAATTTGTTAGTTACATCTAGATTCTGTAGGATTTCCCTGTGATATGTCCAATTTGTTCAAGGGCATGTAGCAATCACTAATCACCTGGTTAAATTGCTAATAATTTAGACAACATATATGAAAAAGCTTATATGGGATTCATCTGTCCAAATAGGTGGTTGGACAGCTCAAAATTTATTTGGATAGATGAGTTAGCTAGCTCTCCTGTCCAACTATGTGCTGTTTGGAGATCTCAATCCACATACTACACCTCATCTAGCCCCATTTTACTAGGCTAGTGTGGCTGTGCTCATCACTTCAGCCTTTAATTTTTTTTTTTTTTTTAACAATGACTAATCTAAGAGTTGATGGGCACTTCCACCTTCATAATATGATGTAAGTGAAATAAAAATATCATATGTACTTACTTACTGACATGAAATCAATGCATTACACCTTTCTGGTGAATATAAGTTCGTCTCTACTTTTTCTGGTGAAATTAGGTACAAATGTCATATCTGTATTATTTTACAGCATCAACGGTTAAGATGAATAATGGCTAAGAGTTAATACCCTTCAATAAAATGGAAGCTGTTAGACTTGATTCATCAATATCCTTGTAAAATGGATGGCCACTAGATGCTTTCAATAGGCTGAAAATGCTTTCACGTTCTTGCAACTAAGTGATTGGTGAGCAAATATGATTAACTTCAATAGGCTGAAATGAATGAATGGTTTAATTTTAGATGTACCGAGCAACATTAAATGTAGACAAAAATATTTAAAATAAAATACAAACATTACCGCATTTTTCACAAATTACATTTGCCAGCATTTACAGAACGCCAGTAAATTTCTAAAACCATTACTGGCACTTACATAATGCTGAAAAATAATCAGCATTTACAAATGCTGTGAAAAAATCCACTATTTTAATGTCGTTTTTTTAATTATCCACCAGCAGGTGACTAAGATTCGGAAAATTTATAATTCATTACTTTAACCAAATACTTAAAAATAAGGAAAATGTTAGAATCCTTAAATTCCCTCTCTGTTCGGTTTGTGATATATGTATCTCGAACAACGTTTCAGAAAGTTCTCCTTTTTTATTATTAAAATTCTTTTCAGTTTTTATTGTATTAGGAAATAGAGGATTTTTGGGTGTAAGCCACAACTTGGCAAATTTAATTGTGACATATAATTACTTTGCTATTACACCCGATTATAATGTAGCTTAATTATCGTTTTTCTCCAAAATGTAATACCATATACATTATGTGGTATTCTTTTAATTAGTAATCTTTGAAATCATGGTGTTAATTGTAGATTTTGAGATATCTTTTCTGATTATAAGGGAATAATATTGCTACTCTGCTTTGTTTGTAACTCTTTTATTTTATTCCTTCTCTTTCTCTCTCACATATAGTTCTTTAGTCCAATGGGCCTGTATTCCGATGATACACCAGGGATATATTATGTGTTATTTAGAGAAATTGATGAGCCATGAAGCTTATACTATGTGTTATGTGTTATTTAGAGAAATTAATTCCATATATGTGGTATTCTTTTAGCATTCTTTCAAATTTATAGTGTTAATTGTAGACTTTGAGATATTTTCACAATTAAAAGAGAATATTGCTCTACCTTTTTGTTCGTAGCTCTTCTATTTTATTACATCCAGTACATTTAGTAAAAACATATGTTTCTATGTACTTAAGGATGCCAAACTTCAATATTATTGGCTCTTAATTATGGTGAGGTCGACAATAATGTCAGCTTGCAAGAAAAGAATGTGCGGAAATGAAAAAAAAAAAAAAAAAGGGATAAAGCAGTAGAATAAAATAAAGGAGCATGAAAAAAAAAAAAAAAAAAAAAAGAGAGGGGGAGTAAGACAAAGAAAAGGATAAAGGAAGAGAACAAAGAGAAGAAAAGAATGTGTAAGGCAAAGAAAAGAAGAAACTATCGACCAACAAGTTTCTTTATAACCCACCTCTGTCATAGTTTCGGAGGCACAACAAATTTGTATTTCTTGTACCAAAGTGGTAAAAGCTTTAAGCTCTGTGTGAATCTTAATTTCAATTCAGCTCCAAGTTCTATAGTAGGTACTACACTCTCCCTCTCTCATTTATTTCCTTATTTACACCCTTCTCTATTGCTATTAATTATTTTTTTGGTGATATATACAACATAATTTATTCCTCATCAATAAAAAGCTCATGGATGACATGCGTTGTGAGGCATGTATGCAATTTATAATCTCTGTCCCGTTTTATGGCTGTGTAGAATGCAAATTCTTCCTCCATTATAGTTGTGCTAAACTACCCCAAAGGATTAAGCAAGGGCTATTTCATGAACATCCGCTCACCCTCCTCTCACAATATTTGGATGCAACAAGTGGATTGTTCAAGTGTATTACTTGTGGACATCATCGCCATGGCTTCTGCTATCGATGTGATGAATCTAACTGGTTCAAGTTAGACGTTCAATGTTGTTTAATTCTAGAAATCCTTGAACATGTAGGTCACAAACACTCTCTCTACCTCGCTGTAACATCTTTTGGAACTTGCAATGGTTGTGGTGAAGAAGGTGTGGTCTTCAAGTGCACTAATTGCAACAAGTTCATCTTATATTTAAGATGTGCAACTCTTTCATTCGTAGCTAGATATGAATATGATACGCATCTCTTAAACTCTTCACTACGTGTGAAGATGATTCTAGAAAATATTATTGTCTAATTTATAAAGAAAAAAGATATTATCCAAATCACCGGTTCTATTCTTGTGTAAAATGTACGTTCACTGCTCATCCTCAATGTGTTCTTGGAGAGAATCCGGGCATTAACTATGGAAGAACTTTCACAGTTGAAGATCACGAGTATCCTCTCACTATTGTCCAAAAGAGTAAGCACTCCCCTCCATGTGATGAATGTGGCAGGTCTTTTATTGATGTGGCCTTTGAATGTACCCAATGCAAATTTAACGTCCATCCGGAGTATTGTTTGAGAAACCTCTTCTATGAACAACGGTTGGCTAAATTACGTGTAAAACAGAGGAGAAGCTTATTGATATAATTTATTTCGACATACATTGCTTACGTCTAAAACTCTTTGCTTATATCTATATTATTTGATTCTGTTTGGATGTCTAACGGCTATTTGTTTTGGGTTGCAATTCATAGCTTGGTGAGCGTGAACGTCATCATCCATAGTTGGAATCATCTTTTATATTTTTGCTTTGAAAAATGTACAAGCAAAATTGCTGAACCGGTCACCTGGACTCTAGTTAAAATTCTTTTATAACTACTTTTCTCATCCGAGGTAAACATATACTCAGGTTATCAATCTTTTAGGTTTATAGATAAAGATAATGAGCTGATTAATTGCTCAAAAAAAACTAATATTTCTATAATTGCAATTACAGCTACAAGATAAAAAATTTAATTAATTTTTTTATCTTTCAATAACATTCTTGTTTTATTCTTTTTCTTTCTTGGTATTACGAACTTTTGTGATTGCTTTCAATTAAAAATAATTTATGGTCTAGCTAGTAATCTCCTGAAACTCATTGGTAGGCTTAAAACATGGTGAAAGAGGCCAATTTGCAGCAATATTAGGGAGGGCCTGATTTAGTGTTGGCCTTAACCTGTACTTATCCTAATTAAGACCAAGTTGAATTTTATGAGTTATGAAAACTATATGCCATATGAGGGAGGGGTTTCTTCAAGTCACAACTTCGCTATGTCTATATAACATCTCTATATTAAAAAGAACTTTGAGAGCTGTTAATGCAATGTCTGTATACATATGTTATATATACATATAAATGTACGCGTTGCATGTGTGTAACTATATGTATGTGGTTGTGTTGTGTGTGATATGAAAGATAGTAGAGAGACAACTATAACCAATTGAAAATGTCTCCAATAACTCCAAGAAATATTACTGCCAGTAGATCTGCGATGCTGTAAATGGGCTTTGCTGAATTGACATCAAACATGATGCAGAATTGGTTTGTGGATGTTGGTGTTAGGAAATATATCTTATTTTCTCCAAGAGCCGTGAGATGCGAATAATAAGAAGAAAGCAAAAACAATCACACACGACACCAAGATTTAAGTGGTTCGGCTTAACAAGCCTATATCCACTGTTGGAGACGACCCGGAGAAATTCAGTATCAAAAGATGGAGTACAAAAGTAACAGGGAGAAAAATCACTCAAAAACCCAAAGCCCTAATACACCCGTATCTCACCCTCACACAACAGAGGAAAAATAACAATTGGAACTCTGCAATTTTTTCTTCTTTCTACGCACGACACCATGCGTTCTCCACCTTTCTTTTTCTCTTTCCCTTTCTTTTTCTCTCTCCCTTTCTTTTCTCTCTCCCTCTCTCACTCACTACCGTGACTTCACTTTTGCTTGGCTTGATGCACCAAAGGGCTGAATAGCACCTTTATATAGCACATAAAGTCGGCTGGTAGCAAGTCCTTATATGTCTTGGAGTGGGAAAAGAAATCCAAGTCTTCAAAGTATTACTAAACCACCGGCTAAGGAATTCCAAGAGAAAAAAGGAAAAGATATTGGGCCCAAAAAGGATTTAAGTCACGCTCAACAATCTCCCACTTGACTTGAATTTCATCAAGTCGAAAAGAATGAATCTCCTCCGGATGTCTCCTCCACCTGTCTTCAAGTTTGAAGACCAACTGAAGCTGCGCACAGCTTCAGTTTCTCAACAGTCACACCTTTTGTAAACATGTCTGCTGGATTCTCTGTACCTCGAATCTTTTCAAATATCAATTGTTCGCTTTCCAGTAGTGAACATATAAAGTGATACCTCAACTGAACGTGCTTCGTTCTCGAATGATACGCTAGGTTCTTCGCAAGAAAAATAGCACTTTGACTATCACTGTATAGAACGCTCTTCTCATTCTTCTTACCCAACTCATCCAAGAAACCTTGTAGCCAAACCATCTCTTTTCCGGCTTCTGTCACAGCCACGTATTCAGCTTCTGTGGTAGAAAGGGTCATAATTTTCTGTAACTTTGAGGCCCAGCACACCGCTGTACCATCCAAGGTATATACAAACCCTGTAGTGCTCTTCCTGCTATCAACATCACCAGCTAGATTAGCATCTACGTAGCCCTGCAGCTTCAAATTTGCTCCTGTGAAGCAAAGGGACATATTTGAAGTTCCTCTCAGATATCACAAAATCCACTTGACTGCCTCCCAATGCTGTTTTCCTGGATTGCCTATATATCTGCTCACAGCTCCCACTGCATGTGCAATATCCGGTCTAGTGCAGACCATTGCGTACATCAGACTTTCAATAGCTGAGGCGTAGGGCACCTTGCTCATGTATGCCTTCTCCTGATCTGTCTTTGGTGACTGATCCTTGGTTAGTCTGAATTGACTTCTTAAGGGTGTGCTTACCGGCTTAGCTCAATCCATGCTAAACCTACTAAGAATCTTCTTCACATACTCTATCTATGAGAGCTTCAGTATACCATTAGCTCTGTTTCTAATGATTCTCATACCCAGGATTTGTTTTGCAACTCCCAAATCCTTCATTGCAAACTGTGATGACAACTGTTTCTTCAAATTATTGATCTCTTCCATACTGGACCCTGCAACGAGCATATCATCCACATACAGCAGTAGGATGATATAAGAGTTTTTAAAACTCTTAACATAACAGCAGTGATCTGCATTGCACCTCGTAAACCCAGCAGAGTCCATGAAGCTGTCAAACTTCTTGTACCATTGCGTTGGAGCTTGTTTTAGGCCATACAAGCTCTTCCTCAGTTTGCATACCTGATTTTCTTTCCCTTGCACTGTGAATCCCTGTGGCTGCCTCATGTAGATATTTTCTTCCAAATCGCCATGAAAGAATGCTGTCTTCACATCTAACTACTCAAGATGTAGATTCTCTGCCGCCACAATTTTCAGTACCAATATGATGGTTGTCATCTTCACCACTGGTGAAAATATATCGGTGTAGTCAATACCTTCCTTTTGCTCAAAGCCCTTGACAACCAATCTCGCCTTGTAGCGCTTGCTACTATCATGCTCACCCTTTATTCTGTACACCCACTTGTTATGTAGAGCCTTCTTACCTACTGGCAACTTAGTCAGCTCCCATGTTTGGTTAGTCATCAATGAATTCATCTCATCCTTCATAGCTAACTCCCACTTGGTTGAATTTTCAACCTGCAAGGCTTCATCATATGTCTCTGGCTCACCGCCATCTGTCAACAAAATATAGAACAAGGAGGGTGAATAACGCTGTGGAGGTCTAATGGTTATGGTAGACCTTCGGATAGCTGTTGTAGGTGTTCCCTACTCAATCTGTTGTTCTTCAGTTTCTTCAACTTCAGGATCTTGTTCAGCTTCTGGATCCTCATCAACTTTTGAATTTCTTCTTTTAGCTGCACCATAAGAAATCTCATCTAAGCTGATAAAATCAGGCTTTTCAGCCTCTAACTCTGCATTGATTGATTCTGCATTCAAATTGTCCTTGTACACAGCCATTTCATTAAAAGTAACATTCCTACTTCTAATGATCTTCCGGTTTTGATCATCCCAAAACCTATACCCGAATGCCTCATCCCCATAGCCAATGAAATAACATTTCTTAGATTTAGCATCTAACTTGCTACGAGCATCAGATTTAATGTAAACATATGAGACACAACCAAAAACTTTCAAGTGAGAAAGATTTACCTCCTTTCCACTCCAGACTTCTTCAGGTAGTTTGTGGCCCAGAGGGACAGAGGGTCCTCTATTTATCAAATAAGCAGCAGTGCTCACTGCATCCACCTAGAAGGTTTTTGGCAACCCAGCATGCAACCTCATACTCCTTGCACGCTCATTGAGGGTTCTGTTCATGCGCTCCGCGATGCCATTTTGTTGTGGTGTCCTTGGGATAGTTTTCTGCATCTTAATCCCATTTACCGCGCAAAACTGTTTAAATCTCCCGTCTTCATATTCTCTTCCATTGTCTGATCTTAGACACTTCAATTTCAAACCAGTTTCTGTCTCTACCATGGTCTTCCACTTCTTAAAAACTTCAAATACATCAAATTTTTGCTTTAAGAAATAAATCCATACTTTTCTGCTTGAATCATCTATGAATGTGATATAGTACCTCGAGCCTCCAAGAGATGCCACTGGGGAAGGACCCCACAAATCCGTGTGTACCAGCTCCAACTTCTCAGGCTTCGGAGTTCTGCCAACATTCATGAAACTCACCTTCTTCTGCTTACCTACGATGCAGTCTTCACACAAATCAGATTCAACTGACTTTAGTTCTGATAGTTTCCCCTTAAACAGCAACACCTTCATCCCTTTCTCGCTTATATGCCCAAGCCTTAGGTGCCGTAATTTAGAGTCACCCTTTACAACTACAACTGCAACTGTATCTCTCAGATTAGTAGTCAAATAGAGAGTACCTATTTTATATCCCCGAGCCAAGAGTCTGGCTCCCATACATACTTTCCACTGACCACCGTGGAATTTTATGGCATACCCTTCTTCGTCAAGTTGTCCCACTGAAATCAGGTTCTTCTTTAGCTGTGGGACGTGTCTGACCTTTTGTAGCTTCCATACCGAATCGTTGTGGACTCTGATGCGAACATCGCCTATGCCCACGATATATAGAGGCGTTCCGTCAGCCAAGTACACTTTTCTGAAATCTCCAGCAACGTAGTTTTCGAGTACTTCACGGATCGTAGTGGTATGAAAGGAGGCTCCTGAGTCCATGACCCAAGAGTCAAGAGGACTGTCAACAGAGAGAATTAGGCCTCGTTTGGTTTGCGAAATGACTATTCCATTAGGAAAAAGAATAGCTATTCCTTAGAATAGAAGAAGGTAGAATGGAATAGTTATTCCTATTCTTTAGTTTGGTTGTAACGATGGAATAGAACACTGAATAGATATTTTTTTATTTGGTATAGTGGAATATGCTGGTGAATAGAATCATATTGTAATCAAATTTCTTAAAATACCCTTATAATATAAATATAATTTAAGAACGTTTTCTTCTTTATTTTTTAAACAAAAACAGTTATACTATAACTTTTTTTTGAAAAAAAAAAAAAAAAAAAAAAAAAAAAAAGTCAAGTTTTTTTAAAAAAAAAATTTGTAGTTTTTTTGTTTTATTTTTTAAATTGTCAATTTTTTTTT
>FXXK01000727.1:130708-196961 GCA_900184695.1 Betula pendula | reverse complement strand
CACATCAAACAAAATCATCATATTCACCATCAATTTTATTTTATTTAAAAAAAAAATTAGATGTTGGAGTGTGAGGGGCTTTTATGAGAAGATGCTGCAATAATTCTATTCCTATAGGAAAGGAATAGGTATTCCTCTCATTTTTAAAAGGAATATCTATTCCTCTTCGTAAGGGAATAAGTATTCCTATGAGAATAACTATTCCTATGAATAGGCTCTTACCAAATAAAGAAATGATTATTTCATAGGAATAATCATTCCATTTCAGAACCTATTCCGCAAACCAAACGAGGCCTTAGTGCATCCTGTATTTCTTCTATTGCCACGACATTTGCGGAGTCGTTACCAGTCTTCTTCCTTAGTTCTTTGCAATTTTCTTGAAATGGCCAATCTTGCCACAATTCCAACACTCCAACTGTCGTCCAGATTTGAACTTGCTTCTACTCTTTTCTAGATTTTGATCTGCCCCCGCTAGAGTTCTTGTCTTGTACTCTACCTCTTGTCTCGAGGTTTAGGGCTGCACCAGAAGTCGAGGTTTCACCGGCATCTTTTCTCCGAACTTCTTCACTTAGAATCAAATCCCGTATGTCTTCATAACTGAGCTTGCTTTTCCCTGCATAATTACTCACAGCCATCCGCACAGCTATGGCTGTAATCGAGCCGAGCCGGGCCGAGCTTTGAATTTTCGGGACTGACTCGTTTATGAAGGGCCCTTATCGAGCCGAGCTCGAGCTCGAGCCAGGCTAAAAAATGCTTGTCCGAGCTCGGCTCGCTAGGCGCTTAGCCTAGCTCGAGCTCGAGCTCGAGCTCGTTGAAAACAACTTGTTGAGTCGAGCCGAGTACTCGATAGGCTCGGCTCGACTCGAGCTCGAAAAAGATTTATAAAAACAAAAAACCCAAATATGAACCAAGCAAGACTAGTGTTTTGGGGAGGATAACTCAGATTCATCAACAGCCAAACTCAGATTCACACTCACCCAGCCGATCTACCGCACGCCGATACTCTCCTAGGCCAAAGACGGCGGCCCCGTGTCACCACACGGTGCTGTGGCTGTTGACGCGCTAGCACCGCCACCCACAGTGCCGAGGTCCCTCTCTCTCTCTATTATGTACATCAGACATAACCATTGGAGCTACATAACGAATCAATCTTGTGTTAGTGTGCAGGAATTTGTGTCTACAAGAGAAGAAGAAAATGAAACAAGAAAAAAAATGAGACAAGAAAATCGTTCAGTAATGGACAGTGGACAAATGGATCTGCGGTGAAGAAGAGATGAACGATTAAAGAAAAGTGAATAAAAGAAAGGGAAGATTCAGAAGTGATGTGCCATCACTGCCATGTGCGTAATGTGTCTGGCGAGACACAAATCTCAAGAAGCTGAATTACGACTGATTGGGCGCGGATCGCAAGGCAGACGTGGAATGGACTGAAAAATGAAAATTGAAAACCGATTTATCATTGCCGTTGGATTAAAAAGCTATTTAACACCAACTGTATTATCATATTCATAATCCCTACATTTAATCTCAATCGTTCGATCAAATCAACCCTTGTTTTAACAATATATAATCATGGACGTTGGATTAAACATTCTTTTAATATCAACCGTTCGATTATTTTGAGAATTAAACTGATTAGTTAAACGAAATTTGCTTTCCTTTTTAGTTTTATCTTGACATTTAAAAAATTAAATCTTAATTTATTAGGTAGATATGGTCAATCCTATATCTGTATTTTTGCCAAGATCCTTTATAATTCTAAGATGTCAATTAAAATATAATAATATTTGAAATTAATAATGCATTAAATTTGTATTTGATCTTGTTATAAACTTGGTTTTTTAATTCCAAAATACATTTACTTTTATTTATTTTTTTTCTTTCTAAGTGATCTAATTGGTTGGACTATAACAATAATTATTAGTAATATATACAATAAGATATTATAGACATATACACATACAATTATATTTATAGAGAATTTTCAAAAAAAAATCTATTTAGAATAAATAAGGAAAGTTTAATTATAAAATTTTTAAATAAGGAAATCTTAATTTATTAGATAAATTTGGTCAATCCCATATCTATGTTTTTGCCAAGATCCTTTTTAATTATAAGTTGTCAATTTAAAATAGAATAATATTTGAAATTAATAATGCATTAAATTTGTATTTGATTTTCTTATGAACCTGGATTTTTAATTCCAAAATACACTTACGTTTACATTTTTTCCTTTACAAGTGATCTAATTGACTCGACTATAACAATAATTATTAGTAACATATAACTATATTGATTATTAGTAATATATACAATAACATATTACTAATATAAGCAATGCTACACATCATTCTTCTACCCATCTTCCACCCATTTCCTTCCATCCAATTTTCAAATCTATCATTAAAAATGTGGACCTGCATGTGGCTCACACAAATCCAATGATAAATTTGAAAAGTCAATGGAAGAAGATACGTGAGAGATTGATAAGAGAATGATGTGTATTATTTTCCTACGGACATATACACATATAATTATATTTATAGATAAATTTCTTTTTTTTTTTTAAAAAAAAACTATTTAGAATAAGTAAGGAAAGTTTAATTATAAAATATTTAAATAAAATTTTGAAATTTTGTTTGAAATAAGGAGTCTTAATTTATTAGGTAGATTTGGTCATCCTCATAATATGTATTTATGCTAAGATCCTTTTTAATTCTAAGATATCAATTTTAAATAGAAATATATTTGAAATTAATAATGCATTAAATTTGTGTTTGATCTTCTTATGAACTTGGATTTTTAATTCAAAAATAAATTACATTTATATTTTTTACTTTCCAAGTGATCTAATTGACTGGACTATAATATAATTATTAGTAACATAAAATTATATTGATTATTAGTAATATATATAATCACATATTACATACATGAGCAATGCAACACATCATTCTTCTAATCATCTTTCACTCATCTTCTTCCATCCAATTTTCAAATCTACCATTAAATTGGTGGACCTGCATATGGCTCACACGGTCACACAAATCCAATGGTGGATTTGAAAAGTCAATAGAATGAGATGGGTGAAAGATGTGTACGAGAATAATGTGTATTTTTTCCTACATACATATACACATATAATTATATTTAGGACAGAAATTTTCTAAAAACTGGTTTGTAGGAAATTCCTACAAATCAGCTTGTAAAAGTGACATGTGTCCTTTAAACATGTGAGAAGCACATGTTTTATTATTAATGCTATTAAATTTCAGATGTTTTATCATTAATGCTATTAAATTAGCATATAAGAAACACATGTTAATAATAAAACATGTGCTTCTTACATGCTTAAAGGACACATGTCACTTTTACAAGCTGATTTGTAGGAATTTCCTACAAACTTCTGTCCTTATATTTATAGAATTTTTTTTAAAAAAAAAATAAATATTTAGAATAAACAAGGAATGTTTAATTATAAAATATTGAAATTTTGTTTGAAATAAGGAGTCTTAATTTATTAGGTAGATTTGGTCAATCACATATTTGTATTTATGCCAATATCCTTTTTAATTCTAAGATGTCATTTAAAATAGAATAATATTTGAAATTAATAATGCATTAAATTTGTGTTTGATCTTCTTATGAACTTGAATTTTTAATTCCAAAATACACTCACGTTTATATTTTTTTACTTTCCAAGTGATCTAATTGACTAGACTATAACAACAATTATTAGTAATATAAAATTATATTGATTATTAATAACATATAAAATAACATATTACAGACATATACACCTATAATTATATTCATACATATATACATATGATATATATTATACATATATACAAATTGTCTAACATAATATAATGTGTTTAGTGAATTTTTTTTAAAAAATGTATGTTTCTACTAATTAAATGACACAATGTTAGATTATATAATACTTAATTTGTGATTTAACAAAATATAATTGTTGACTTCAATACTAATCACTTAATTTGAGAAATATATAATCATATTGTCATTATTATAGATATATATAAATATATTATTTTATTTTTTTATGTAGATTTTCTTATTTATTATAGATAATCTCATATCATATGATATGATTTATAATTCATAAGTTATAAATATAATATTAGAACCATATAATGTCACACAACTAACATAAGTATATAATTGCATACGAATACAATATATAGTTCCTCAATGTATATATGAATATTAGAGGTCATTATTACATAACTCATAAGTATATAAAGATAATACCTAGATAATATCATATGAGCTAAGTATTATCATATGATCATATGATCTCACAATTTTTATGATCTTAGATCTTAGATAATGTGATCTAAAAATTTATAAGTATATAATAATAATACTTAAATCATATGGTCATATTCATATGATAATGATATAATTATTAAATTGAGTAATATAAATATAAATATTAAGTAACCTATATATATATATATAATCAAGCTAACGAGTCGAGCGAGCTGGCTAAGTCGAGCCTTAAACGAGCCAGGCTCGCGATCCCTAAACGAGTCGGGCGAGCCGGTTCGGTCGAGCCTTAAACGAGCTAGGCTCGCGAGCCCCTATCGGGTTTTGTCGAGCGAGTCGGGTATGTATCACTAACTAATCGAGCAGGTTTGTACAGTAATAAGCGAGTTTATACAGTACCGATCTCGAGTTCGAGTCGAGTTTAACCGGGCGGATATCGGGTAGACTGTCGGAAAGACTGGCTCATTTACAGCCCTACGCACAGCTTCGCAGCTATTTAGCACCGACGCCAACACAATCAAAGCACAAATCTCATCATCAAAATCAATATCTACCGAGGATAATTGATTTGTGATGGTGTTGAACTCATTGAGATGATGTGCTACCAAGGCCCCTTTAGCCATCTTTAAGTTGAACAACTTCTTCATCAGGTGTACCTTGTTGTTTGCCAACGGTTTCTCATACATACTTGACAAAGTCACCATCAGACCTGCAGTGGTCTTCTCCTTCACAACATTATGTGCTACCGATCTTGACAACGATAACCTGATAACTGTCAGGGCCTTTCGATCAAGTAGGGTCCAATCGCTATCGTACATATCGTGTGGTTGCTCCCCCAAAAGAGGCAGATGTAGTTCCTTCCCATAAAGTACATCTTCGATCTGCATCTTCCAATATGCAAAATCTGTGCCATCAAATTTTATGATTTTTTCTGTTTTTCCATCTTCTCCTGCCATCGCTCCCACTCGAACCAAAAGCTCTGATACCAGTTGTTAGGAAATATATCTTATTTCCCCCAAAACCCGTGAGATGCGAATAATAAGAAGAAAGCAAAAACAATCACACACGACACTAAGATTTAAATGGTTCGGCTTAACAAGCCTAGATCCACTGTTGGAGACGACCCAGAGAAATTCACTATCAAAAGATGGAGTACAAAAGTAATAGGGAGAAAAATCACTCAAAACCCAAAGCCTCAATACACCCGTATCTCACCCTCACACAACAGAGGAAAAATAACAATTGGAACTCTGCAATTTTTTCTTCTCTCTACGCACTACACTATGCGTTCTCCACCTTTCTTTTTCTCTTTCCCTTTTTTTTCTCTCTCCCTCTCTCACTCACTGCCGTGACTTCACTTTTGCTTGGCTTGATGCACCAAAGGGCTAAATAACACCTTTATATAGCACATAGAGTCGGCTGGTAGCAAGTCCTTATATGTCTTGAAGTGGGAAAAGAAACCCAAGTCTTCAAAGTATTACTAAACCACCGGCTAAAGAATTCCAAGAGAAAAAAGGAAAAGATATTGGGCCCAAAAAGGATTCAAGTCACGCCCAACAGTTGGGATTGATGCAGAGGTTTTGTTGCTTTGTTTCAATTTAACTCTGTTGTTGCAAAATATGAAGTTGTTGTAGTTGTAGTTGCTTTTGTGAAGCGTCTCTGGCTTTACAGTTAGAATGAATTGGAGGACTGTTTCGGTTCTTTGCATTATTCTTTGTGCTATGGACTGCCAAATTATTAGGGTTTGAGGACATATATGTATACAAACCAACCAAGCAATCACAACTCCATTTGCATGACAAGAACAATTAGGCTTTTTATTTTCTTTTCTCCCCTTTTTCATAAGACTTTTTGGAGGCCTACCTGCCAACTTAGAAAATGATTCTAGTCCAAGTGGAAAATATGAAGAAAATCAAAACCACTAAATCTATCCAATTTGTTAGTTACATCTAGATTATGTAGGATTTCCATGTTATCTGTCCAATTTGTTCAATGGCATGTAGCAATCACCAATTACTTGGTTAAATTGCTAGTAATTTAGACAGCATATATGAGAGAGCTTATATGAGATTCATCTGTTGGAATAAGTGATCGAACAGTCCAAACTTCATTTGAGCAGGTGGGTTGACTCTCTCATTATGTGCTATCTGGAGATCTCAATCTACATACTACACCCCATCCAACCCCATTTTATCATGCTAGTGTGGCTGTGCTCATTAGCCTTTAAATTTTTCTTTTTTAACAAAGATTGATCTAAGAGTTAATGGGCAGAAGTAAAATAAAAATATAATATATAGCATTAGTCTTTATATTTCATATGGTCCACTCTTGGTTTATATGGTAGAGCAATTAGCTTGCTTACTGACGTGGAATCAATGCATTCGCCTTTCTGGTGAATATAAGTTCATCTCTACTTTTCTGGTGAAATTACGTACAAATGTCATATCTATATTATTTTACAGCATCAAGGGTTAAGATAAATAATGGCTAAGAGTTAATACCCTTCAATAAAATGGGAGCTGTTAGACCTTGATTCACCATATATATATATATATATATATCCTTGTAAAATGTATGTCCACTGGCGCTTTCATAGGCTGAAAATGCTTTCACGTTCTTGCAACTATGTGATTGGTGTGCAAATATGATTAATTCAAGAAAAATGCTTAGTGTTTATTTTTTTGGTCTATTTTGGTCTATTTTTTATTTTTTTTACTTTTTGCAAAAGTGATAGACCTCTTTTGTAAAAAGTGATGGACCTCTTTTTTTTATTTGCAAAAAATTACAAAAAAAAAAATAATAATAATAATCAAAGATGAACAAAAAAGATAAACATCGAGCATTATTCTTAATTCAATAGGCTGAAATGTCAAAGTCTTCTAGAATTTACTTCTAAACTTCATATTCGGTATCATAACATTAGGTAGTTCAAATAGTTTTATTACTATGTTTAATAGTGTTTTGCTGAATGAATGAATGATTTAATTTTAGATGTACCGAGCAACATTAAATGTCGACAAAAATATTTTAAATAAAATACAAATATTACTGCATTTTTCACAAATTACATTTATCAGCATTTACATAAGTAAATTAATCTCTAAATAATTACTTAAGCTAGCCCAACAAGAATGCTCTATGCTTTGTAATTGATGGGACGCATTTAGAAGACAGTGGCAAGGATCATGATTATTCTTCAATTTAAGGAATATACATTCTCTTATAGGCAATAATAATGACTATCCTAAGGATATGTTCGGTACGCGGAATGGCTATTCCAAGGAATAACCTTTAATAAGAATGGAAGAAGTATAATGAATTAACCTCGAAATTATCATCACGATGACTATGAGGGAATGACTATTCATTCAATTGAGGGAATGACTATTCTTCTTAAATTTAAAGGAATAGCTATTCCCTCAATTGAAGGAATAATCATTTCTCATGGTCATCATGATGATTATTCCAAGACTAATTCATTACACTTCTTTCATTCATACTAAAGGCTATTACTTGGAATAGTCATTCCGCGTACCAAACATGTCATAAGTGTTTGAGCCTTATCATTTACTCTAACACCAAAGCTAGTCTATTCAACCTTCTTCCATTTTTAATAAAAGTTATTCATTTTTTTTAATAGAGTAGTCATTCCGCGTACTAAACGTACCTTTTAAAGATTTTGACTTTTTTGGTTGACATTTGTTCAAGTTCTTCTTTTTTTTTAGTAGAGAGAGAGAGAGGTATATCAAACCAAGGGGGTGGTATTTTAGTTTTTTTTTATAATAATTTTAATTTTAGATATTTATATATTTATAAATATTTTTTATTATCAGTAATATGTGTCATAATCTAATTGGTGCTAACGATGACATTTAATTGGTTTTTGTAANAAAAATTGAGTAATGCTTTGTACATTTACTCTATATCCTTCTTGAGGTCCTTCTAATACACATGAATTAACTTTTTTATATTTTTTGGAAGAACAAGCTGGACCCCAACTTTTGTTCAAAATATAAAAAAGCTAGTCCATGTACACTAGAAGGACTCCAAAAAGGACATGAAGTAAATACACAAACATTAATCTAAAAAATTATAAAGAAATTATGTGCAGAGATCTATTTGTTATTTTTGCATCACATGGAGCTATCAGGATATTTTTATGCCACATAAAACCTATTGTTAATTGGTGTACCCACAGCGATTGATTTTGCATTTTTCTCTTATATTTATATCTAGTGAAAAAACTAATAAAAAAGTTTTTCAAAATGCTAGCTCTTATTTTTTTTAATTTCATATGCTTACATAGCATGCACATAAGAAAGGAATTGAATCAATCAAAAGCCGATTTACGTGCAAATGGCATGGAAAAGGCAACCATATGTGTATTTAACTTTAATTTACTTGGAAATTAATCAACAATATTCATCACGAATATAGTGATACAGGCTCGTATTAACACACCCAAGCATCAATGCCACGGTGCCACTATCGGCAGAACCAGAATATTAGCAAAGAGGGGCAAAATTAAAACAAAAAACTTTTTAGGAGGGTGAAAACAAAATTTTAAAAGATTTATTCCTTAAAACCTATAATTTTGAGTGCCTTGACAACCTCCTTCGGTTATTTGAACGTGAAACCATCTTTATTTAAAACACGATTAGATTTTTATGTGACATATATAAAATAAGCCTTTTGTGTAATTTGAACAGAGATAATCTGCTCATTTTTATGAGATCAATAGCTTACATTGCAAATGAGGGAAATAAATAAAAATAAAAATAACATTATGATGGAAAAGTCTAAGAAAACAATAATGGGTCTATATGATATATATTGAAGTTTTTAACTTTTGGTTCTAAATATGTATTTAATATTAATCCATGCATACATAATTCATCCTGTGAGATTAACTATATAATTAATGTTGTTGCCCAATCTTAGATAGGTTGGACCCATGTACTTGATCTACTTCATATGATTTCTTTCTCCCGTATCAGAATGAGAACAGCCACAATTAAAAAGCTAGCACATGCTTTTTATTGTTAGTTACATCTAGACTCTGAAGGATTTTCATGTGATCTGTCCAATTTGTTCAATGGCATGTAGCAGTCGCCTTTTATATCATAGTAATTCTACGTACTTAGGGTAAGGATTACGAGCAATTATCTAACTAAATTGTTAGTAATTTGGGTAGCACGTATGAGAAAATCTATATAAAATGCATTTTGTTCAAATAAGTGGTCAGATAGCCCAATTTGGGCCGATGGGTAGGCTCTCTCACAATGTATTTCGTGGAGATCCCAATTCACATACTACACCACATCCTATCCCTATTTTATTGAATTGATGTGGCAGTGCTCATTAGCCTTTTTTTTTTTTTTTTTTTTATTATTTATTTACAATAGCTTATCTAAGGTTACATAGACACATGCATCAGCACCGTAAATAGAGTGATTTGCTTGCTTACTCTTTATATTATGGTCTGTACTTAGTTTATATGGTAGAGCAATTTGCTTGCTTACTGACATGGAATCAATGCATTCACCTAATCACCTTTCTGATGAATATAAAGTTCATCTCTACTTTTCTGGTAAAATTACATACAGATGTCATGTTATATATATATATTTTTTTAGTTTTATATATTTATATTTTTTTATTAAGAGTGATACGTGTCGTCATGTTATTGGTATTGAATCTATCAAATATTTTAATGAAATTTGATTTCAAGAATTAAATTAATTTTTTGGGCTACCACATGGACTTTTAAATTAATTTTTATACTACAAAAAGCGATTTGTAATTTAGGCCACACAGGGACCTCTAAATTTATTATTATACCACAAAAAATAATTTATAATTAAACCAATCACAAAGACTAATTTTATAATTATCTCTTTCACTAATTACATTTGCTAGTGTTATAGCACGCCAATAAATCTTGAATCGTCTTGTTTAAACATATATATTTTTAGTATATATAAATGAATATGTGGGCGGTTGGATAATACATGCACCCGCATATCTATATACTGCTATCCGCTCGCTAATGAACGGATAGCAGCAGATCGAAGTGATGTTCGCCCACGCGAGTGATTTGATCAAAAAATTTGCCCGTAACCTTAACAAGCGGGTGGATTCAAGAGGTAAAATTTGAACAATTTATTCAAAATAAACAGGCCATGTTAAAGTTATTGAAAATATTTATACTTAAATATCAAAAAGTTTATTGTGACTATCATTTTAATTTTTTTTTTTAGATAATTTTACCATTCAATTTACACCGACAAATGCTTGGAATGTCCCGCCTACAAATGCTTTTTAGATAGTTTATTATGATGTTGTTTGCAAGGGGTGCAATGAATCAGTATTGGGATGTCCCGCCTACAAATGATTGGAATGCAACTTCTTCCGGCATCAATCATGCCCCGAATCACAATTTAACGATAGCTCGTGCTGGAGAAGACATCATTTGATATTCGTTGAAGAGGTGGACAATGGTGGCAAGGAGGAAGTTGTTTGCCCGGGATGCCAGGAACCACCATTCGATCCCACTTACAAATGCTCCTTCCCCGAATGCACCTTCTTCCTTCACAAATCGTGCACTGAACTATCCCACGTGATACACCACCGCGTCCATCCAAAGCACATCCTTATTCTCCAAAACCCAGTATCATATAGGAATTGTAACGCTTGTGGCGAAAATTGCAGAAAATCCTTGTTTCACAGTTGTTCCCTCTGTAATTTTAACCTCGACATCATATGTGCTTCCCGCTGGAGATTAATTAATGCCGATGATTGCCACCAACACACATTTGTTTCCATCTGGACGCAGATCCAGTTCACTTGTCAAGAATGTGGTGAGGAGGAACTCAAGAACAATGCCTGTCTCTGTACCATCTACGGACACTTGATTCATGGTATGTGTAACGGATATCCGCACACCATCAAAACTAGAACACATGATCACTCACTCACTCTCACCTATTCTCTTCGTCAAGTCAAGAAACAGGAAAATGTATTTTGTAAACTCTGTTATACGAAGGTGAAGTCACAGTATGCAGCTTACTATTGTCCTCAGAAATGTGGTTACATTGCCCACTTGTATTGTGCTCAATCTTTGGTCCAAGACTCTAGTTCGACCACTGAGTCGGTGGCTAGTAATTTTGTTGGCTATGAATCTCATTTGGTTCATTTGGTAGAGGGGATCAATCTAACAAAGGATGAAAGAGCTAGTCCTTCGAAGATCGAACATTTCAGTCATTCAAAACATAATTTAATGCTCAGCAATGAAGAACTCGAGGGGGATGAGAGTTGTGAAGCATGTATGCAACTTGTAATATCCATCCCGTTTTACCGCTGTACACAATGCAACTTCTTCCTTCATTACCGATGTACTAAACTACCCCGAACCATTAAGCGAGGGCGATTTCACAAGCATTCACTCACGCTCCTCTCACAAGATTTGGATGCAAAAAGTGAATTGTTCAAGTGTTATGCTTGTAGACGTTATCGCCATGGCTTCTGCTATCGATGTGCCGAATGTGAATGGTACATGTTAGACATTCAATAGTTAATTCTGGAAATCATTGAACATGAAGGTCACCAACACTCCCTTTACCTTGCTATAAGATCTTTTGAAACTTGCAATGGCTATGGTGAAAAAGGTGTGAACTTCAGGTGCACTGATTGCAACAATTTCACCTTATGTTATAGGTGTGCAACTCTTCTATTTGTAGCTAGATATGAATATGATGTGCATATTTTAAAACTCTCCTCTATGCTTGAAGATGGTTCCGGAGAATATTATTGTCTAATTTGTGAATAAGAAAGAGATTATCTGGATCACTGGTTTTATTATTGTATAAAATGTAAGTTCACTGCCCATCCTCGATGCGTTCTTGGGGAGAATCTAGGCATTAACTATGGAAGAACTTGCATAAGTAAATATCACGAGCATCCTCTCACTATTGTCCAAAAGACTAAGCACTCCCTTCCATGTGATGAATGTGGTGAGTTTTTTAATGATGCAGCCTATGAATTTACTCCATGCAAATTTAACGTCCACCCTCCCTGGTGATGGTTTAATTGTTTACAAAAACTAAGTAAAAAAGAGAGTAAAATAACTTTTCTTACTATAGTCAGCTTAATTAGTCAGCAGATTTTCAAGTGTATGAGAGAGAGGGACGGAGAACCTCATTCTATATAAAATCTTTTTCATGTGTATAGATATTATTTGCTTGTGTTCCCCATGTCTGCCTGCCATTAATGGTATTATAAAAATCTTGCTTCACTTCTTTCTAGCATTCCTGTTAATTAGCGTTACTGCGTGTTGTTTTGGCTTGGCAAATTAAGATAGCTTTAATTATTCTCAAGCTCCATTTTAATTACAACTTCACCGTCATTGATGTGACTTCTATAAGGTCATCTGGTTATGAACTAGAAAGTGAGAAAATGTGTGGTTTGCAATTCCTTGCTTGGTGAACATAAACAGCATCAAGTAAGCTTGGCACCCTGCAAATGATCCTTATAAACCAGATGATGCAAAATTGTGGAAAGTGGATGAGCAAAGTAACAAATACAATTAAATTGAGATTACAATTTTTTTAATAATGAAAGACAAGTGTTTAACTTAATCAAATAATAAACAGCAACAACATTGATATCAAATATGAGATTAACTTATCGAATAATCACGATCGGAACACAAGGAATGGGCGTTTCTTCTAAAAATGCCAGAAAACAATATTGGCCTATGAGAATAAGCCAGTTTAAATAAAAAAAAAAATAATAATAATAATAAAAAAAAAACAATTCTGGCGCTTCGGCTTATACGCCAACTTACGAAAAAAAAAAAAAACTAATACGCCAGGAATATTTGGAGAAATTCAAAACCTTCCCCCACACCCCCATCCCCTGCCTCCCCAAGTATCACGTTAATTCGTGCGCTAGGAAAGATCAAACTAGCTCATTAAGTCCAAAGGAGTTGTGGACAATTGTAATGATCGATGTTCACAAGCATCTGATATATCAGAAAAGTCTCCGACCTAATCTATTTTCATTTTTTGCTCTTAACAAATTAATCTCTGTTTATTATGTACATCAAATGAAATCACAAGACAAAGAAAAATCATAAGATAGAAATCATTTGTTCTTTGATTGTAGTTTCTGTAAAAGAATTTGGTTGGTTTCTATTCGGAAGTGTTTGCTAAAAGATTCTCGGAAAATTAATTGGGAAGTTAAGAGGGGGGATTATGTTGAGGGGAGAATTAATTAGGAGTTGGGATCTTTCATATAGTAATTTTGGCGGTTGAAGATGTTGCTGGGGTCTGCTGCTTAGTTGTAGTTTCAATCTGGTGTATATACTTCTGAGTTGATGCAGAATTGGTTTGTAGATGTTGGGATTGATGCAGAGGTTTTGTTGCTCTGTTTCTGGTTTGAGGACTTGTTGTTTGAGGAAAAGAATAATTTTTCTTTTTTCCATTTGCATGACAAGAATAATTTGGCTTTTTATTTTCTTTTTTCCCCTTTTTGATCAACATTTGGCCCCTTGTTTATTGAGATAGTTGACCCTGAGCTTGCACATAGAAATGTATCAGTTTGAAACCTAGGATTCTATCTTCACCTGGCTTGGACAATGAGCTTCTCAATGGATGCCATAAAATAAATTTTATACTAGGAAATAACCTCATTAAATTTGCATAAATCCTTTTTTTTTTTTGTATAGGCAACATAGATCTAGTTGTTCCCTGGGAAGTCTAGCTTGCATAAATCTTGGATGGCAATATATGCACATCCCAATTAGCAATTAATTCAATTAAATCTAAAACCTGATTACGTTACTGTAATCTTCATCATTCACCTAAGACCAAGTTGTATATCTTCCAATAATATTCACTTCTCTCTTTTTCTTTCTTGGTATTATGAACTTTTGTGATTGCTTTTAATTAACAATAATTTATGGCCAAGTAATCTTCTTCTTCTTCTTCTTCTTTTCTAAAACTCATTGGTAGGCTTAAAACATGGTGAAAGAGGCCAGTTTGCAGCCTTAGGAAGGCCCTGATTTAGTGTTGGCCTTTACCTGTACTTATCCTAATTAAGACCAAGTTGAATTTTATGAGTAATGACAATATGCCATATGAGGGAGGGTTTTCTTTAAGTCACAACTTCGCATAACTTCATGATTTTGGTCCAATTGCACCTTAATTGATATTGGCTCACTATTCCTTCCATTGATATCCGAAAATTCCAATTTTTGCTGCTCTCACTTTAGATTTCATTTGGATGTCTAGGAACAAACTTCTTTATGAAGCTCTTAAGCTTGATCCGGTCAAGGCTATCAAGCAAATTTCTGCTACGTTGGATATCCATATCTCTGCTTGGTGTGATGCAGCTCTCCCTTCTATATTTGGATTCCTCTTCGGATTTGTAGTATTGAAGAGAATTTTGATGTGGCTGTTAGGGGTAATTTTGCGGTGACTGTTGCAGTGACTGTTGCAGTGATCTATGACTCTTTTGGAAATATTATTAAGGCAGCTACTCTTATGCTTCCTTGCACGGACGTCCTGCTTGGAAAAGCTTCCGCAGCACTGCTTACCACTCATTTGGCTGCCTCCACTGATGCTACCTGTCTTTTCCTATAGGAAGATGCTATTTTGGTGATCTTAGCCATTAATAAGCCACTTCTTTTTTTTTTTTTGGAACTTTGCTAATTAGTTTATATTTAGACCTCTTCTAAAGCTGGAATGTGCGCTTTAAAAGTTTCTTGAAGTGTCAATTTTTGTACATATGCCTTAGCTAAGTGAGTCACTTCCTTTTTTTTTTTTAAAGCATTCTCATAGGATCTACATTCTCTCTTCCATTCTGATTAAAAGTAGAAAATATTCACCCATGTAATCCTTTTTTTTCCCTTTCAATTAAAAAAGAAAAAGAAAAAGAAGTCATATAAGCACTAACAAACTAAATTGGCTACCAACCCCCCCCCAAAAAAAAAAAAACAGTGAAAACTAAAATTTGTAGAATCGTTGTATACCCTTTTATGAAATTTTTTTATTATATAGTTTTTTTTTATTATTACCAAAAAATTTGTTCGCTGTTAGCATTCATTCCTCCACCTTCCATTGACAAACATAATTCTCAAACAATTAATCAATTCCGTGGAGGAAAATAATAAGATAAAAATATACATTTTGTTCTGAAATTTAGTGAAAGGAATTTACTCTCATTATTACGTGTTGACGGTATGTATATATCCCTGTGATCAGAGAGATCGTGTATCTAGGATTTCTTTGTTATCAAGAGCCATATCTGAGATGAACTAAAGTAAAATGGGGAACCAAATTGTCCAACGAATATGATTTTTGATGTTCTCAATTGTGCTCTTTAATATTTTATCGTTACTTTTATGAATTTGATTGTGTTGCTAGCTAGAAATGGATGTGTTAATTTTAGTACTGTTCAAAACAATTCTAAATGAAGTGTTGATCGATGATCTTGAAGTTCTGTATACTGCTACTTATCAACAAATTAAAGTTCGAGTGTACAAATGAATGCAGCTGATTTTCTGAAGGCAGATATGACTTGCTTATTGGAAGTCAAATGGGGTGTTAGAGGATCGCCCAAAGACCCTGAACAGACCACTCGATGTAAACTTTTTGACATAAAGTATTCCACCAAGTGGTACAAGTTGATAGGGCCGAAATTCGTTGACAGCTAGCTTCTTCGGGCTTTTCTTCTTCTTGGGTGTTTCAATGGGCTATCCTTCTCCAATACAGATTCTAAGAAACATCGCTTAGAGGCCTGTTGGGTTGATTCGATTACGGATATTTCCGATGCTTTAATCAATAAGATTATAAGAGAAAGAGGACTCTGCTAGTTATAGAGTCCTTGTCGTTCATGTAAAGATTAGCCATGGTGATGACGGGAGTTTACCTTCTTTTTTATTTTTGGGAGATGTTACACATTTATTTCTTGATTATTTTATGTCCATCTCTTGTATCATTGAATTATAGGACCACACATGTGGTCCCATAGATTTAATAATAAATTTGCATATCTCTTTATATGGAGATGGGTAAGAGTATAAAAACAATCATTTCTCTTTATTTTTAGAGCATTAGCTTCCTTTACATTTTTTCTCAACGTAGGAAACTATTTAAATATTTTTTTTAAATTAAATGATAGGGAAAAAAGAAAAAAAATTATTTAAATATTGTTTCAAACAAATGTTAGAGGAAATAGAAATGAGAGAAATTTTTTTATATTAAAATAATGTTAAATGAACCACTTTTGGTTCTTTAAATCAAGGATACAATTTTGGTTCTTTTGATGTTTTCTTAGTTTAGGGAAGAATAAGAGAATCTAGGAAAGGGAATGAGTTTTAAAAAAACTGTTGGTAATACTCTTAAAGCACTAGCAGCCGCTTCCCTTAGAGCATTCTCATCTAACTCTTTAAAGTAGGAAAATCTCTACTTTAGAACATTCTCATTTAGCTCTTTAAAGTATGGATTTTCCTACTTTAATAAAGAGCCAAAATTATTTTAGACAACTTTATTGCTTCCATCCGACTTCCTACTTTGAAAAAAAGAAAGAAAGTATGAAGCATGAAATAACTCCCTACTAATAGGAAGCCATTGTAGGGAGCTATTTCACTTCCTACTCCTCTTTAAGCTAATAAAATATTAATTTCTCTCTAACTTTTTACTTTTTCCAATTTTCTTTCTCTTCCCTTTTTTTTTTTTTAAAAAAAAAAATATTATATTTAAATAAAAAAGTTAAAGTATATCTCTAGTTTAGGGAGCTAGATGTAGGTGATTAAAAAAAAAGATAGTTAAAGTAGAAAATGTGATTTTATCCTCAAAATATAGAGTAAATGTAAGAAACTGGATGAGAATGCTCTTAAAGAGCCAAAATTTATTTTAGACCATTTTATTGTTTCCATCCAACTCCATACTTTGAAGAAAAAAGTAGGGAGCATAAAATGGCTCTCTACTGGTAGGAAGCCATTTTATTCTCTACTTTTCTCTAAACTAATAAAATATTATTTTTTCTCTCAAACTTTTTACTTTTCCCAATTTTCTTTATTTTCTCCTTTTCTTTTTTTCTTTTCTTTCTCTTTCATTGTTTCATTTTTGAATTTTCCAAGATTAAAAAAATTCTTAAAATATTATATTTAAATGAAAAGGTCAAACTAGATCTTTAGTTTAAGGAACCGAATGTAGGTCAAACTAGATCTTTAGTTTAAGGAACCGAATGTAGGTGTTTACAAAAAGTTGATAGTTAAAGTAGGAAAAAAATGATTTTATCATGAAAATAGAGAGTACATGTAGGAGCCGAATGAGAATGCTCTTAGATTTTTCCTCAATATAGGAAGCCAAACTTCTTTTTACTTCTCTATTTAAATAAACTCGACAACACCTTTCATTATCATTTTCCTATAGAATTTAAATAATTTTTAAATTAAATGTTAGGAGAAAGAGATGAAAGAGAAATCATTTAAATATTATTTTAAACAAATGATAGAGAAAAGAGGATGAAAAATAAAGTTTTTTATATTCAAATAATGTTAAGAAATAATTTTTGATTCCCTTAATTTTTTTTACTTTAAGGAATACTAAAATAAACTGTTGTATTGATTTTTTTGACAATTTTTTTTATACTAAAAATTAAAGTTCTAAAAAAGATGTTGTTATTACTGTTACTTGTCCAAGTGGACTAGTGTCGTGCACTCCTATGCAACATGGTGTCCTTTTTCTTCTTCTTTTTTTTTCTACGCCTGCAACATGGTGTCCTTACCAATGACATTTTTATATTTTGCGGATACGACAAATTAATAGTTGGTAATCTTTGGAATACATGATAGATTGAAGGACAGTGAGTTGGATACTTGGATGTGAAAATGAATAAACAAATAAATAAAACAGAAATAAAATGAGAACAAAAGGATCTTAAGATTCTTAACATAATCTTTTGAATAAATAAGTGGGTTCCATCTGATCGATAAAAATCACCACTTATTTATTCAAATAATTTGCACTTTGTTACGTGCTTGCATGTGCTATAAAGATTCCAACAATTAAACCCATTGAAAATGATCAGTCACAGGATTCAAGAATCAGCACCCCAAAGAACAATAAAAAAAAAAAAGGTTCACAGTGGTTGAAAATGCTTCGAGCCAACCGCTAAAGCACGTGAATACAAGATTTGAATAACGAAAGACTAAGAAACTCCAGCCTCATCGTTAATGCTGTACGTCGTTACTTACAACTTTCTTCTTTTCTCCTTTCTTGTTGTGTGGTGGTCTAGTCGGTAGCCCATGTGTCGCTTTAACCAAAGTCAGATTTTCGAAGGATGAGATTTTAAATAATAATCAAATCCTGCAGGCACATGCAAGTTCTTGTTGTGGCAAATCGATTTTAAGACTTGTTCAATTATTTGATGCCGACTGTATATTCAAGTTCAATAAATCCATGCACGGATCCGGGAGCGCCGATGCCGGCCTCCATATGAATTCGCGTACGTCTAACCTTTTCAAGTTACAAATTTTAATTTAACAATTAAAAAACCATCAAAATTTCTCCAAAAACTCAACTTTAATTTCTTGAAACTCTGGAGTCCCGTGACGTCAAATCGTCCCTCTTATCAATCTCCTCCGCTCGTTAAAAAAAATGATACATTGGGAATAAATAAAAAATAAATAAAAATAAAAAAATATTATTTTAATGATAAAAAAAATTAAAAAAATTTAGTGTGATGTATTTGATTAAGGAAGAAAAAGTATTTTAATTTTTTAAATTTAAGAAAAATCGTCCGGCATATGATACTAATGCTTACTGCATCAAAAATCAAATTGTATGAATCTCCTTTTCTAAAAGCAGCAGTCCGTCAATGACAAGAGGTGCTGGGCCCATACTCAAGATTTGACAATTCCAGTCATATTACGATTATTTACAAAAAAAAGAAAAAGAAAAAAAAAAGGTCATATTACGACAATAATCATTTCATTCAGGGCCTGCCACTACCTGACTACCACAATGAATGGAGCCAACAGCACAATCCAACGAGTGGAATGAGCGGTGGGTGACTCAAAAACGTTGTTGCCTTACTCGGAATTTGGGTAATACTTGAAGCAATTTTTGCCTTTTTTTTTTTTTTAATTAATTTTACTAATGGTTATAGACTAATTTGACCGTATGGTTGTGATTCTTGTGAATGATTTTATCAACTGTACGTTCATGTTTATAGAAGCTATTGCACCCGATTATAATGTAACACTTTTTTTTTTTTTCTCTAAAATGTAATACCATATACATTATGTGGTATTCTTTTAGCAATCTTCAAAATCATGGTTTTAATTGTAGACTTTAAGATATTTTTATGATTATAAGAGAATATTGCTACATTTAGTATATTTCATGTATAAAAAAAAGTTGGACACATATGTTTCTTAATCAAGCTCGAAAGAAACAAAGGTGCAGAGACATAGAAAATAAAATAATAAGAAATATTAAGAGTATTAAATCTTTTACTAAAAAATAGATATCAAAATAATGTAGAGCTTATTTATTAGTATCAATAGCATTTCATTTTATTAGTTGGTACCCTTCTCTTGATAAAATATTTAGTACTCTTAATATTTTTCTAAAATAAAAGAACTTTTTCCATTACATGGCCTTAGAATGTACTAAATGCAAATTTAGAGTGGTTTGTACGTAACATAATATCCTTTTTAATGAAAATTTTCAAGTAGACTGGACTACAAGTAATACATTCATTTAATGAAAATAGATCATTTTTTTTAGTTATGTTATTTAGTAAACTGCTATAATGTTTCTTTCAAAGCTTTAAGATTGGTAGCTTTTCAATTTATATCTATATGTATTCTTCTACCAAGAAAATTTGTTTGAGAAATCTAATAATTTTGTATGTCTAAAACAGCATTTTTTTTTTCTTGGGGGCAAGAAGAAAGGAACAGGGTCAGAGAATTAAAACATCTAATTTTTATAGTGACAACATTTAGAACATCCGATGGAATGAAAGGAAAGATTTCTAGCATCCACCACACAACAAAAAACTGAAAGCACTAAAACAATCAGAAGCACAAGTTTCAATTTATAAGTAATAGCATTAAAACAATAATTATATTAGGGTGCTTGCTAGTATACAGAGGAATCAGGATGGCCAAAAATCAATTTCTTGCTTTCCCTTGCTGCATACTTCTAATGCACGCAATTTCCATTTGCACAGGGTTTGAGGGACATACCTTTATACAAAAAAAAAAAAAAAATCAAATCGAAGAATCACAACTCCATTTACATGACAAGAATAATTGGCTTTTTATTTTATTTTTTCCCCTTTTCATCAAACTCTTTGGAGGGCTTGCCAACCTAAAACAAGATTCTGGTCCAAGTACAAAATATCAAAATTTGGCCCCTGGTTTACTCTGAAAGTTTTTTGGGCACTTTTTCCGTACAATTTAAAGGCAATGCAACAGAATATCCTTTTTTATTTAATTTAATTATGAGCCATCTCAATTATTTAATAGACAGCATTAAATAGCTGGCACGCACCTGATTTGGCTTTCCTCGTGATGACCAACAGCTGGCACGCACCACAAACTATATGGAGTATGGCCCACCAGACTTGAACCCCAAACAGCACCACTTATTGAGTTATTGGGTATCCCAAATTAACATACGATCCTATTCCTATCTATCGCACATCTCAATACTAACCAAAACGCCCATCTGATCTCTGCGTTTTTGTGCTAATTAATTGTGTGCATAAGAGAGAGTGAGAGAGATGGAGGAGGTGTTCGAAGATCTCAGTCCATGGCATCACTTGATCTTCTGTGAAGAGCTGCTAAACAATGATGAGGAGAATCACGTTGTTTGCTCGAGGTGCCATGAATCAGTATTGGGATGTCCCGCCTACAAATGCTTGGAATGCAACTTCCTCCAACATAAATCATGCATCCAGTCACCAGACTCACCCACGACAAGGATAAAGCTCCAATCTCATAGACATTCAATGAGGAGTGATCAAAAACATCACTTGATATTCGTTGAAGAGGTGGACAATGGTGGCAAGGAGGAAGTTGTTTGCCCGGGATGCCAGGAACCAGCATTCGGTCCCGCTTACAAATGCTCCTTCTACCCCGAATATTGCACCTTCTTCCTTCACAAATCGTGCATTGAACTATCCCACGTCATACACCACTCCGTCCACCCAAAGCACATCCTTATTCTCCAACGGCCATCATATACGAATTGTTGTGATGTTTGCCGCAAATATTGCGCTGAATCCATCTTCTACCGTTGTTCCCCTTGTGACTTTGACATCGACATCAAATGTGTTTCCCGTTGGGGAATTAGTGCTGAGGACTGCCACAAACACGACCTCTTTCCCATGCGGAAGCAGATGCAGTTCACTTGCGAAGCCTGTGCTGAGGAAAGCAATGATATCGCCTACCAATGCAACGTCTGCCGAGTCTTGATTCATCGTAAGTGTGCTCATTTTCCACACACCATCAAAATTAGGACACATCATCACTCCCTCACTCGCACCTATTTTCTTCGTCAATACGAGCAACGGGATAACGTATTGTGTGAACTCTGTCGTCAAAAGGTGAATACAGAGTATGCAGTTTATTATTGTCGACAATGTTATTACATTGCTCACTTGTACTGTACACGTTATTTAGAAGATGAATATGAGGGCCGGAGTGCAACAATTGATGAGGCGGATGCAACTCAATTGGTTCATTTGGTAGAAGGGATCAATTTAGCGGACGATGAAAGAGCTGGCCCTCAGGAGATTGAACATTTCAGTCATCTACAACATAACTTATTCCTCACAAATGAAAAGCTCATGGATGACATGCGTTGTGAGGCATGTATGCAATTTATAATCTCTGTCCCCTTTTATGGCTGTGTAGAATGTAAATTCTTCCTCCATTATAGATGTACTAAACTACCCGCAAAGATTAAGCGAGGGCTATTTCATGAACATCCGCTCACCCTCCTCTCACAAGATTTGGATGCAACAAGTGGATTGTTCAAGTGTGTTACTTGTGGACGTTGTCGCCAAGGCTTCTGCTATCGATGTGATGAATGTAACTGGTTCAAGTTAGACGTTCAATGTTGTTTAATTCCAAGAATTATTAAATATGAATGTCACCAACACTCCCTCCACCTTATTATAACAGCTGACGAAACTTGCCATGGTTGTGGTAGAGAAGGTGTGAACTTCAGGTGCACTGATTGCAACAATTTCACCTTATGTTTTAGGTGTGCAACTCTTCCATTCGTAGCTAGATATGAATATGATATGCATCTCTTAAAACTCTCATCTACGCGTGAAGATGATTTTGGAGAATATTATTGTTTAATTTGTGAAGAAGAAAGAAGATATCCGGATCACTGGTTCTATTACTGTGTAAAATGCAAGTTCACTGCTCATTCTCGATGCGTTCTTGGAAAAAATTCGTGCATTACCTATGGACGAATCTTCACACATAAAGATCACGAGCATCCTCTCACTATTGTCCAAAATAGTAAGCACTCCCCTCCATGTGATGAATGTGGTGAGTCTTTTATTGATGTGGCCTTGAAATGTACCCAATGCAAATTTAACGTCCACCCAAGGGGGATTCCTTATTCGTGGTATGATTGTTTACAAAAACTAAGTGAAAAGAGAGTAGACTCACTTTTCTTACTGTAGTTAGCTTAATTAGTCAGCAGATTTTCATGTGTATGAGAGAGAGGGACGGAGAACCTCATTCTATATAAAATCTTTTTCATGTGTATAGATATTATTTGCTTTTGTTCCCATGTCTACCTGCGATTAATGGTATTATAAAAATCTTGGTTCATCTCTCTCCAGCATTCCTGTTAATTAGAGTGTACTGCGTGTTGTTTTGGCTTGGCAAATTAAGATAGCTTCTACGTGCTTTAATTATTGTCAAGCTCCATTTTAATTACAACTTCACCGTCATTGATGTGAGATCATGGGCATTGACTTCGATCTATAAGGTCATCTGGTTATGAAGTAGCAAGTGAGAAAATGTGTGGTTTGCAATTCCTTGCTTGGTGAACATAAACAGGATCAAGCAAGATTGGCACCCTGCAAATGATCCTTATAAACCAGATGATGCAAAATTGTGGAAAGTGGATGAGCAAATTAACAAATACAATTAAATTGAGATTACAAATTTTTTTAAGAATGAAAGACAAGTGTTTAAGTTATCAAATAATAAACAGCAACAACATTGATAACAATATGAAATTAACTAATCGAATAATCAAGATCGGAACACGGCGATTGGGGATTCACACTAAAGAAAGTGGTTGTTTATCAATAATCTATCAAATGTGCCAAACCAATAAATAACAAATACAAAAAATTTATTGGTCACATATATAACAAGTAAATCAGAAATTTTAGTTAATATCATATAGCATATATGATAAATTCTACTCAGCATTAATCTTAAGTAGCATTCTCCTAGCATTATTGTCTTTGTGGCATATTTACATTCACTTTTTTTTTCCTTTTTTTTTTCAAGAAAAGAAAAATTTAAAAAAAAAAAAAACAAAGAGAATGCTATGATAATACATAGTAACATTTCTCATCATATATATATATATATAGATAGATATTTTGAATTCCTTGAATTATCGTGTTTTCATAGATTACACTGCTTTGTAAGTGTATTTATATCAAAAAAAGAAAAAGAAAAAAGGGTAGTAGTCTGAATTGAGAATTGAAGTTGTAAGATAATTCAATAACAGAGAGAAATATTGAATAGAGTAGAAAAAACCCTAGCCATCCAATGAAAGCAGAGAATTACTTGGAAAACACGAAAATATTATTCTCAAATTGCAGTATTGAATTAAGCCTATAAGCCGGGTTTAAATAGCTAAAAGCAAATTGACTTTAGGGTCTGTTTGGAATTGCGATTTCAAAAAGTGCGATTTTAAAATTAGTGATTTTAAAAAGTGCGATTTAAAAACGTGATTTTTGAAAACGCAGTTAAGCGTTTGGCAAAATCGCAGTTTGACCTTTAAAATCGTAGTTTAACATTTTAAAATTCTGCGTTTTCAAAAAAGCACTCCCTTACCTGCGATTTGAAATTGCAGATTTTCTGCGTTTTAAAATCGCAGTTCCCAAACAATCTAATTTTTGCGATTTGGTTTAAAATCGCACTTATTATCTACGAAATCGCAATCTCAAACGCACCCTTACTAAAAACTATAAAAGTACAATTATTACATAAAATAAAAAATACAAATCAAAACAAGGATTCTGCCAAAATTCTGGCAAAGTCGGATAATAAAAACCTTCCTAAATTATCAATCAAAATATTTCTTAACTTAGCAAAAAATAACTTAAAACACTGATTCAGATTTTTTTTTTTTTAATAAAAAAAAAAGAAGTGGAATTTTGAGTGCGATTCTAATTTTCATAATAAAAGTTATCATGTTTTATTCACACTACACCATATGGACATAAATTAATTACAAAACTGATTTGTAACTAATTGCAATAAACCAATCTAATAAAGTGATATATATATCATTTAACATGTGAGAAGCACATATTTTTTTAATAACATATACTTCTCACATGTTTTTTTAATAGCATTAATAAAAAAATATTTTCTTTTCATATACTTTAAGAACACGTCACTTTATTTTTTATTTTATTTTTTTGATAAAATTCAGCACAAGATCAATATTCAAATATTTGAGTTTGATGAGTTATGACAATATGCCATACGAGGGAGGGGTTTCTTTTAATTAAGTCAGAAGGGTATAGACTTTGTTACATGGTTTTATAATAAAGTTTATGGACAAATCATTTGTCAAATGAATCCTTTGTGTGAACAAAAAAAAGCTCAACTCTGACTTAGAAATTGATGCTGCCTTGACAAAAGTAAGTAGGATTTGAATACTCAAGAGAGAGAACTCAACAAAATTCATATTAGCCCATGTCAAGAGCGGGGAAAAAGGCTCATATTGATATTAACACACCGAAGCATCATGTTTTCTTTGTTATAACAATAAGTTTCATTTCCAAGAATCTAGAAATGAAAATAACAATAAATACAATACCTATCAAAATCAGAAAATACTTGACTTGAGTAGATTGCTTGCTCTACTTGTGAGGGCGAAAGTGTGGGTAAAGTCCCAATATATGTTCTGGCATGAAATCATGTCGTGTTAGGATTCCAACAATTGGAGGCCTCTGCAAAAGTGTAAAAATTTCAACACTAGTTATACAATTGGCATTTGTGTGAATTTCAAATATTTTTTATGGTAAAGAGATATGGTAGAGAGAGAGATGTTACCCCTGGTGTCTTTGGCACAACCAACAAATGCCTAAGGCCAACCTCTCGAAAGAGAAGTGCAGCTTTAGCTAGAGACATTGTCTCCACTACTGTGTAGGGGGACGAATTAGTTATGGGATGGAGATCAACATACATCTCCATCTCCTCTTCCTTTATGTCCAAATCCTCCAGCTTGAGCCCCTTGCCTGATCCTGCCTTGGCAAAATCATGAGCTTTGAACCTCTTCATCATATCAGATCCAGTCATCACCCTCTGCCTTGTAAACTTCTTTCCTTTAAGTAACACAAACAGATGAGACCTCAAAACAAGCCCACACAACTCCGGAGCGTCTGAGAAAGGCGGCTCATCAATTACAGGAAACCCGTTATGCCTCGTTATTTTTAGAGCATGTAAAATAGTCCCCACTTTTTCAACCCCAGAAAATGTAACTAATGGACCAGAAACGACATCACTAGCAACTAAATGCCTCATATATGGTTCTGCATGGGCTTCCATATATGGTAACCCCTTCATTTTCACAATTTGGTCATAGACACCTTTGTTGAAACTATCAGCCACAGTTTTCGAAATAAGGAGAACTAGCATCACCAATGGTAGCATTAATAGATCATTAGTAAGTTCAAGAAGTATCACACATAGAGAAACAGTCATTCTCATGGTGCCCCCCAGAAAGGAGGCAGCTCCAAGAAGGGCAAAGAGGCCCGCATCTAGATCAGAGAGAGAACCAAGGAGAATCCCAAGAAGGCGTCCATAAGAGGCCCCAGCAAGTATGACGGGAATGAAGAGCCCAGAGGGAACAGCAATTCCGTAAGTGACAATGCCTAGGCAGTATATAGCGGCAAAGAAAACTATAAGAGTAGAGAGGTGAAATTCCTTGTCAGAACCAGAGCTAAATAAGTTGCGGATTGCATCATCATTGGTAGTCATAAAGAGGGAGGCAAGGTCATTGTAATGGTTAAGTGGACATTGGAAATTCTTGTAGTTTCCAGAGCGACCGATGGTGGGGCATTGATCCTCCAAGTTTGTAGGACAAGGAATGCACTGTGATAACCATGGTAGGCCATAAGAGCAACAAGAGGTCAAAAAGGAGATGGTGATGGCAAGAAGGACTTTAAGTGAAGGACCCCTCCTGCAATTCATTCCCAAAAATCAGTAACTGCTTACAGATATTATGTATATTCACAGTTAATTTTAGTGGTCATACTAGCAGTTAAAAGAACTTTAAGAGCTGTTAATGCAATGTCTGTATACATATGTTATATATACATATATATGTGTTGCATGTGTGTGTAACTATATGTATGTGGTTGTGTTGTTTTGTGTATGATATGAAAGATAGTAGAGAGACAAATATAACCAATTGGTATACTTATTAATATAAAGGGAATTTCTAGGGCATACTTGTTGATGATGCTATAAGTGCGAAGGACCTTGTCAACAAAATAATTGTAAAGGCTCCCGAAAATGCCTCCAATAACTCCAAGGAATATTACTGCCAGTAGATCTGGGATGCTGTAAGTGGGCTTTGCTGAATTGACATCAAACATGATCAGGCCTCCTTCCCCAAATAGTCCACATTTTCCACTCCGGCAAAATACCATGAAAACCCTCAGAACTACTGCTACTACAGCTGTCGTAAAAAATGTCCTCCAAAGAAGAGCACTCCTCCACCTAAAAGTTAAATAGAAGACACTAATTACCTTGAGAAAGAAAGGAGATGAGAACCTCAAGGTCTATGCTTGCATAATTCCAAGAGAATCAGTGAATTTACATCATCCAGAATAAATATTAAACTAAACTTTCTGCATTAGGTTATTGGAATTGCTAAAAAGTACGGCGCCTGCCTGCAGAAATGCTAAATTCTAGGGGTGAAAAGGCGGTTACGGTTAGCGGTTATTGCCTATAACCGTAACCGTAACCGCCTAAGGCGGTTACTCTAAAATACTAACCGCCACCGCACCGCCTAGGCGGTTAGCGGTTATAAAATAACCGCCCGGTTAGCGTTTATAAAACCTATAACCGCCCGCTATAACCGCTTTTAATAAATTAAATTTTTTGACTCTATTTTGAGTGTTGGGCCTAGTTATTTAGCCCACTCCAAATGTTTTGGCCAGTTTTTTTGGTCTTTTTCAAGGCTTTTTAGGCCTGAAAAAGTGCACTTTTCAGCACTACCCAGTTCTCAGGCCCAATAAGCTCACGCACAGAAACTTTTAAAAAATATTTACACTTGATCTTAGCCAAACGGCCGAGACAGGACTGCTTTTGCTTAACTGCTCCTTGTTTATTTTATAGTTGGTGTTCACTTCCATTTTCCCTTACTCTTTCGGTGTGGGACTACAAAATGTCAAAAACTTCATGGCTCAAACGGAAAGACACAGCAGCACAACTAATCCACAATTTCCCAAGAATCAGCCACAAAGAATTATCAGATGCGACGGCAGGATTCGACGAACAGAACCTTATTGGGTTGGGAAGCTATGGGCGTGTCTACAGGGGAGTTCTTCCAGACGAAATTGCCATTGCAGTGAAGGTTTTACACGTGCAATCTAGAACTCAACGAAGAGTTTTAACAGAGAATGCCAAGTATTGAAGAGGATCCGTCACAGTTGTCGGCCCCTCCCGTTCCCTCCTAGTTCCGATTGCTTTCTGCTACTATTGGCTGTTGGCTGTTGCTGCAAATATTCTTTCGTAGCCCTCCCATTCCATTGGTTTCCTGCTATATCTCTTTCGCTTGCTTTCCTATTTTGTTCGATCCGTCCTGTCTAGTAAGTATTTTTGTATGTTTTCTCTGTATTTAGTTTCCATTTTCCCGTGCCTGACTGTTGGCTTCATCAATTTTTTGTGATAATCAAGAAGTATATATATATACATCGAATCTTTCAAAACTTAAAATACTGTTTAAAATCCTAAATGTTACAGACATCAGATATTAATATTAACCGTTGGAAATGGACGTCGTGTGTGAGTGATACTGTGTAGTTGAGAAATATGAGAGAAAGAAATGTATTTCTGAAAGAGGAGGAAGATGGGGGAGGGGGCGGTCATTCGTCCGATGAGGTGTTAATCTCAAGGCTACGTGGCGTGATCCTGAGTAAAGGTAAAGGCAAGCTGGCTTCCATCAAGGAGCTGGACGGAGGATTTGATGGAGCTGCGTTTTATGTTGTGGTAGCGTGCGTTTTGTTACAACTCAGGACGATTGGCTGGACTTTGTGTTGGGTAGTTTACTTAACTGAATGTTGTAAATATTGGGTATTATAAATAAGTTCAAACTCTGATTTGTTAAGCATAGAAGAGAATTATTGCTTTGTATTCGTTTTTTCTATATATATAATATTTTTATTTTATATATTTAATATAAATAAAAAATATATATAATATATAATTTAAAGGCGGTTAGCGGTTATAACCGCTAACCGCCTACCCTAAAACCGCTAACGCCCCGCCTAAGGGCGGTTAGCGGTTTTTTCCAACCGCCTTTAAAGGCGGTTAGGCGGTTTAGCGGTTAGCGGTTAGCGGTTTTAGGCGGTTAGCGGTTGCGGTGCGGTTATAACGCCCCCGCATTTTCAGCCCTACTAAATTCAACAGGGCCCTCTTAGGGAAGTGGTTGTGGCGGTATGCTCATGAGAGAGAGGCTTGGTGGAGAATTGTTGTGGATGCTAAATTTGGAGTTTGAGGGGAGGTGGTGCTCTCGTGTTCCCTCTGGGCCGCATGGAGTGGGCTTATGGAAGAACATTAGGAGGGGGTGGAGCGAGCTCTGTAGACACACCAGATTTGTCTTGGGAAATGGGACCAAGATCAGCTTTTGGGATGATGTATGGTGCGGAGACTCGCCTCTTAGAGTGGCCTTCCCAGGCATATATGATATAGCCCGCGAGAAGCATGCCTTTGTGGCTGATCTATTAGACCTCTCTAGTGGTTCTCCTCTTTGGGTTGTCAACTTTATTCGTGAGGCTCATGATTGGGAGTTGGCTTCCGTGGCTTCCTTCTTCACTCTTTTATATTCCCTTCAAGGGACAATGGAGGGGGAAGACAAGATTTGGTGGACTCCTTCCCGCAAAGGAAAATTTGACGTTAAATCCTTCTACAAGGTCCTTGCATATAACGATGCTCACCCCTTTCCTTGGAAGAGCATTTGGAGAACCAAAGCACCGGTGAAAGTTGCTTTCTTTGCTTGGACGGCGGCTCTTGGGAAGATCCTTACTATGGACAACCTGAGAAAAAGACATGTCATCGTGATCGATTGGTGTTGTATGTGTAAAAGACATGGGGAGTCTGTAGATCATCTCCTTCTGCATTGCAAGGTCGCTAGCGCTTTATGGTCTACCATCTTTCACCGTTTGGGTTATCTTGGGTTATGCCTCTTCGGGTGATTGACTTGTTCGCCAGTTGGTAGACTGGTGGACGCTCTCAGAGTGCTGTTGTGTGGAAGATGGTGCCATCTTGCCTCATGTGGTGTCTTTGGAGGGAACGAAATGATCGTAATTTCGAGGACAAAGAAAGATCGTTTGAAGAGCTCAAGTCTTTCTTCCTTCACACCCTTTTTTCTTGGACAGCAGCTTATCTAGCCTCTTTAGCGATAAGCTTTAATGAATTTCTTGTACATTTTTCTTCCCCTTCTTAGGCGGATCCTTGTATACTTCCTGTGTGCCAGGACTGCGCTTTTGCGCTTTTTAATAAAATTTTTCTTACTCATCAAAAAAAAAGAAATGCTAAAAGTTTTCCCAGGTTTCTTGAAAGATCAAATTAGCTCATTAAGTCCAAAGGAGCTATGGATTTTCAGAAAAGTCTCCAACCTAATCTATTTTCATTTTTTGCTCTAACAAATTATTCTCTGTTTATTTTGTACATCAAATGAAATCACAAGACAAAAAAACATGCATATCTTTTTTGATAAGAATTAAAAAATAAATAATAAATAATAAATAAAATAAAAAGAAGAAGACAGATATACATATGAAATTAGGCTGCATGACTCTCAATGGAATAGGAAAACATAAAAACTGAAAAAACAAAGAAACTTGAATATAATCTGAGGTGGCTATCGCACATGGTTTTCTTTCCTCAAATTTTTTTTTTTTTTGGGAAGGTCCACATACCTTCCTTAAGCTACCACCCAATTGATAATGTTTCTTTAAACTTTCAATTGGGACAATGTCTCCCCCAAACTACCAAAAATTGTTAATGTCCCCCAATGATGAAAGTACCTATAACAAAATAAAATAAAAAATTCTAAAAAAAACACTAAAACTAAATTTTTTTTAAAAAAAAAAATGAAAAAACTAGTGGATGGAAATTTAAAATTTTTTTCCTTTTTTTTTTAAATAATAAAAAATTAATTATTATTATTATTATTTTAAGTTTTAGTTTTTTTTTTCTTTTAAAAAAATTTTCCTTTTTTTTAAAGAAAAAAAAAATTTGTTTTATTATTAGTTTTTTTTATTTATTTTGTTTTTCTTTTTGAATTTATAAGGATATTTTTGTCTTATTGAAAAAATCTTAGTCATTTATGTCTTTTTCCTTAAGCTGGCAACTTTTCAATTTAGATCTGTATGTATTTTGTTAAAATATCATTTATCCCAAAAGCTTAAGCCGATAGGAAGAAATAAATTCAATTATTTAATTAATACTTTAATATTCCCCCTCACTTGTGGGCTCAAACTTCTCTTTAATAGGTGAAGCCCAACATATAGAATATTTAACTCAAATGGGGGTGAATTGACGGAGATAAGGTTCCAACTCATGATCTTTTGCTCTAATACCATATTAAATCATCACTTATTCCAAAAACTTAAGCTGATAGAAAGATGTAAATTTAATCATTTACTCTAACATATTCTTCCACCAAGAAAACTTGTTTAAGTAATCTAATAATTTTGTATGTCTAAAACAGCTCACAGTGAAAATCTTGCAACTGCTAATATAATACCAAACAGAGAGAGAAGAGAGAGAGAGAGAGAGAGAGAGAGACCATGAAGCTGCTTCTTCCAGTGCAAAGAGGACCCCACCAACTGGGGCACGGAAGGCAGCTGCTACGCCAGCAGCAGCACCACAGGTGATCAAATCCCGTCGGTCCCGATCATTTTTGAAGTATCTAAGCCATTTCCAAGTCAACCGATACTTGCGAGAACCACCCTGTCCAAGTAAAGAGGCTACGCAGGCACCAGTGTGTACCATAGGTCCTTCCTTACCCACAACAAATCCAGCAGCAACTCCAAAAATGGAACCAAAAATCTGCCACATTTTGATGCTTTAATTAATACAAAGTTATTGTCAAAATAACTTCCAAGTTGGTAGATGCTCACAATCTTTGGACACCTTTAGAGTACGGATTAGGATCCCTACAATTTCTTTAAAAGTGTAGATTATTAAATTACGTAAATTCAGGCCGTTTTTTATATCGAACGATTTAAAAAATGTTACATATTAAAAATGTAGCATGTTTTCGAAGTAGCAAAAAAAAAAATCATTTCAAATGGCTTTTTCTTCACTTTTGAAGAGATGTTTCTCTTTTAGTAAAGCAAAAGACATTTTTTAATTCAAAACTTTTCTACGACATAAATCAGAAGAAAATGATGAAAATATATCAAATTCTCATTAATAACATATCATATTTTTAATATGTAACATTTTTCAAGTCGCTCGAAGTAAAAAATGGCATGAATTTACGTAATTTGAAAATCTACACTTTTAAAGAAATTGTAGGGGATCCTTATCCCTTTAGTACATGAGAATTTTTTGATTTCGTGCAGAAAATAATAAAGGCTTTAAATTGATCTTACCTTCTAAATTTGGTTTCAGGGTTGGAGAAATTTTTTTTTTTTTCCTTTGGGGTAAGTAAGAAGAAAGGAACAGGATCAGAGAATTAGAACTTCTAATTTTTATAGTGACATCATTTAGAACATCCAATTGAATGAAAGGAAAGATAAAGAACTGAAGGCACTAAAGCAATCAGAAACAAAAGTTTCACAATTTACAAGTAATAGCAGCAAAACAATAATTATATTAGGGCGCTTGCTAGTATATACAGGATGGCCAAAAATCAGTTTCTTGCTTTCCCTTTATGCATACTTCTCATAGGCAGCAGGTTCATGTCCAACCTACTGCATTAAGTTGGGATAACCAATAGCATGCAATTTCAATTTGCAAAGGGTTTGAGAACATAAATGTAGACAAACCAACCATGCAATCACAACTCCATTTGCATGACAAGAATAATTTGGCTTTTTATTTTCTTTTTCCCTTTTTTCATCAGACTTTTTGGAGGCCTGCCAACTTAGAAAATGATTCTGGTCCAAGTGAAAAATATCAACATTTGGCCCCTTGTTTATTGTGATAGTTGACCCTGAGCTTGCACATAGAAATGTATCAGTTTCAAATCTAGGATTCTATGTTCACCTGGCTTGGACAATGAGCTAGGTAGCACCATCTTCTCAATGGATGCCATTCAATAAATTTTATACTAGGAAATAACCTCATTAAATTTGCATAAATCCTTTTTTTTTTCTGGATAGGCAACATAGATCTAGATGTTCCCTGGAAAGTCTAGCTTGCATAAATCTTGGATGCCTATATATGCACATCCCATAAATCTCATAAGCAATTCAATTAAATCTAAAACCTGATTACGTTACTCTCATCTTCATCATTCACGTAAGACCAAGTTGTATATCTTTCAATAATATTCTCTTCTCTCTTTTTTCTTTCTTGGTATTATGAACTTTTGTGACTGCTTTTAATTAACAATAATTTATGGCCAAGTAATCTTCTTCTTTTTTTTTTTCTTTTTTATTTTTTTTTCCTGAAACTCATTGGTAGGCTTAATTAAAACATGGTGAAAGAGGCCAATTTGCAGCCTTAGGAAGGCCCTGATTTAGTGTTGGCCTTTACCTGTACTTAACCTAATTAAGACCAAGTAGAATTTTATGAGTTATGACAATATGCCATATGAGGGAGGGTTTTCTTTTAAGTCACAAGGGGATAGACTTCGTTACGTGGTTTATAATAAATTTTATGGACAAATCATTTGTCAAATGCATCCTTTGCATGCAAACTTGCTAGCATCGTGCCACAAATTGTTAAATATAATGATCTTCACAACCTCGCACAACTTCATGATTATGGTCCAATTGCACCTCAATTGATATTTGCCATTAAAAAAGATTCTCAAAGTCTTAAGCACTAACAGACTAAACTGATCATAGAAATTGTCTAAACAAAACAAGGAGATCATAGAAGTTGAAACAAATGATCTTCTACTCAAAATTTTAGGTTTATAGCCGAAGATAAAAGAAAATGATAAACATAACTCCCAAACAATTAACCAATTCTATGGAGGAAAAACAATTAATACAACTTGAACAAAACAAAACCTTTCTTTCACTAAATTTCAGAACAAAATTGCTAGACTGTTATGATTACAAGCATTCTTGCTGAAGTGTTATAATTCTACTTGGTTTTCCAAGATGAAATGATTGAAAAATTGTTTGGGACACCTTTCCGATGAAATCCAATGTTAGAACTTATATATTCTATATTTATATCTAATGACAAAACTCATAAACAAGTTTTTCAAAATGCTAGGTCCTCTTATTTTTTTAATTCCATATGCATCCATAGCATGCACATAAGAAAGGAATTGAATCAATCAAAAGCCAATTTATGTGTATGAGAATGATGCATAACTATTTTTGTATCGGGATTTGGTTAGACAGTGTGTGGTTGGTAAACAACGGAACAAGCAACCATTTGTGTATTTGACTTTAATTTACTTGGAAATTAATCAACAATATTCATCACAAATATAAAAAAGAACTAAATCAAAATTGATTAAGAATGTGTATAGAATACAATTATGTTTTTGGAATTGTTCTAATCACTTATCAAGGTAGTGATCAATATACTAATTTAGTAGTATTAAGACTGTTTGGTCCTGCAATTTCACAACCTTTTCCACTCTTTCTTGGCCTACAAAGAACTCGTCAATCAAGCGCCTTAATAACCTCCTTCAGCATCGGCAACTGTTTCCCAGGCCCTAAATACGACCTTGGTGACCCTCCCAAGTGCCAACCTTGGTGAAACCAGCTGAATCAAAGAGGCAACATTCTGCACTACTACAAACAAAAAACACTAATTTGGAAGATGTTGATGTTGTTGGGACTTGAGACTTGGCAGCGCTGTTGAACTGCATAATTGCTATGACCACTAAACATAATTTTAAACACCTTTTGATGTGTTGGAATTGTATTACTAGCGATGCTATATTCAACTTGTATGGTGCAATTATCCAGACCATTTTCCAAATCCGTAATGTGTTTTGAAGGCTATGTTGGTTTTGACATAAATGTTTCTAGGAAACTAAATTAATCCGTAAAATTCTTTTATTGATCAAAATTTATTACTTTAACCAACTACTTACAAATAAGGAACATGTAAGAATCCTTAAATTCCCTCTCCATTAGGTTTGTGATATATGTATCTCGAACAACGCTTGAGAAAGTTCTCGTTTTTTATTATTAAAATTTCTTCTCAGTTTTGATTGTATTTAGGAGTTAGAGGCTTTTGGGTGTAGGCTACAACTTGGCAAATTTAATTGTGACATATAATTACTTTGCTATTGTACCCGATTATAATGTAGCTCATTTTCTCTCTAAAATGTAATATCATATACTTTATGTGGTACTCTATTAGTAATTTTTGAAATCATGGTGTTAACCGTAGACTTTGATTCGAAGACAAAGAGAGATCGTTTGAGGAGCTTAAGTCCTTCTTTTTTCATTCTCTGTATTTTTGGACTTTTGCTTATTTAGCTCCTGTTGTTTTAAGCTTTAATGATTTTCTTGTACATTTCTCTTCCTCTTTTTAAGGGGTCCCTTGTATACTCCCTGTGTACCAGGGTTGCGCCTTTTTTGCGCCTTTAATATATTTTCTTTTATTCATCAAAAAAAAAAAAACCGTAGACTTTGAGATATTTTCATGATTGTAAGAGAATATTGCTGCTCTGCTTTGTTTGTAACTCTTATTTTATTCCTTCTATTTCTCTCACATATTATTGTACTACATCTAGTATATTTTAGTAGACATATATGTTTCTATGTACTCAAGAATGAAGCTCACAAGAAATGAAGGTGTAGAGATACAGAAAAGGATAAAGCAAGAGAATAGTATAAAGGAGCATGAAAAAAAATATATAAGAGGGTGAATAATAAAATGTATCAAGAAAAAGAAAAGGACAAAGGAAGAGAATAAAGCATGTGAAAAAGAAAAGAAAATAAAGAGAAGAAAAGAATGTGTAGAGGCAAAGAAAAGAAGAGAGGATCGATCAACTAGGTCCTTTATAACCCACCTCTGTCATAGTTTTGGAGGCACAACAAATTTGTATTTTCTTGTAACAAAGGAGTAAAAGGTTTGTGTGATTATTTAATTTTAATTCATTTAAAAGTGGCACAAAAAGCTTGAAGTTCTATAGTAGGTACTACACTCTCTTCTTTGTCATCCTCTCTCCCTCTCTCATTTCTTTCCTTGGTTACACCCTTCTCTATTGCTATTATTTTTGTAGTGATATCTAGCATGTATTTCAAAGATAATTTGTTGAAGCTCAAAAGTTGATAATGTTTATAGTAGCTGTTATTGCTCAATTTGATTGCAACCTACTTCTCCCATTTTCTTTTTTATTAATTAATACAAACCAACTCTGGGTTTTTGTACTTGTGCATATAGGAGAGTGAGAGAGATGGAGTTCGAAGATTGCAGTCTATGGCATCACTTGATCTTTTGTGAAGAGCTGGAAAGTGATGGCAACAACCAAGTTGTTTGCTGGCTGTGCAAAGAACTAGTATTGGGAAGTCCCACCTACAAATGCTTGGAATGCAACTTCCTCCAACACAAATCATGCACCAAGCCAACAAAAGCCACAAAGTTGAAGGTCAAACATTATTTGAGGGAAAGACATCACTTGATCATTATAGAAGAGCTGGACAGTAATGGCAAGAAGGAAGTTGTTTGCTTGGGATGTGAGAAACTAGCATTTGGTCCCGCCTACAAATGCTCCATCCCCGAATGCAACTTCCTCCTTCACAAATCATGTGCTGAGCTACCTCATGTGATACTACACTCCGTGCACTCAAAGCATGCCCTTACTCTTCGAGCGCCATCAATTGCTAACAGTTGTAATGCTTGCCAAAGATATTGCAATGGATCCTTCTTTTACAGATGTTCCCTTTGTGATTTTGATCTCGACATCATATGTGCTTTCCATTGGCAAATTAATACTGACGATTGTCATCAACATGCATTCGTCTCCATCCGGAGGCCGATCCAGTTCACTTGCGAAGCCTGTGGTGAGGAAAGCAAGGCTATTGCCTACCTATGTAGCATCTGCCGACTCTTGATTGATCGTGATTGTATTCTATTTCCGCGCACCATCAAAACTAGTAAACATGCTCACTCCCTCACTTGCACCTATTCTCTTCGTCAAGTCAAGGAGCAGGACAACATATTCTGTAGACTGTGTTATAAAAAGATGAATACAGAGTATGCAACTTACTATTGTCAGGCATGTGGATACATTGCCCACTTGAATTGTGCATATAGGTTTAAAGATCGGCACCAAGACTCTAGTGCGACCATTGAGTCGGTGGCCAATAATTCCGTTGACTTTGTAACTGGTTTGGTTCATTTGGTGGAGGGGATCAATCTAGCAAAGGATGAAAGAGATGGCCCTCAGGAGATCAAACATTTCAGTCATCCAGAACATAACTTAATCCTCAACAATGAAGAGCTTATGGAGGATAAGCGTTGTGAGGCATGTATGCAATTTATAATCTTCGCCCCGTTTTACGGCTGTGCGCAATGCAATTTCTTCCTACATAAGAGATGTGCGAAACTACCCACAACCATTAACCAAAGGCTATTTCACAAACATCCGCTCATCCTCCTCTCACAGGCACCGTCCATGGGTGGATTGTTCTGGTGTCATGCTTGCAGACGTCATCGCCATGGCTTCGCCTACGGATGTGACGATTGTGGGTCATACAAGTTTGACGTTCAATGTTGTTTAATTCCAGAAACCCTTAAACATGAAGGTCATCCACACTCCATTTTCCTTGCTATACGTTATAGAGAAAATTGTAATGCTTGTGGTTTGAAGATACTCGCTGCATTCGTATGCACTAATTGCAGGTTCACCTTGTGCATTAGATGTGCAACTCTTCCACTCGTAGCCAGGAATCAATATGATACACATCTCCTAACACTTACCTATACACGTGAAGATGATTCCGAAGAATATTATTGTCTAATTTGTGAAGAAGAAAGAGATCCAGATCACTGGTTCTATTACTGTGTAAAATGTAAATTTCCTGCTCATCGCGGATGCGTTGTTGGGGAGAATCCATGCATTAAGTTTGGAAGAAATTACACAGAAAAAGATCACGAGCATCCTCTCACTATTGTCCAAAAGACTAAGCACTCCCCTCCATGTGATGCTTGTGGTAAGCCCTTTGACAATGTAGCCCTAGAATGCACTCAATGCAAATTCAATATCCACCCGAGGGCTAGTGTTAAGCAGCATGATTGTTTACAAAAACTAAGTAAAAAGAGAGTAAAGTAACTTTTCTTGCTATAGTTAGCTAAATTAGTTACCACATTTTCATGTGTTTGAGAGAGAGAGAGAGAGAGAGAGAGAGAACCTCATTGTATATAATCTTTTCAATATATATTGATTAGGATTGAAACTCTTGCTTGTATATATATTATTTGCATTTGTTCCTATGTGTACCTGCCAATGGTATTTTTAAAAATCTTGCTTTATCTGTTTCCAGCATTCCTGCTATATGGTGTTTGAATGGGGGTAATCATTTAGGATTCTTGGGAATTTTAAAAGATTACTCTGTTTGGTTGCATTTAAGTAAAGGGAATCCAGATGCCTATGGGTTTCTGGATTCCCCCCCTGCCTTTTGTTGGGAATGTGGATTCACTTCTAGAGATGTGAGAACCCACGTTCCCTTGGCCTTGGAAAAGTTTATTTTCTTGTAAAGGACAAGTATGAGGCGCGTTGAACATCTTTACTGAAACAAATTTTTGGACGGCCAAACTACTGGCAGGCCACCAACAAAATAGAGAGAAAGTCACCGAAAACCGCTGGTTCCAAGGGAATGGGAGAGCCTCAGATTTTTCAGTGTACACCTTGGCAGACTCCTCATACATATAGCAAGCATCCATACTAGTGCGCGAACTTATTGATTTTTCATTGGCTAAAAAGTTGTTATAGAATAGTTAAAGATGTCCATATCCCTCCAGGAAAAATGATCTATTTGTATGAAAATACAATACATTCCCATGAAGTTTCTGATCTTACACACATACTAACACCCACACTGACAGATAATATATACATATATATGGAGAGAGAGAGAGAGAGTTTTAGTTTGTTACTCACCTTTACAAAGAGGGTGCTTGGAGCCAATATAGAATGAGCATCTATACCATTGAGGTAAGCTTTCACCTCAGGTATGCCAGAGCCTGCTGCTGCAGGAGCAATATACGCACAGAGCACAGCAGCAGCAATGGCCAAAACCATGTTACAACCAGCATATGCTCCAAATGCCTGATAATACCTGCACTGGAGTTAAGATCACGTCATAGTTACTAAAAGTTTTACAGGTATTACAAACTTATGAGTATTGGGGTTCCCAAGCACAGAAGTTATTTAAGGAACAAATCATGTTAATGGATTATCTGGACAAAGATCAGTCCAGGAATTTCATATGTAGAACAATAAATTATTTGTGCAAAGAACTTTAACTTTATGAAGCAAAAAGTTCAACATCTATAGCACATGAAATTCCTGCAATGACAAGACATAATACACTAATGGAACTACCAGAATACAGTACTTCCAAGTACCTTCAATAGCACTTAGGAAAAAAAAAAAAAAGTACCTCCAAAAGAAAGAAACAAGCAAAGAAACAAAGCAAAGGGAAAATGTATTCTTCATTACTGGTTTCCAGTAGTAATTCTATACTTCCATCTTGGTCTTGCAACATGGTCAAAGCTAAGCATGCACTCAAAAACCAGGGGGGGGGGTATTGCAATGAAACTGGTGAAAAAGCATCCTGAATGTATCCTTCCCTTTTAAATAATGAGATTCTAAATACATGCTTCGAGACCGCTAGGCCAGTATGCATGAGGTATGCAATTAACAACAGAAATACACCACTAAAAAATAAAACATAAAAGAGGGCACTGGTTCAGAGGGATGTTAAAATAGGTGTTCTAAGTACATGGAATTTCAAATCTTTAAGCCTGACAATAAAGAATTTAGCATAACGGGAATATAACTATCAGGTTACGGCTTACAGGAACACTGCTGATACTTTATACCAAGCAAACAAGAAATTGAAAATAACTGCATCTCCGGCAAAAATAAAAAATAAAAATTGAAGCATTTGGTAAATTAGGTAAAAGCTTGATTACTGTAAGAAACTCCGATACTATTCAGGTGATGGCAGGTAGACTTACTTATCCTTAAGCATGAGGTTGTTGGTGAGCAGAAGTTTGAAACCGGCTATATTCTCAACAGCAAGGTTATTGAACAAGCCAACAAGCCCTGTACTTAAACCAATAAGGAGTGCGAGTGTCCATTTCAAGAAAATGTACTGAAATATCTCAGTTTTTGTTCTAGATCTCCAATCCTGTTTAAAAAGATCGTTCTCGATAATCCTGCAAAATTGCAAATAAACAGTGAGAACATGTATAATAGTTAAATAGCATGATTTAGATCTAAATGTGTAGTCCTAGAAAGAGCTGTAGCATAGTCTGAGTTCTCTGAACTGAAACACTACCATGCCCACAGGATTATGAAAACAAAGTGAAGAGATTATGTCTAATGACGTGACACCAAAAGGTTTAGTTTAACAGCAAAATGTCATAATATGGTACATGTGCCACGGAACATAATCTATTTTTTAGAATATATAGGACATGGTCTATTTGCTTCGAAGCTGAGTTTAAGGGGAAGTTAGAATATATAGAATATTTTCCATATTAATATTGATGCATTTTCCTTATAGGTATTGACTATAGTTGTTGGTCTGTAATCAAATCTCCAGACCAACAACTATAGTTTTAGATTACCTTTCCTAGTTTACCTCACCTATCATATTTTTCCTATAAATAGACCTCTCTATAACACAATTGTATTAAAGTCATTCAACAAAGATAGAACCCACCATCCACTTCTTAGTGGTAGATGTAGGCCTCTAAGACCGAACCACCCCAAATTTTTGTATTCTTTGTTCTCACTTTCGCTATTCTTCTCGTATTTTTTATTTTATCATAAATTTCTACACTATTATTCATTTATGTGAAAATCCAAACATATAATACATTTTGAAGAAAAGCAATTCATGTTATACCATAATAACGCATAGGCCTCGTGTGGAAACGATTTTGAAAACACTTTTCTGTTTACACTTTTCTCAAAGCCATTACCAAACAATTCAAACATAAAACACTTTTCAAATGTGAATCCCACCAAAAAGCACTCATCACCTTTATATCACATCAAAATATTTTTTTCAAACCAAAACCAAAAAACCCTTTTCAAAACCATTATCAAACATACCCAAAAGACATGCTAAAATATAATAATATCAATCTAATGTTAAATTGGTAAAAGTGGTAAATGCTGATACAGTAATACTTCAATCATTGTCAACCATTTAATTTAAAAACAATTGTTAGAATTTGAGAATAATCGTAATGGTAAGAATACCTTAAAAATTCTAAAGCATGTTCGTCCATAATAAACAAATAAACCATATCCTATGTAATAGTAGTTCAGGCATTGCAATTAAATACAAAGTAACCAATCAAAAGGTCCCTCCATTTTCAGGGGAACCAAACAGAGGCTGCCTAGAATCACAATTATAATACTAATAATATAATGAAGCTGATACAGAAGAGAGTAATCGTACTCGTAGTCGAGGCTCTCAATTGGGCAGACATTGGCACCAACAATGGCGAGCTGAGAGGTGTTGTTGGTGATCCTCTTGCTCAGAATAAGCGGTTCTCTCAGCGACGACGACGACGACGACGATGAGCATGCACCTGATCTCTCCCTCTCCATCCCCATCCCCCCCTCTATCTCCATGTCATTCTCCTCTCCACCCATCCTCTCTCTCTCTCTCTCTCTCTCTCTCTCTCTCTCTCTCTGATTTTCTCTACTATACACTAAAACAATAAACAAAGACCTCTAGAGATTACCCATTTCCTCTCTCGCTTCTCCAATGAAGAATCTGGATGATGGGTCTGAATTGGACTTTTTTGAAAGCTATGGGAAGCTCTTGTTTGCTACCTTTCTGTACAAACAACACAGAGAGAATGTGAATCCCTCCTTTTCTTTTCTGTTTTTTTGCTGTTTTTCGGGAAACAGCTTGCCTTTACAATTGATGTATGGCCATCAAAATTCTTTCTTTCTTTTATATATTTCGAGAAAGAAAAGAAATTCAGATGAAGAAAAGAATTTTCTTTTTCTTTTTGCTTGGTTTGGGTTTGATTTTTTTTTTATAATTGGGTTTGATTGTTTATTTGTGGATACTTTTGGGTGGATTTGCAACGTCATCTTCCGGAAAACACGGCGGTGGCTGGACAGGTGTGTGTTGCATCCATTAATGGACAAGACGACGAGGTATTAGATCGCATAACTAAGAAAAGACAAAGTGGGTTTTTTTGCTAGCGAAAAATATATCTTTCATAGTATAACTTTTTTTAATGGATTTAGATTAAGTGTTATCCGTTTGGCGCAGGTTAAATGTGCAATTTTAAACAAAATTGGGGAAAGTGTGTTATTAAAAAATTTGAAAACAAAAAAAAATTTAGGGGCCGACAAATTTATCGCCGACTGACCACCACCAAACCATCATCGTCCGGCAATTAACTTCCTTTTGTAGGTAGGTAGAATAAAAATATTATTTTAACGTTGGTTTGGTTCAATAGGTGGTATAATTTTTTTTTGTCAATTAACTGAACTGATTTTTTTAAAAAAAAAATTTGAAATCAAAACGACATCATTTTGAATCCTATATATTATTTATTCATCTCTTTCTTTTTTCCATATCCTAGTAATCATAATTTATCACCTCTCTCTCTCTCTCATCTCTCATTTAGAAGGTTTTTGATGGTGCAGAGATAGTCTGTCAAATGGAGAACTAGTTGATTGAAAATCATGAGTTCCAGCCACATTATGTAGCATTTGAATTCTGGAGGATATTTGATGCTAGGCTCTATGAGCACTGCAAGAGGAAATATGGAGCTATGGAAATCTTCAAGAGTGTGTACTACAAATCCAAGAAGGGGAGGAAGACGTAAAAGGAGGTGCAAGAGGCTGAGCAAACCCACCTTGAGACTATGCATGCCGAGGTTAATGAGCCAGTGGATTGATTTTTAAAGTGAAATTTGAATTTTATATAGTAGGTTTCCTTATTGTTTTGTCATGCTTATTTGTGATTTTCCTTTTGGCAAGTGTTCCATAGATTTACTTTTTATTTTCATTTATAAAGCATATGCTTTACCGATTTTGTAGTTACAAGGAAGTTGATAAATTTAACATAAAAACTTGTAATTGACGATTAACCAACCGCCTATTAACTGACTAACCGATTAATCGAAAAAGTTAAAAATATTACTAGTCAGGATGAAGTCAATTAATTAATCGTCTTCCACAGTTCGGTAGGCGAAAATGCCCTTACCAACACCGACTGAACTGATACCCACCTCTAGAAAAATATGTGTTTTCAAATCGCATGCAATGAGTACGTTTTTAAATACGCGCAATTTTAAGGACTAAACTATAATTTTAAAAGCCAGATCACGATTTTACCAAAAAATGCATTTTCAAATTGTACTTTTTAAAATCGCAATTTTATAAATCTCACATTTTTAAACCACAAACCTAAACTATTTGTTAAGCCACAAAATGGGAAGAATAAGGCTTTATTTGTTAAAACTTTTGTTTTTTGTCTTTTGTTTTCTCTTCTCAAAATAAAAATATTAACAAACAATCCAAATACAAAACACTCCTAAAAACATAAAAATAATTTCACATTTAAATCACATCAAAATTCTTTTTTTTTTAAAAAAAAAAAAACTTCTAAAACACTATTAGTTCTTTAAATCTATCATCTTTTGAACGGAATTCAATCTTATATCAATTAAGTGACGTTAAAAAGTCAACAGTATTAATTTAGTTTTAAAAAAACAAAAACAAAAAATTATATTTGGTGATATAAGCAATATGTGCACAAATTCAAATTTTTACAATCGAATTGTGCTGCATCATGATTATAGTTAATCATCTTTTTGAACTATGTTCCTACCATTTGATCTTCCTATGCTATAATGTAATTAACCTCAAATATTTGAATCTGGACTTTCAATTAAAAAAAAAAGTGTTATCTAATTTTATGGGTGAGCTTTACACGAAAACTGGGATCAATTGCAGCACCCCCACCTAGATCGTAAAAAATAATAATAATAATAATAATTAGAAAAAGCAATTAAATTTTGAATAAACTGTTGGGCCACAAACTGTAAGAATCATTGAGGACTGCTTTGCCGCGTGCTAACTCCAATGATCTACAATTCTTTTAAAAATAAAAAAGAAAATAAATTGTTATTGAAAAGAGTTTGTAAAGGTGATGTGTTTGTTTGGTTATAGTTCTTTCGAGCTCAGTTTGTAATAAGAGAATTTGTGTAGCTGTGGTGTTGTGTTTTTATTCTTAATAGCCTAATGATTGTCTATTCATAATAAATAAGTAAACTTTTTTTCCCAAATTGAATTGGAAGAAATTTTTTTTATTCAATTTATTAAATTAATATTTGTCTTTAAATTTTCCTAAGACTAAAGCTCTATTTGATAATGTGTTTTAGATTGTGTTTTTTGTTTGTAGTTTAAAAAAAAAAAAATTGATGCGGCATAAAAGTAAAACTATTTTTGTATTTTTATGAGTGTTTTATTTTTGAATTTTTTGTTAATATTTTTATTTTAAAAAGAGGAAATAAAAATTTGAACAAAGGGAAACATTGTTAGTATCATGGGAGCACCAATTTGTGCATCTATCAAAAAGGTCTTGTTTATGAAAAGGTAGCTCAAATGACTACATTTGTATCATGCATATATATTCTATAAATCATGAGTAATTATATATGTTAATTTTCATGATTATTTTGTGTTTATCAAAAGTTATGTAACTTTTAAAATTATAATTAAATTTATAATGAATAATTATTAACTTTTAATCTTATGATAATTTTAAAAGCCAAATTATTTTTAATAAACATAATATTAACATATATCATTACTCATAAATCAGAGCAATATATACATACACTTAGCTCGCGGGAAAAGTTGGAAACTTAATGGGCTGCCTTATCGCTCAAGAGTAATGTTAATGAACCTATAGAGGCCCAAATCTCGAACCCACCAAACATGAGTGACAGAAACTTGGGCGCGAGGCCTAATTTGAGACGTACAATAAAGATTATATATATTGATTATTGAACCCACCAAAGATGTAAGTACCATTCAGTTGGGAGCCAACTAGTCCCACATCGTTCAGTTGCAACAGTAAAGATGAGTATATATTGCAGAGCAGAACAGAGAAGAAACGTCCTTCGGGACATCCGATAAAATTGGAACGATACAGAGAAGATTAGCATGGCCCCTGCGCAAGGATGACACGCATAAATCGAGAAATGGTCCAAATTTTTTTTTTCCCTTCAAAATCAATCAAGTTTGGTTCTGGGTTTTGTTTTCGACAATTTTTTTTTTCGGTGTTTTGAGAGGTTTGTGTCCAATTTTGATCCCTGATTGCACCGTGACTAGCTGCAACTCTTCATTATTTGAAACTCATGGAAAGCAAAGCACTTGTTTGATGAAATGGGTGTGAGAATCTCGAATCTGATTCCTGTCATTATGCTTGTTTCTACTGAACTGGGTTTGCATTTTATTAGGTGAAAGCAGAACCCAACGTTTCTTACGTCTGTTCAAGACATTGGAGCCCTCCAGAGGTCATATTTGGTGCCACTGAAATACACAACTGCAATTGATATATGGTCTTCAGGTTGCGTGATGGCTGAATTACTTCTTGGACAATTGGGTTGATACTGAATTCATATGGATACTTAGACTTGTTTTTACTGTTGCCTTGTATATTATGTCACTAATGTTTTTAATCCAACTTCTCTTTCAGCCTTTGTTTCCTGGTGAAAGTGGAGTTGACCAACTCGTTGAGTTTAGATCATCAAGGTGAGATTAATTTTATTATTTTTCCACCTGTCTTTGTGAATATACTATTACTATGCATAAGTTGAAATTCTAATTTTAGCTACTCTTTGATATAAAATTTCCAAACTTGTCAAACAAAAAGATAAGGACTTGGTTTTGAATTATTTCTTAGACTTCATATTTCTGTTGAATTTGGCCATCCTGGGAATCCATTGATTCAGGGAAGTCAAATGTTTTCTGCAGATAAATTTTTGTTTTACCAAAAATAGAGATGATTGATGTGCACTGATCCAACTCTTGTAATTTTAGCTAAAGGCTTTTTACCTTGTGTTTTTGGCAAATGGAAACAGGAAACAAAAGAGTGCAAGTGTTTTCACCATTATGAAACTATAAAATAAGCACTTTAATTGTTTAAAAAAAGTTCAAAAATCACTTGTTTCCTTATGATACGTCATATATTATTTCTGTTTTTGAATAATTTTGTAGTCAAAGTATTTTAGGTACCCCTAAGAAAGTCCTAAATTATTATCTCATGAAATTTAAACTTTTGTGTGTGGTTTTGGGAAGACCAACCAGGGAGGAGATAAAGTGCATGAATCTAAATTATACTTAAATTAAGTTCCCACAGATAAAGCCTCATCCATGGCACAAGGAATGTCTCTTTCCTTTTCCTTATTCATAGCATGTTCAAAATGTCATCAGTTATTTTCGTTTCTTGGTGCTTTTTTGAGTGGACTGTCTAAGTTCCACAGTTGTTGGAGGATGCTTAAGTGATTAAAAAAGTGTTAAGGTCATAAATAATATATTGGGTCTCTCCCAATTTGCGATGCACTGCTATAAGTAAATCTATACTTTTATTTGCCCTTGGCCAGAAGTATTACTCAATGCACCCTTTTTTTTTGTTGTAGTACTGCACTTGGAAGCTTGCATTCACCCTTTCTTCGATGAACTGGGGGCCCATAACACTCGACTTCCTAATGGCCGCCCTCTTCCTCCTCTGTCTACTTTTAAACCCCTGGGTAAATACCAAATAAAATAAGCATATCATACCTTCGTGTTGTTAATTCTCTGAAGTTCAATGTTGTTTTTATGAAGTTGAAAAAAAGAATGAAGGAAAAAGATAAAAGTGGCTTGATTGTGCTATAGTATTGTCAAACTTTGCAGGGAAAATCTTTAGTTGAGGCCATTCACCAACATATAGGTCTTGAAACATCATGAACATAATTTATGAATATAACAGAAAGAAAAAAGAAAAAGAAAAAAGAAAAAAGAAAAAAAGAAGATCACTTAAGAGAAAAACTTTCTGATCTTGCATTGAGTAATCCTTTTTCCCTTTTGTGTATTCATTAGGGTTTTAGTAAAATTTTGCAAACTGAGTATCACAGTTGTAAGCACATTGGTTTGCTTTTAAACTGGCATATATTGGAAGGAAATAAAATCAGCTAAGACGTAATTTATTGTGACAGTGATGCCTATCGGTTTTCAATATAAATATCACCTGCAGAATTTCTTAATAATGCTCATGGTGATTCAAGTTAATTTCTTATTATGACAAAAATTGGGGAAAATCATCATTTGCATTTTGCTAATCTTATTAGTAATTGATTTTCCAATATCACTTGGGTCTCATCACTATGAACAAATTGTCCCAGCTTTTAATTCTTTGCTCTTTTTAACAGAGTGAAAATGCATTTGGTTATGGCTACAAATAGCAGCCTTGTGGCTTTGTGACTTGGATCTTCAAATTTGTTCCGTCTTTAGACAGTGAAATGAAAATTTTGTTGCATGAAAAATGTGAAGTATGCGACTAAAGTTAAGCTATTTATGTGGTAAAGATGGCAAGTGTTGCATTTTTTTATGCATATAGTTCTGAAATATCAGCTTTCTTTTTTCAATGGATATTTGACCTTTATTTTCTGTGATGACTTATAAACCAAATTTGGTTCCATGGCATAATTAACTAAATTTAAACAACTAATTAAGTGAAATGAATTCGATGCCAAAATTGGTGCCGGGCAATTTTAGCGGGTTGCTTCTCTCATTCTATAAGCAAAGTCAGTTTCTTTGAACTCTTTGTAACTGAAATATGTTTCATTAACTTGCCCAAGTATGACTTTCAATTTCAGATAAGACCAATAGATTGTCTTTGTTAAATCATTAGTTATCCTAAAAGCTTAAACTAATAAGAAATGATTGATTTAATTATTTAAATTTATATTCAAACACTCTCCTTCATATGTTGGCTCAAATTCTCCCTCAACAAGTGAGACCCAAAACGTAAAATATTTAATTGAAATGAGGTGAATGTCAAATACAAGGTTCAAACTCATCGGCTATCGCAAAAACTTAAGCTAATAAGAAATAGTTAATTTAATTATTTAAATTAATATTCTAACTGTCTTCATAAACTGATATATGGTGTCTTTTTGCAATATTGCCCTTTATCAAGAAAACCGCATTCTTTCTATACCCCATTGGTGCTGTCATCGTCCTTTTTCCTATTTGTAACTATTTGAATATGAATCCTTATTGTATTATTGCTTTGGATTATGTTGCAGTCAATTTATTTTACTTTACAGTGATTTTCAGCGGCTTCAATCCTTCAAGATATTTTCTGAACATGTAATTTAGGCAAAGGTTGTGATTCACTGAGGCTAGCAGTTTAGGTAGTATATATAACGAGGTTTGGGGACTAGTTCAGGGACTGCATCTACTCGAGAAGGCTTTGATGATTGCTATGATTGTTTTTCAGAAGAGTAATACTATTTAGTAGACTATTATATAACTGTTATATAACTGAAATAACGTGACAATGAAAATTAGTTTTTTTTTTTTTTTTTACAATTGTTCATTTTTATTGTTACATCATCAAGTTATATAGCATTCATATTACAGTATTAAATAGCATTACTCTTCTCCGAAATGTGAAATGAAAAGCAGCTCCACCACATGAAACAACTCTCGTAGCTTTCTTTCTGGGCATCTTAGAACTGCAAAATGTAGTTGGAAGCAAGTGAAGTCAGGGCAGCTAAGTGTATATTTAGTTAATGAAAATATTGATCAAATGGATCTGTTGGATGTATCCATTTTTTCCCTTCTTGTCACATCTGTGTCTTTTGCCAATATATATTTCCAAAACTCTCAACTGGCAACTCCTTTTCAAGTGGATTTTCGACCTTATTCATAAGCATGCATCATGAGCCTTATTAATCCTTTACTTTCATCATTCGTATTGTTTCTTCTTGAGAATCTACATGTCTCCTTCACTGACGTCTTCACAATCTCAATATTCTAATTGACGAATGAAAGAACAAGAAAGAGACAAAGAAATTGTGAATCGCTTTATTCTAATTTCATAGACTCAATAATGGTTTTCCTTTGTTAAGTATCACAAACTGCTATGCTCTCTCTCTATATGTATATATAAATAACATCTTCCCTAATCATATAGAATATTACTAACATATTATGACACATCAACACCACTCCACAATAAAAATATATAAAAATACAAAAATTTAAAATTTAAAAGTAGAGAAAAAAAAACCAAAAAAACAAAAAAACAAAAAAACAAAAAAACCTTCAAGGGGTGGTCAAGCCACCCCTTTTGACCAAATGGGGGGTGGCCAGACCACCCCTATTTAGCCACCCATGGCCATTTGGATGTTTATCACCCCCATTTAGGATTTGTTTGGTTTTGTAATTTCAAAATGTGCGATATAAAAATGTAATTTTTAAAAACATAGTTAAGTGTTTAGCAAAATCGTAGTTGAGCCTTTAAAATTGTGTGTTTTCAAAAAAACACTTCATTGCCTGCAATTTGAAAACTAATATTTTATGCGTTTTCAAATCGCAATTTTTTGAAAATGTAATTCCGAACTATTCATTTTTTGCGATTTGGTTAAAAAGTGCATTTTTTATCTACAAAATTATAATGCCAAACGCACTAAAGTCATTTGGGGATGGTTCGACCACTTTCTAACTTTTTTTTAAAAAAAAAAAAATTTATTGTGGGTGGCACATGTTATAATATGGTTGGTATTGACATAACATTTGACAATTTTTGTAAAAAATTTAGACGCAGGTCGAATGTAGAGATCTATTTGCTTTTTTGCTTACCACAAGAAGTTTTGGACAACTTTTTATGTGACATAGATCTAATTGCAAATTGATGCAATCAAAAGGACTAATTTTGTAATTATCCAAAAATAAATAAATTAATAAAGTCAACAAACGAGACTCCTAATATAATAATATGTTTGGAGTAACCCTTAAACATTATTAATAATATAGTTATAGTTAGAAACATTATTAAATTTACAATTGAGATGTGTCACTCTCAAGCCATAGATTCAGAGATTCTTCTTTCTTATTATTCTCGAACTCACTCTCGCTTTCTCTCTCCAAATCTCCCACTTTGTTTTCTATCAACATCGTCACCTACCCCACTCTCTCTCTCTCTCTTCTCTCTCACATATCCGAAACGCGTTTCGAGTCTGATCCCACACAGCATCTCCGAAACGTTTCGTCCTTCCATTTTCGCTGATCCAAATCCCCACTGCTCACACACTGTTCAACCCTCCAATCCCATCAAATATTCCGAACAATTCGTATTTCGTTTCATTAAAGCGATTCGATTTCGTTGTCTCTCTCTCTCTCTCTCACTATCTTTCGTCGTCGAGTTTAATTTGTTTTCGCCATTTTTTTTATCCCAATTTTCTTGATTATCTGACTGTTTTTGAAGGTCTAATGGATCAAAATTCTGTTTCGCAATTCACTGTTCGTTCTTGATCAACCAACCACCTCAATCCGATTACTGTTTTCAAGAACCTGAAATTCAAATATCTTTTCCGTTTTTAAGAATCCAATTAGCATTTAAAGAAGTTGGGATTCAATCCAAAACGCTTTTTCAAGATTTCAAATAGCTTTCAAAGAAGCAACAAGAATTCAAATAGCTTCCAGAGAAGCTGAAATTCAAATAGCTCTGTATTCAGAGAGAGAAACAGAGGAATTTCAAAATTTGAAATTTGGATATTGAAAATTTTGGGTTTTGGATTTTGATCTAACCCAATGCGTCGGACTAGCAGTAGGATCGGAGAGAGAGAAGAAACCGCAGAGAAGCACATGGGTCTGTCAAAAATGGTCCAAATCCTCTCATTTCTAGTGGTTTTCGTCGCTGGCGTGGTGATCGGCCTCGCCACCACGTCGCACATCGACCGCCACTACATTGTCTCGCACGCCGAGCTCTACTCCAATTGCGCCACCACCACCACCACGGTCGTGAAGGCGTGCGAGAAGGCCGTGGACTGTATGAGCATGGAGGCGTTTCTCAAGCCGAGCAATGTGACGCATGGAATGTCCGATGACGAGCTCTTGTGGAGGGCGTCGATGGTGCCCGGGAAGAAGGAGTTCCCCTACAAGAAGAGAGTGCCGAAGGTGGCCTTCATGTTCTTGACGAGAGGCCCTTTGCCGATGTTGCCTTTGTGGGAGAGGTTCTTCGGAGGGGGGCGTGGTGGAGAGTTGTTCTCTATCTATGTTCATGGGCCTCCAGGATATGTGCTTAATGTGTCCCGGTACTCGCCGTTTTATGGACGTCAAATCCCGAGTCAGGTGTTGTTAGAATATTAATTAAACGATTGAATTTATTATTTTTTATTTGTTCAAACTTTTGTAATTAGTGATAATTTAACTTGATTAAATAATTAAATTTATGATTTCCTATCAAATTGAGCTTATGAGATAAGTAATAATTTAACAATTATTATGTGTTATTTCTTGTCTGTGTTTTTGTGGGTTTGTAGTAGTTTCACATAGAACTTGTGGGGGTGTAATGAGTAAAAGAAATTGCTTGCTTAGTCCTTAGATAAGGGGAGGGAAAAGAAATGTTGAAGTCACTTTGGAATGGGAATTTATATTTTTGAATGGCTATGGATGGTTCTTGATTTCTTACTTAGGAGATCAACAAGTTTGTTGAGGATGGAACAGGGAAATTTGAAGCAGGTTTATGTACTTGTGAATGGAAAAAACTTTTTCCAGCAATTCACATGATACATTGTAGAGAAGGTTATATATGGCCAAGCCTGATGCAAATATGGGATACTTCAAATTACTATGAAGCTGATATTTAATTGTTAATTATCATCTTTCCTACTGTCACCTGAAAAACAAAAGTTGTGTTTCACTATTATTAGTTGGTCAGAAACTTTAAGTTTGTTGGTAAAGGATGAATGCATTAGCGATGGACCAATTCAAAGTACTGAAACTCAATTTTATAAGACAAAAGGAATGATGGTTAGCAATGGCTAATTTTGGAGCAAATAGGATGCCTCAAGTTATCCACTTTTGGTGCCTAGGGTTAGTTATTGATATTAATTGTTTGATTGAGGAGGATGCTGTTCAAAGAAGGCTGAAGTTGGGAATCTGGTTCTGAAGTATAATGTGTTGGTTGAGTTTCCATCAATACTGTTATTATTATTATTATTTTTTAACTGCAGTAGCTATAAACTGAGTGCATTGGAGACACTAGAAGTGTAGTGGATAATTTTGCTAAAGTTAAGCTACCAAGGAAATAATGTGCTGAATGGATGATAATAATGCTTGAAGTGCTTTGGTTGAGATTGAAACTGAGTGCACCTTAGAAACCAGAAGTTTGAATCAGTAAACTTAAGCTGCAATGCAGTTGGACCTTACCTTTTCATTTCTAATCTCAGAAGATTGAAAAGGGAAAACTACGACGTGTTTTTAAATTATTATTCCTGTTAAAACTAATGATTGTCAGGAACTACTAATTATTGGATCCAACCAAGAACCAAGAGAAAAAGAAGTTAAGATGATCGGATTGGTTAATTGTGGATCATCCTTTTCATTTTTGGAGTTAGATATGTTTTATGTTATATATTGCTCTGTGACTTGTCCAGCTTGCTGAACCACCCACGCAAGCTTTAATCAACGATGGAGTAGGCAATCACTTGGACCTACACTTGGTGCCCGGACATCAGCTGGGTGTTCTATAGCGTGCCTGCTACCATTGGATACCTAGGAACTAAGGTATGTAGTAAGCAGTTTAGTAGGCTGGGTGACAGCCTAATTACTATGTAACACCAGACAAATGCTGGATATGGCAACAAATGTTGCTTTCCTGTAGTAAAGGATTCAAATTGTAAAGAGAAAAAGAGGTTGTGTGAGCCTTGGCCTTTGTTTTTCTCTCTCTAATAATGAAGTATACTCTCTATAAAAGAATGTTGAATGAGAGTCAAGGATGATGGACAGAGGACACAATGCAATGACGAGCGTTGGTGACACGAGCCGGTAAAGGCATAATCGATCACGGGGTTCCGACTATGAATTTTCCCCCCCTTGACATTGCCTTATATGATATTACTTTGAAAGTTCACTTATCAAAAAAAATGTTACTTTGAAAGTGCTTTGTAGATAACAAGTATTCATGTTGGCCAATAGTGCCAAAAGATTTTGAAATTATCTTCGCTCTGCTATGCATACATCTTGATGGACTTCACATTTCCTCGAGAAACTAATTTTATATGAATGGGTATGGTAACTTCATTGATACATAAACTTATCCTTTTTAAGTGGTTGCCAACACCCTTTGCGCACTTATAGAGACTCCATATTGTTACATATGAACCTGTAACATGCATTTTTATCTTGGATCATAGTATACTATTCCATTGAAACTCCAAAATCTGATGGTTGGTGATAGCTCGAGAGAAGGCTCCTTATGTTACTCAAAACTCAAGACAACTGTACAGTACCTTTTTATCTATACATCATAGAGGGTTGGAACTTATTATTACATTGTCATCTGCATTATGTTGTCGGTATTTCTAATAAATTTGTTCCTTTGAAGTGAGCATTAAAATGTGATTTCCTCATCTTTTCTCTAGGCAAGCATCTCTCTCTCTCTCTCTCTCACACACACACGCACACACAGGAAACATAGATTTTCATTACTAAGTAATGAATAATATGTAAGCTTTTCATTTTTTTTCTACATAGCAGTAAAAAGAAATTGCCAGATTCTTCTCTAATGACATTTAGAATTTAAGGTTTACAAAGTATTTAACAACATGTACTCATTAAAAAAAATGCATATATTTTCCACTGAAACATTTTTCTTCTTCTTCAGAATGTTAGATGGGGAACAGCAACACTATCTGATGCTGAGAGACGACTTCTAGCCAATGCCCTGCTTGACTTTTCAAATGAGCGATTTGTTCTTCTTTCTGAGAGCTGCATCCCTATCTATAACTTCTCAACTGTCTACAAATATCTTACTGGTTCTGCACACAGCTTTGTTGAGTCATATGATGACCCTTCCCGATATGGACGTGGTCGCTACAGTCGCCACATGCTTCCCTATATAAAGCTCCGTCAATGGCGGAAAGGGTCTCAATGGTTTGAACTTCACCGCACATTGGCTGTTAATATAGTTGCTGACACCATGTACTACACCCTCTTCAGGAAATACTGTCTACCTGCTTGCTACCCAGATGAACATTATATTCCAACTTACCTGAACATGTTCCATGGTTCGCAGAATTCGAATCGGACTGCAACTTGGGTTGATTGGTCAATGGGGGGTCCTCACCCGGCAACGTATGAAAAAGCAAATATTACAGAAGATTTTATACAGTCTCTACGGAATAATGGCACACTCTGTCGATATAATTCTGAGATGACATCTGTTTGTTATCTCTTTGCTCGGAAGTTTGCTCCAAGTGCACTGGAGCCTTTGCTCAACCTGACCTCAACAATACTGGAATTTTGAAAATTCTGATTCTGCAGAGATGAGATTCTTTTAGAAATTTTTTCAGAGTTACGCAATTTTGTTAGGGCATTATTTGTGGTTTGCCAACTATAGTATTGTTGGTTCAGTGATTTTTGTTTTGGCATAAATGTACAGGTAGTTTTGTAAGAGACCATTAAGAGAATATCTCATTGTTGCACAAATTTTGCGAGAAGAAATTATCAGCCCTCCTGAGGAAAAAAGCATCAATATAGAGATAGATGTTACCCTCGAATCCTGAATAATCTTTTTGTCTATGTTCATGTGGCACGTAATTGCTTTTGCTATTCAAATACTCCCTTTCAAGAGAAGTTGGTTGAGTGTTGGGGAAAATTAGGCTTAAATGGTACCATTGTTCTGCTTGTAATGGGTGTGGATGCTATCTTGATCTAAAGTCCGAACTTCCATGAAATGCTCTAACCATTTAGTGGGAAAGGGTACGAGAACCAAGTTAGGAGGAGCACTTGTCCTTCTGGTTGGGTTCTCTTTATTGTGTTCTTGTTGCTATAAATCTGCTCCTGGTTCATGGTAGGGTTTCCACACCGCGAATCTCCTGCCCGGAGCTTGGGAACAGAATAGAACCCTTCTCAACACAAAAAAACCTTGAGATAATCTCTAGAATTTATAGCATCATACCCAACATTTAACCGAACTTGTAGAAAATCTAAGGTTTTGCTTCTTAGCTTAGAACAATGGTGAAATTAGAGCTCTAGCACCAAGAATCTTTAATCCAAAGCTTGAATTTGGTGTAAAATTGCACCCATGCACCAAGAACCTCAATTTGGGTCTCAAACCATTGAGAGAGCGTGAGAGACGAGTGAGAGAGTGATTTTCAGAAGTCTCAACAAAAATCATGCATCAACTATTTATAGTTAAAATTTTGGTCTTCAGTTCGAATTAATAAGTTTTTAGTTGAACTGAAAACAAATCCTTAGTTCGAACTCCCTTAGGACGCCACTTTGGACGGGGCATTCTATCAGCCACTAAACCATCCTAGTTCGAACCAACTTAGAACACCACTTAGAACACAACACTCTATAACACTCTTTGACTCCATTTAAACTGGCTTAGGACGCCACTTGGAATGCAACACTCTAAAACACTTTTTGACTCACAGTTCGCACTGACTTAAGGTGCCACTTAGAACGCAACACTTTGGACCTTGTATTTTTAGTACACAAGGCCGATTGAGTAATTGTTAGAGGTAAGGAATCAACATAGTAAATAAGTATGAAAATAGTGGTACAAGCATTGAAGGTAACCACCTCATCGGATCTCCGGTGGTTGGTGGAGTGGCTTCCAAGTTAATTTTCTGCTTTCCAGGTTATAGCCTATGGGGTCAATGGCAAAGTAATATAACCACAAACTAAGCCTAGGCTCCGTTTTTTTAATGCTTTTTAAAATGTGTTTTTTTTTTTTTTTTGAAAAATATATATTCTCATGTGACATTAAAGTGAAAATAATTTTTAGTGTTTTTTGTTTTAAGTTATTTGTTAACATTTTTATTTTGAAAAGAGAAAAGAGAAAACAAAAGAGAGAAGGAAAAATTGGGTTAGACAAACTTTTTTCAACCTATTTTATTAAACTGACACGAGTTCAAAATGCATTAGAGAATCACATAATCTATTAAAAATACTTGTAAAAATTATGTTTATTTTGACCACAAGCCACTTTAATAAACTGACTTAGAAGACTTTCTTCTAACCCAATCTCGAGTAAAACTTTGTCCGTTGAAAATTTTGAAAGATGCTTGCACTGCTGGCTCATTCTATCTCCCTCTCTAGCCTTTTTCCGTTACTTTTGCCATGGCAGTCAATATCATGTTTTGACCTAAAACCTGGGAATATGTTACATCTTGATTTCCCTCCTTCCCAATATAAATATTTATTTTTTTGAATAACTTTATTGAAAAAACTTAACAAAAGCAAGCAACCCCAATGAACAAGAGGCTTAAAAGCCAGTTGGGGAAGCCAATGCAAACAAGAGCCTAGAGAAAGCAAAAGGCTAGCAAAACTAAAACATTATATTATATCAGAAAAGCCTCAAAACCTAGCCGAATGAATTTGAGTATAAATATAGCAATGATCTCTATTACACAATCTTCTCTGCTCTTGTTGCACGCCTTGCATTGCTCAGCACCAAGTGAATGAGTTCATAATTTCGATTGAGTTGTGATGGATCAAAGTGTGAAAGTACTTGTTGATGTTGAAAAACTAGAAAGCTTCTCGAAGCAAACATTAACTTTTAGCATGTTCTGCATGGGAAGAGCAAACATCAAAGCAAAATGTCCACAACTACACTGCGATTTTATCAAAATACACAGGCATAAAACATTCATAATTTCACAACTTCCTGATACTGTTAGCACAAACTGGTTGCCGCACAAGATCCTGAAATACAGAAATAGCCTGAATTCAGATTGACTGTATATAATGAGGTGACACCTTGGAGGAGGGGGAACACATTTTTTTACACTGACTACTAATGTCCTTGCAGCTCCCCTCTATATAGCCATCAAAGCACTTTCTGTGGTCACATAAGACAATTCTGAATAAACTCTAAATATTCCTGAATAAAACTGGATTATTAACCCATAGGATTCATGATCATTGAGATTATTTAAGAAAACAAACATATTTAACAAATATGTAGAGGTGCAGAGTACAAAAATAATTAGCTCGTCATATAAGCATACAACATAGAGGGACTGAATAGTCACAAGTTTGACATTATTATGCTCAAGTGAAACAGACAACCACAAACTTGTGGCACAAAGAGACACTTGAGATATAACAATGATGTGGCAATCCCCTTGCCCTGTTCGAAATCGGAACAAAGGAGAACCAGTATATCAATTACCTAATATCAGAGTATCAAACTAAGCTGCTGCTACCTGTTCTGCCGTTTGTGGAATTTCCGATGACGATTGATAGGGTCCATTCGTTTGAGGAGGTCCTGGCTGTGGGTGCTGCAGCCCTTCCATTTGAGTCACTCCAGATGGTGGATAATTTAATTCTGTCATTGGAGGGGTTCCTGATGGTCGGTGCTGCGGTCTATTCATGTGAGGAGGTCCAGATGGGGAGTGCTGCTGCCATGCCATTTGAGAGGGTCCTGATGGAGAGTGCTGTTGCCATGCCATTTGAGAGGGTCCTGATGGAGAGTGCTGCTGCCATGCCATTTGAGAGGGTCCTGATGGAGAGTGCTGCTGCCATGCCATTTGCGTGGGTCCTGATATCCCTTCCTTTTGAGTCAGTCCAGATGGTGGATGATTTGGTTCTGTCATTGAAGGGGTTCCTGTTGGTGGGTGGTGTGGTCCAGTCATATTATGTGGTCCAGATGGAAAGTGGTGCTGCATTTGGTTGGGTCCTGATGGAGAGTGGTGCTGCCATGTCATTTGAGGGGATCCGGATTGCGGGTACTGTGGTACGGACATTTGAGGGGGTCCAGACGGTGTGTACTGTGGTCTGGCCATTTGAGCATATTCAGATGGTGGGTGTTGAGGTCTTGCCATTTGAGGGGATCCCAAAGATGGATGAGAAGGTCCTGTTCGAGGAGGCGTTCTTGATTGCACATGTGTGGATCCCCACCAATTCATACGTAACAGTCTGTCAATCTCTTCACCGCGCCCAGCTTTCCCAAATGCCTCACTTACAGATTCCTGCAATGCAGGAGTAAGTCCAACACCATACCTCATCATCTCGCCCAGTAAATCCTGGCTCTTGTCCAATATACCTTCATTGCAAAGTCCCTTGATCACAACCTCATAGCAAGTAGGATCTGGTTTAGGATCTTTTTCTCCCATTTTAGACAAAATCTGTGCGCAATCCACTACTTTGCCATTCCTGGTCAATTCATCGAAAACCTTGTTGCCAAAATTAGCAACTACCCTCAAGCCAGCATCTACCATTCTATTGAACACCTTTAAAGCATCATCAATCCTGCCCGCTTTCAAAAATGCATCAATCAAAGTCCTATGACTTGTGACATCTGGGGACAATGACTTTGCTGTCAATTCTGCAAACATCATCTCTGCCTCTGATAACATCCCAATCTCACAAAATCGAGAAATGATATTATTATACCCAGCGACATCCATTTGAAAGGGCTTTGAGTTTGGCTTCATTCCCATCTTCTTAAATGTGGGAATTGCCTCCTCAATCTTGCCAAGCTTAAAACACTCATTAACCATTATGTTAAACGTGTCTGAATTCACTGCTTGAGCATTTGGCGGGGTGTGATTATCCAACATCAAATCAAACAATGCCAAAGCCTCCTTTTTCTTCCCGTGCTTAAGCAACACCTCCAAAAGAACATTACAAGTCGCAGGCACTATCTTAAACTGGCGATCCAGCCAGGATTTATACGACTCCATCGCCTCCTTCTTTTTCCCCTGATTAAAAAACCAATCCATAAATGTTGCATTCACAACCCCATCATAAACCTGACACCTCTCCTTAAGCTCATCAAAAAGCTCATTCGCCTTATCCAGATTCCCCAACTCTAGAAACCCCTTAATCAAATTGTTATAAACCAACGAGTCCGCACCCTGCCCCTTATTCAACATTTCCCTCAAAAGATCCACTGCCTCCTCAATCCGCCCTACATCAATCAACCCTTTTGTCAAATGCCGGTATGTGACCGATGACGGACTAAATGGGGCGTTCTCAATAATATGGCGATAAACTCCCAACGCCTCATCAACCCTCCCCTCGTCACAATGGGTATTAATCAAATTATTGTAAGACACAACATTCGGAATAATATTGTATTGGTTGAAGAAGTATTGGAATAGAGCAACAGCATCATTGTACCTATATCAATCAAAATAATCACATTTAACCACTATGCAGAATCCCAATTCAACACCAAAACCAAAAATAAAAAATAAAAGAAGAATTGGGTATCAAGTCAAAATCTAAAACCAGCAAAAAAGGATAAAAAAAAAATATATTGGTATTACGTTAAAAATCAAAACCAAGGCAGACATGCTGTATTGCTCAAATAAAAAGTGGCCAATACAACAATAGTCTTACTGCAGCTGAATGAATCAAACTATTCTAAAAAACAAAAATTGGGTCTTTACCTTAAAACCTTTACAATCAACACAGACACACATCAGAGCGAAGTGGGTGTATTGGATACCTGACCTAATCAAACTACTCCAACAAACAAAACTAGGCCTTTATGTTCAAAACTCCACAATCACCAAACACACACACACACACACACACATACCTCTTGGCGCGGTACATGGCGGCGATGATGGCATTGCAGGTGAAGACGGTGGGTCGGGTGTTGGAGAACACGGAGTGGCGCGCCACGGCAGAGGCGGCGTCCAGGTCTCCGGCTCTGATCAGAGACTGCACGCGGTTGTGGAGGTTCAGCCGTGGCCCCACCAGCGCCGACGTCGAGTCCGGCAGCCGCGGCGCATTAGGGTCACGCTGCGGTGGGCCCTGATCCCGCCGGAGCGCGTGCAGCGGCGGCTCGATGCGCAGCCGGCGCTTCCTGCGCCGTCTCTCCGCCGCGGCTTCCTCGGCCGACGAGAACGCGAAGCCGCGCGTCGATGTGGTTTGGTATTCGGTGTTGGGGCTTTGGAGGTGATTGAGAAGTGGGGTTAAGGTTAGCGTTTGTGGATTGGGGGAAGAGGTGGCCGAGGAGCGGCGGAGAGAGCGGAGGAGGACGAGGCGGAAGAGTGACATGATGGTGTCTCTCTGTGTGTGTTTGAGAGAGAGAGAGAGAAATGGAAGGGTTATTGCTTAAGCCTTAAACCCTAGTGGGTATGAGAAAGGTTTTGGATTGGGTGCGAGTGCAGTTGTATTTTTTAGTGAAAGGTTGTCTCATATCGCTATTTTTCATAGGAGAATGTCCTGTTAAGTTTTTTTTTTTTTTTTTTCTATAATATATAGATTTTGTTTTTTTGATGCAAAAAATATAGATTTATGACAATAAAAAACCAACAAATTGCCAAAATTTAAGGTTATGGAAATGCTTTATAAACATATGTATTATCATCAAAATAACATATTTCATTTTGCCAAGAAAATAAATAAAACAAAAAACATTTTTCATTTTGCTTTTGAATGTATCCCAATGTGGTCGTTTTGAAAAGTTAATATTAGTATTAATTGGTTCACACATAACCTTGCTTGATGGGCTCGTCTCTATAAGTGAGAGTAGAAGTATTCTCATTTCGTTCTTGCCTCTTGTTATTATTGTACCAATTAATAATATTAACCCCTAATTGATTCGCACATAATCTTGCTCTATGGGCTCGTCAACTCTCTTTGTTTTGTTCTCTCGTTTTTTTGGAGGAAAAAAAAATGATAGAAACGAACACCCTTACATTGCTTACACACTTACCCAAAAAAAGAAAAGAGCACCCTTTCAATAATCTTTTTGTGCGTTGCATAGGGCTATAACCAAAACTTATGATTTTTTATTGGTCAAATAATAGGGCTACACAAGATATGTTCATCGCACCTTAAGGGTAGGATTGAAATCTCATGGCCGTGGTATTGCACTGTGCAATACCATTGTTCTAAAAGAAGAATCCAGATGATGACAATAATGCAAAGAAAAAGAAATGAAAGATGGCCTTTGTGGTTCAAACACTCTTAAATAGTGGTTCAAAGGTAGTTGAACTAATCGAGGGTGGTTGTGACCACTCCTATTTCTCATCAGGGTGGTCACAACACCAAGCAATCTATTTATAATTTTCACATTGTTATGTTCCATATAAGAGACCCTCATTTTATCAAATGGGTGGAGTGCCTTCAATCTTAATATGATTGTCCCTCATCATAGTTTTAACCTACTGATTGATAACCAACAAATTAATCAATTCTAATATGTACATAAGCGTAAAATGGCTAATCCTGCAACTTAAAATCTTAGTATTGGCCTAAATACAGAGGCAAAGGGGATTTTTGGACAAAGTTAATATTATAGAGTGGTGCTGCCATGTTATTTGAGGGGTTCCAGATTGCGGGTACTATGATCTGGCCATTTGAGGATATTCAAATAGTAGGTGTTGTGACCTCCCCATTTGAGGGGGCCCTAGAGGTGGATGAGGAGCTCCTGCTATTCAAAGAGGTGTTCTTGACGGCTAGAGATCTTAGCAATTGTTGTTCAAATTGTTGGCAAAGCAAGAGATTGTTCTTGTTATGAGCTTGAATATTTGAGAATGATAGCTTGTAAATAAAGAACACTTTGGCACTTCAAGGCCAATCCCTCCACTATAAGCTTGCCGCTTTTCTGATGAAAATACCTTGATACTGAATGATATTAATTCTTTGCGTTAAATACAAATATTTGACTGAATAACTCATTCATTATCTACTACAGTTAACTGTGTAACCCATGATTGATTTTAACAGTACAGATCATGGCCCATAAGGCTAGCCCCACTATTGGGTAAATAAAAGAAATAACGGGTGTGTTTGTTAAATGTTTAAGAATGTGTTTAGGGATATTTTTGTTTTGAAATAGTAATAATAAGTGATTAACGTGTTATAAAGTATAAAAAAATGTTGTAAAATTTTTGTATAGAAAAATAAAAAAATTTTGTTTTTTAATAATTTTTTTATTTGAATAATAATAAAAAAATGAGTAATATGATATAAAAAAAATTATTAAAAAATGATTGATAGAACTAATCGCCCATTCTTCCCTCAATTGTCGCCCACTAGCTTTGACTCTTCATTTCAGGACACCCACCAGCAGGAGATTGTTCTTACGAGACTCACTTGTCTCAACAAGTTTCGGACAATTCACCCACGTGTTAGAGCAGCTACACCCTATACAAGTTAAAAATTGCTGAAGATCCGGCTCTGTTGTTGAGGATCCGCACCCATTCATACATAACAGTCTCTCAATCTCTTCGCCAAACCCAGCTTTCCCAAACGCCTCCCTCACAGACTCCTGCAATGCAGGAGTAAGTCCAACACCATACCTCATCATCTCCTTCAGTAAATCCTGGCTCTTGTCCAAAATACTTTCATTGCAAAGTCCCTTGATCACAACCTCATAGCAAGAAGGACCTGGTTTAGGAACTTTTTCTCCCATTTTGGACAAAATCTGTGCACAATCCACTACCTTGCCATTCTTGATCAATTCATCAAACACCCTGTTGCCAAAATTAGCATCAACACTCAAGCGAGCATCTACCATTCTTTTGAACAACTTTAACGCAACATCAATCCGGTCCGCTTTCAAAAATGCATCAATCAAAGTCCTATGACTGGTGGCATCTGGGGGCAATGGCTTTGCTGTCAATTCTGCAAACATCATCTCCGCCTCTAATAACATCCCATTCTCACAAAACCGAGCAATGATATTATTATACCCTGCAACATCCATTTCGAAAGCCTTTGATCCTCGCCTCCTTCCCACCATCTTAAATGTGGGAATTGCCTCCTCAATCTTGCCAAGCTTAAAACACTCATTAACCATTATGTTAAACGTGTCCGAATTCACTACTTCGGCATGTGACAGAAGGTGCTTATCCAACATCAAATCAAACAATGCCCAAGCCTCCTTTTCCTTCCCGTGCTTAAGCAACACCTCCAAAAGAACATTATAAGTCTCAGGCACTATTCTGTCAATCGGCCGATCCAGCCAGGACTTATACGACTCCATCGCCTCCTTCATTTTCCCCTGATTAAAAAACCAATCCATAAATGTTGCATACACAACCCCACGGTCCCCATTATCATTACACACCCAACGCGTCTCCATAAACTCATCACGAAGCTCATTCGCCTTATCCAGATTCCCCAACTCCAGAAACCACTTAATCAAAGGGTTATAAACCACCGCCGAAAAAACACCCTGCTTTTTCATTTCCCTGAAAAGATCTAGTGCCTCCTCAATTCGCCCTGCATCAATCAACCCTTTCATCAAATGCTGGCGTGTTTCCACTGACGAACTATCTGGATAGTTCTTAATCATATGGCGACAAACTTCCAACGCCTCGTCAACCCTCCCCTCTTCACAATGGATCTTAACCAAAATATTGTAAGACCAATAATCCGGAACAATATTGTATTGGTTGAAGAAGTATTGGTATAGAGAAAAAGCATCATTGTACCTACACCAATCAAAACAATCACATTTAACCGCTATTCCGAATCCCAATTCATAACCAAAACCCAAAGAAGAAGAAGAAGAATTGGGTATCATGTCAAAATCAAAAACAAGCAAAAAAGATAAAAAGAAAAATATGGGGATTACGTTAAAAATCAAAACCAAGGCTGTGTTGCTCAAATAAGAAGCGGCCGACAAAAAGTGAGTCTTTACCATGAAACCTTTACAATCAACACAAACACCCATCACAGCGAAGTGGGTGTAGTGGATACCTGAACTAATCAAACTACTCCAACAAACAAAACTAGGCCTTTATGTCCAAAACTCCACAATCACCACACACATATACCTCTTGGCGCTGTACATGGCGACGATGATTTTGTTGCAGGTGCAGACGGTGGGTCGGATGTTGGAGAGAACGGAGTAGCAGGCCACGGCGGAGGCGGCGTCCAGGTCGCCGGATCTGATCAGCGATATGACGCAGTCATCGAGTTTCCACCGCGGCGCCACCCACCCCGGCCTCCAGTCCGGATAAAACCTGTGCAGCGGGAGCTTCCCGGCTTCCTCCGCCGACAATAACGCGAAGCCGCGCGTCGATGTGGTTTGGTATTCGGTGTTGGAGTTTTGGAGGTGATTGAGAAGTGGGGTTAGGGTAAGGGTCTGTGGGTTGAGGGAAGAGGTGGCCGAGGAGCGGCGGAGTGAGCGGAGGAGGACGAGGCGGAAGAGTGACATGGTGGTGTGTCTCTCTCTCTCTCTCCGTGTTTGAGAGAGAGAAGTAAAGGACAATTACTTAAAGGCGGAATTGAGATTTCAAAAAAGTAGGATTTTAAAAATAGAAATTTTAAAAAATGCGATTTGTAATTGTGATTTTTGAAAACGTAGTTAAGCGTTTGGCAAAATCGCAGTTTGGCATTTAAAATCGCAATTTAGCATTTAAAATTATGTGTTTTCAAAAAAGCATCTCTTTAGCTGTGATTTGAAAACGCAGATTTTTTGCGTTTTTAAATCGCAATTTTTTAAAAACGCAGTTCCCAAACAATTCAGTTTTTGCGATTTGGTTTAAAATCGCACTTATTATCTACGAAATCGCAATCCCAAACGCACCCTAAACCCCAGTCGTTATGAGAAGGTTTTGGATTTTTTTTTTTTTTTGGGAAACTTCACTTACTCCCCCTGAATTGACACACCTTTTGTAATCCTCTCCCCAAACTTTAAAACCTCTCAATTTAGTGTATTTAAGTTTTAATTTAAAATTTTTAGTTAAATCATAACTGAAGGGTGTTAAATTACCTAATTATCCTTAATATTTTTCAATTTTCAATTTTTTTTTTTTTAAAAAAAAAGTGACCCACGCTTGGTCACGTCGTGACCCAGCGTGGGCCAGCCGTGACCCAGCCCTGGGTCACCAGATCCATGGCGGGGTCTGGTGGTGACCCCCCCGTGGGTCTGATGACCTACGACTGGGTCACAAGCTTGACCCAAACAAAATTTTTTTAAAATAATTTTTTATTCGAAAATAAGGGTAAATTTGTAATTTTTTTAAAAAGTTATGGGCATAAAAGTCATTTCACTCCTTTGACCGTCTAACTTAACAGAATTAACTAACGGATAGGGGACATTGCAAAAAATTAAAACTTAAATACACTAAATTTAGAGGTTTTGAAGTTTGAGGGAAGATTGCAAAAGACATGACAATTCAGGAGGGTAAGTGAAGTTTCCTTTTTTTTTTTTTTTTTTTTGTAATTTAAATGTATTGGATTGAGTTAAGAGAGATTTGTCTATTTATTAGCAGTTTTTAGTTGTTACTAATTTTTCTTAGGAAAATGTCCTTAATTTTTTTGTTGTATATATATAAATTTATGACCGATAATCAAGTAATTTTGTTGTTTAAATTGTTAGTAATTTGTACAATAAATGTAAAAATACTTACATTAGCTCCACAAAATAGCTATTTTTTTTGTTAGTCTTTTAGTAAAAAATGGTTCACATCTAACTCAACAAAATGACTAAAGATTTGCTCAGCAAATTTGCTAAGCACCTTAACAGCTAAACAAATATTTAACTATATTGATTAAAAATAAAAAAAGGCAATCTTGTTTTCACTCTTCCTTAGGAATAGGTAAAGTAGATAAAGAAATAATAGTTTAAATGGAAAAGCGAAGATGAATAACTAAAATACTGAGCTGAATATAAGAGTATTACATTGGATTCAATAAAGTAGCTAAAAAGCTATTTTGGCTAACTTTGCAGTAAAAAATGCCTCACATCTAGTTCAACAAATTTGCAAAGTACTATACATTAACAATCTATAATTTCTATTGATAAAAAAATTCAATAAGATTTTTTCTTTCCTTTGGGAATAAAAAAAATAAATAAAAAAATAATATTTTAAATAAAAAAATGAAAGTGGATAGCTAAAATACTGAGTCAGATGTAA
>FXXK01000727.1:68066-121434 GCA_900184695.1 Betula pendula | reverse complement strand
AGGTGGAGACGGTGGGTCGGATGTTGGAGAGAAAGGAGTAGCACGCCACGGCGGAGGCGGCGTCCAGGTCGCCGGATCTGATCAGCGAATTCACGCAGTCATCGAGTTTCCACCGCCGCTCCACCCGCTCCGGACTCCAGTCTGGATAAAACCTGCTCAGCGGGAGCTTCCCGGCTTCCTCGGCCGACAATAACGCGAAGCCGCGCGTCGATGTTGTCTGGTATTCGATGTTGGGGTTTTGGAGGTGATTGAGAAGTGGGGTTAGGGTAAGGGTTTGTAGGTTGAGGGAAGAGGTTGCCGATGAGCGGCGGAGTGAGCGGAGGAGGACGAGGCGGACGAGTGACATGGTGGCGCCTCTCTCTCTCTGTGTTTGAGAGAGAAGTAAAGGACTATTGCTTAAACCCCAGTGGCTATGAGAAAGGTTTTGGATTTATTTTTTATTTTTGTAATTTAAAGGCTTTGGATTGAGTCCAGAGAGATCTGTCTATTTAGCAGTTTTTAGTGTAAGGGTTTTAAGTTGTTACCAATTTTTCATAGGAAAATGTCCTGATTTTTTTGATGTACATATATATAAATTTATGACCTATAGTCAAGCAATTTTGTTGTCCGAATCGTTTGCAATTTGGGTAGCAAGTTTATTATTAAATTAACAATATTTTAAAAATTTTTTTTTTTTTAAAAAAAGTAGTATTTTTATCACATATTAACAGTTTGAAGGGTCGAGGCTTTTTTAAAACCGGCCGTCAATTCAGAGGACTTTTTTATATTTTTCCCTTTGTATTTTCCAATAAATGAACACTAAATAAGGTATTAGCTCAAATCATTCTATTTATATTTTTCACATTGTTATATTTCATATAAGAGACACTCACTTTGTTAAATGAGCACAGCACCATCAATCTTGATAAGACTGTGTAGTATCGTAACAAATTAATTAGTTATAATTTGTAAGCAAAACAAGCCCAAATTGGCCAATCCTGAAACTTAAAATCTTATAGTAACGTTAAAAATTACATTTTTATCTTACAATTATATCACAATGCTGACGTGACAATCTCAACCAATCCTTAGATATTTTTTTTTTAACAATGACTTATCCAAGAGTTAGTTAGGACTTTTACGTCAACATTGTGTAATAGTTGTGAGATAAAAATGTAGTTTCTATATTTTTTTACAATGTTGATGTGACAATCTTAACTAGCTCTCAAATGAATTCTTGTTAAAGCTAGAATTATTCTTAATATAAAGCTAGAATCTGAAACATCAACCCTCATAAAACATGAATATATATAGACATTGGAGATGCATCAAGAACAAGTTGTAGAACAATATTGAAGATCCACAAAGACCCAATTGCATCGATAATTACATGGTTACATAACAGCTTTCAACCGCCAAAATAAAAATTAAAAATAAAATAAAATATTTACATTGGTATTGAAAAGGTTATCAACAATCATTGGAAAAAATTTCATGTATCCAGTGGATCTCTCATATCTCTCATTTGTAATGGAAAATCCTTTTTCTATAATTTTCACCAAATGAATGATACAAATTAAATTGGACAGCAGAATTGGTTAGCTCCTGGCCAGGGCAAAATCCATATGATACAATGGTCAGTTATACCAGGTCACAAGCTCCTTGCAAGATCCAAAAGAACAAGACATCCGCGGTTTTGAGACCTTTTGCAGTACCACAAAATGGTGTACATGGGATGCATGTTCGATTTTTGACTGAGGTTGTTTATGAGAATTGTCAGAAACCTTGCCTTTTGCTTGGATGAACGCTCTATAAATTAAATCAATTTCTACTTTGGTTCGCCGAGTGTCAATATGGATCAACCCAACAATTATCCTCCTTTGAGGCATTAGTCCACCTTGCCTGGAAGATTTGCATTTCAACAAAGGACTGCCACCGGACCTGCATACGATTCGTTACTTGGTAATTAGTTTTTGGATTAGCGGTCAGGGGCGGAGGGAAGGGGGGTCGAGAGGGGTCAAATACCCCCTCTCAACCCCCAAAAACATTTTCTTTACCCCTTTTAGAATTTTTTTGGATGCCTTGGCGCCCACCCTCAGCCACTTCATCAGGGCATTGATATTACCGGCAAAAAATTTCTAGGAGGACCGGGACTATGTGAATAATTCATGACATTACTGTCTTTCTGTGTTGGTTTTTCTGTTTCCATCTTACTGTTCAGTGTTTACAGGTTTAGGTTAATGCAGAAGGAAGAGGGACTACTTCTCAAAAGTCTTTTACTTTTTTGCCCAAAACGAGGCGTTTGAATTATGATAGGACTGAGTTTCAAATGGTGGCTTGGGAAATGATGCGTTTAAATTCAAATGTGGGCTTGAGTATAACAAAAAAAACAAAAAGTGGGCCTGTGGACTTTCTTCTCAACTAAACGTGAGTTTGGGTGGGAACATTGGCCTCGTGCCAGTTTCCACCATTCTTTAGTTTGCATTCTTCAATTATATTTTAATTAGAGATGGTGGCTTTTTTCTTTTTCTTTTCCTGATTAGAGATGGTGGCTTGATAGTTAATAATATATATCTCTGTTTAGCATTTTGGTAAATTTTCCCCATGATTCCCTAAACAAAATCACATCCTTGAATATTTTCCTGTCTGAATACCTACAATTCCTTTCGCAATCTGTATTAATTATTATTTTCATTTTTTATTAATAATTTTAATATTTTTTTAATGAATAGTTATTTAATGCTGAAGCTGCGAAAAATTATGAAATACTGAAATTTCTACTATTTGTGGCTACCTTAAAAAAAAAAAAAAAAACCTACAAAGACTTGGAGATACACGTTGAAGTTTTTATTATGGTGCAATTTTTAGTCTTACTCTTATTGAAAATGATATATTCAAGACTATCAACAATAAATAACTCATGCAATTATTTTAAAATATGAAGACTTATCGAGGACAACTCAATAAATTAACGCTAGGCATGAAAAAATAAATTGTAAGTTACATTTATATGTTAAATAATAATTAAATTTTGTTGAATTAATTATTTATTTTGTTAGTTATATTCTTTAAAAAATTTAATTAATTTTTGTTAAAATTTATTTTTTAATCTTGACCCCTCTAAATCAAAATTCTGGCTCCGTCACTGTTAGCGGTTGCTGGTTGCCGACGATATAGAATGGAAGATGTACATTTTCTGCACAAACATGCCCATAAAGAGAAAGAGTGTGTGTTGGGGTGGCAATTTGTATTCACATGTCGGGTTTAAATTGTGTCAAGACATGGGTATAAGACTATATATCTTAGGCCAATCCTAACCCACTAATTCCATATTGGATTCATGTAGAGTTCGTAAGTCATATAGAAAATTGTTAGTCATAAATATTACGTGTTAGGTTCAGGTCGTGTCAAGACTTTAATATAAGACTATAAAGATCAATCATAACCTAATCCATTTAATTAAATTAGTTATACCTCTCAACCCTAATCCGCTAATTTCGTGTTAAGTTCGCAGATTGTATGAAAAATTGTCCGCCTTGAGAGAAAGAGTGGGAGAGAGCTTTGCAGCATTTATATCGGTTGGAATTTAACCAAATGAAACAGTTCACTAGCATAGGAATATGAATAGCACTTACTAGAGATCTAGGATCGACTTTTTGGGAGTCTGATGGTGCCTACAAAATAAATAAATAAAAAGAACTCTCAGAATACATCAAGGAAAAATCTGTAGAAGGCAACTTTAGCTTTAGATATATGTACCGGCACTGCTGGAATTGACTTCTCTTTTAAAGAATGATCCAGGGAGTGATTGCTTAACTGCATGAATAAATAGTAGAAAGTGAGAGGCAACCTAAACATTCAACAAAAATACCACTGCTATGAGTATCCTGCCAGGCAGATCAAAATTATTGATCATTAAAATTATGTGTCCTTGTCAGTACAAAATCACAAGTAAATAAAAAGACGTAATTGTGGGCTGTGATCTGCAGCAAATATGTTTGACCCAAACAAGAAACTATCAAGACAACTATTTGGCATTCAGTATTTTTTGACCAATCAACTCCTAAGAAAGTGATACATACAAAGATGACTCACCGTATTTCCATCTGAGGCACCAAGTGTGGGAAGACCCAGATGAACTATGTACTCAGAATCAACAATACCAACTCTTTTCGTTCGATCACCCTGAAAAATAGTCCAAACATCACAAAGATCCCCAAGGGAGATGGAAAAGAAGCTCTAGGACAGAAATAGTTACCTGGGCACAATAGCCGAGCTTTCTATCGAGGCCCCATGCATGGATCAAGTCATTCTGAAATGGACAAAAACCATTAAAGAAAACTTACCGGAAATGAAGATGCAGTCCAAAGTTGAGAAAAAAAAACCCTCCCAATGCAAGACGATATAGATTGAATTTACGTTAGACTCCTCGACTTGACTAACCTGATTCTATTATTATTATCTAAATTTTTCTGATTTTTCCAAGACATTTTTCTGTACTATTTAATTTAACAGTGGTTTCTATCACAGTTAAGTTTACAGGGTGGATTCAGGTTACCTGTATCACATGAGCCATGCAGATTTAACTTCTAATTCAATTATAGAGGGTCAGTTTCAAGCCAGGTCCCCATGGAACCCATAGTAAAAGATTTGTTTGGAATAAGAACCTCATATCAGTTGGGTAGCGAAAATATTATTCTACTATCACGTCTTCAATTCTCAACTGATTAAAAAAACTATGGTTGACCTGTCCTTGTCTAAAGTAGCAAGAAAAAAAAGATTCTTCAATCAACATAAAGTAGGTTGGACATAATCTATGATGCCTACTTAAGCAAATTAATCTGATACGGTTGATTAGATGCAAAAGAAATCCTCATGATACCTTCATTCATTCACTGTAATTTGCAAAAATCCCTTCCATTATTGCCTACAATGTTGTTAAGCACCAGAAGTTGACCATTATGTTCATACAGTTGTTGAGTAGGGGTTGAGTATTTTATACCTGGATCATGTACCATGCACATCGCCAAGCTACCCTTGAGAACACAGGTGCCATCATTTCCACCCAGCTGCATAACACGTTTTATTCAAAACAAAGAATTTGTTCAGCAATATTAAAATTTATGAGAATGAAAAAGCAATAAATGATAGAACAACCACACAGCTATAGAGTTGGTGATTCCGTACCCCACGCATGGAGGATCAGTGCTCTGGTCGTCGCACTTGCCACTGCCTTTAAACTTATAATACCTTCTGCTCAAAAATCAAGTGAAAATGGGTCAAACTCAATTATATCGCATATATTCGGATCCAATTTAAAGAAACTGATAACAATCTGACTCTATAGAAGTCAATTACTACAGATTGCTAAAGATTTGACATATATTAAAACAGATACTGCTACTATGCAAGTGATGACAAAAAGACCTTATTGCATTAAAAAAAGCTGCAAATCTTCACATGTGACTGCTCAACTAAATTCAATAGAAGCACAATGAAACACAAAGCCTTTGCCAATAACCTTGTAGCCTCAATAAACATTTGATCAAGTACCTTTTGCCTACAAGATCTCTAAGGTTTAACCTGGCAATTCTGTTTCCCCTTCTTGAAAGGTAACCAATAGACTGATGTGTGCAACCATGGTGAGCATTAGCCCTTAATTAGAGTATATATCGAACTGTTGTTGCATTAAGATTAATTATAGTATAGATCTACTCATGCAGCACCCCGTTTGTTCTGGAAAAGTACACTGACCTATGCACCCTTGATCTGCTTCTACGTACAGTAATTGGATGATGCAACTCTGATTTAACAGGATCAAGTGCTGGCTGTGATATCTCAAGTCCCTCCTCTTGAACAATAGATAGATATCTGCAAGAGATTCCGCATATCAAGATTTAAAGTCTCAATCAACCTCCATGAAGGGGGAAAAAAAGAGAACAAAATTCTACTATGTTGTTAATATGTCCAAGGTATGAAGCTGGGATTATGTCTTCCTACTATCATCTACTGTACTTGATTTGTTTTTCAATACAATATCTGTTCGGTGATCTCCACCCATCCTATGGTATATCGACTATATTTTCAAATAATATATACAAAAAGTGAGTTTGATGCATATCATAACAATTATTGGTCTAAAACGAAAATGAGATATAAAGGTTATTATTCCAAAAACAGGAGTAGTGATCATTAGTTCCACATTTCTAAGAATCTTATCAGTCTACGTATTCCACACCAGATTGTTATTTCAATATTCAGAGTAACATATTTTATTCAAGGCATTGATGCAACAAAGGGTGGTGGTGGAGTTTCAGAGTAATCAGTACAGGATTGCAATATCATTCCAGAAAATTAACAGAAAACCATACTTACCGTTTTGCGTCAAAATTCTCAACTCCAAGATCCTCATCCCAAAGAAATATATAATCATATTCAGCAACTATATCTGGATGCAAGAAACGTTTGGCAAACCACCTACATATCACATGGTATTGTTTTATTAAGAGACTCACCTTATGCGTATAAACTCAAGCATGGCCACCTCCCATTGTAATTTATAAGCAACAACCTAGGAAGAATCAACATTACCATTTTGTTTGATTCTTTACAGTCACATGTATGGCACGATCACTCCATGCTAAATCCATCCATTCATCCACAACACTATCATAATGAAAAAGCATCACAACAAAGTTGCTTGAAGGAAACTGCAATAGAATGCATGGATATTAGACAAAAATATGAGGAGATAATTCTGGAAGCACAGGGAAATTAAAGGAAAACCCTATACCTTTTTCACAATTTGGTTCACTAAGTCTTTTTGCTTGATTCCAACTGCAATGGCTAACAAGTTAACAGAAGGCTTTGCATTGTTCTGACACAAATATTACAAGGCATGTGTTAAAAAAAAATTCAAACAAAAAAGCCAAGAAGATCAACAGATTAGTGCATGAAAGTGTATGTACGACTCTTAGCAATTTGTAAAACCATATGTCAATTATCATGTGATTTAAAACAACCACAACAAAATTGTTATAAAATAATACAAAATATCTGATAAATTTAGCCAGCCAAACATTGAGAATCTCAGCAGTGGCTTCACTTACATTTTTTGGAATAGAACCCCATAAAGGCCGCATTTCCAAGTTAGATGTTTTGACAACAATTCCTTCAGGTAACGCCTCACTCCCAGGAGGCCTGCAATGATTCTAAGGTATTTGGGGGAAGAATAAGAAGAAAAAGATAAATCATAAAGCATCTCAACTTAATGTGCCATTACAGAAAGGACTTCTTTTAAAAAAAAAAAAAAAAAAAAAGACAGACAGACAGACCTTGCATGTCTTAGACTTTAGATTCTCTTTAGTAGGAATCACTCTCCATCTTGTTAATCTCTGCATGTGTGATTTCAAGAAGCATTATGATGCATGTTAATCGGTAAGTATATCCTTCTTACAAATCTTTTTGATTTATCCATGCTTCGAAGTTCAATTGCAGGTTTTGAAACAACAAGAAGGTTAGGCGACTCAAACCCAGATTAATTGTCCACAATAGTTGATTTATCCATCAGTAATTACATAACATTTCAAATTTTCAAGACATGGACAGGTAGTAGTATGGAAAGTTTTATATCTGACTCATACAGTATGATGAAAGAGAATGATGACCAAGAGCAGTAGAATTAATTCTGACACTTCTAAAAAACATTTAATCATGAGTTTAAGAACTCCAAAAAAAAAAAAAAAAAAAAAAGCTAACTCTGTCAATTACTTAATCAATAACAGTTTGTGCTGCCCCAGGAGATATCTGCCAATCCATTTCCAAATATGACAGAGATCAGAACAGGATGAAAGGGGATGTGGGAATTTCAAAATGAAAACCTTACTTCATCTAGCAATCTTTCAAAGATACTATTATAACTAAGATTCATGGTTTATTATTATTATTTTTTTTTTTTGATAACCGGGGTATCCGGGGCTTTGCCCCGACTAGATTCTCAAGACACCATATAAAGCGCCCCCTCCACACTGGTTGGGTAAAGCTCGGGCTTTTGCCCGCGGGTGTGGCTCCAAGGAATTATTTGTACTCATGAGGTTTAAACCTTACGCCTGATGCTTTATGAGGCATCAAGACCAAGTAACTTACCACTTGAGCCAACCCCTTGGGGTTAAATTAGTAAGTGGTGTTTTTAAAGTTTCATACTATCATATCAAAGAGTCATTTAACATAAGATCTACATATATTAAGTCATGGAGTCATCAACACCAATTAGTCTTGCCATAAGAATTATAAGTTAAGCAGCAAGTTGATCATATCTAGTGATGCCACATTCAATTCCAACTTATTACATAGAAATTGATTCTATATCTCAATTTCTTCCTCTCTCAGTTAATTAGTCTTGCAAGGTATCACAAAAAGATGAAGAACGATTGCTTTCATGCTGGATGTCAAATTTTTCATTAAGTTTCTGCTTGCAACTTCAGGCTTATAGGCCAATCTATGTTGGTGCTTTCATTAAAGCTTTAACCAAATGTAATAAAATCATTTGATATAAAGTAACAGAATTGAAAAAATTGAAGTGCAGAATGTTTTCTAAACAAAATCAATAACATCAGCTCCATATATTTTCCTTCAAAAACATATGAATATCAACCTGAACGAGTCAAAGCATATCCTTTTTAATTGAACAGCACTTTCAGTGATCCTCACAAATTAATATATATATATAACTAACAAGTAATACTTAAAAAGAAGCTATCTGTTAGAAATACATACGTCTTTGTATTCCTTTGCAACAAAGGAATTACCAATGAAGTAAGCACCACAAATCAACGATGCTGTAATTAAGAAACTGCAGAGGCATGTCCTATTCTTTAGATCTGAAAGTACAGAAGCCTGAAAAAAACAAAAAGCATAATAACATGTGAAGTTGTATTCACATTCTTTGCTCAATGATCTAATCATGATTGTTGAATGAAGCACAGAAGCATTATAAAATGTATTTTAAGAGCAATTTAAAACAAGAAAATAGAAATGGTCGTAAGTATGATAAGAATTTTCCCAAACTTTAACTCACTGAACCAGTATCCATGACTTGGTTGAAGAGAATCACATTAATGCACAATGTTTACCCAATTTTGATTTATTAATATGCAATAATATAATTTGCTAGTGCCACTTATTAGCAGTGCCCATGTCCTCCTTCTTAAGCATCTACTAAAGTTGTGCCGTCTCCGTATCACTATGCCAGTATGCCATCTTTTGTTAACTCATTAAGCTGTCATGTGTATCACATAGTTTAATTAACAAATTGCATTAAATGCACACTTTTTACATCCTTTCAAAAATTCAATCAGCCGTATTTGAGAAAGTACCGAGTATATTGGTTGGAAATTTTTGTCCATTTCCTTTAAAAAAAAGCATGCAGCAAAAACAATATGAGCAATCCCCCATTTGTTTTTGGCTTAAAAGGTTGCAAATTCCTGCAAATATTTACATCATAAATTGAAAAATAGATGAAAACTTTAAATTATGAATCAATCAATTTTTGAGACCCATGGGAAAAAGAACCTGTACTTGCTCAAAACAACACTCAAAATTAGTTTCCTTTCTTCTCCTCAAATTTCTCAACTACTACAACGGGGTCAAAAATTGGAAAATAGAGAAAAAAAAAATGTAAATAATTAGGAGATTAACGCTCAACATATGATTCAAGGAGTTCCAAGCAACCAAATTCGAAGGCTAAAACAGAAAAGAAAAGAACAAGAAAGACAGAGAGGGCGGTTGCAAAAAGGAAATGAGCAAAATAAGAAGCTTTAACAGTCTGTTCACATGCTACATAAGAACGTAAATTCTATTTGTTTTCCTTTTCTCAAGTTTTCCCAGTTACCAAGCACACATAACCTTGTCATACTTTTTGACCCAAGTCATCGTTCTAATGATTTACACGAATTTCCCAGTCACCAAACACACATAACCAATCACAAGAAATTGTAAAATCGAACACAAAAAACAACCAAATAACCACTTCCAAACACACTCCTCCTCTGCATACTCTTTTTCTCACCAACCAAACGGGAAACAAAGACAATAACAAACTCGAACTTCAGAAATATAAATTTTTTTTTTTTTTTTCAAAAAACAAAAAATACCATCGATCATATCCCCGACCACCTAATTTCAATTTGTTTTCATAACCCCAGAACTTAAATATCATTTTTCGAAAAACCCCATAAAAATAAAAAATAAAAAAATAGTAAAATAAAAAAAATAAAAAAACTAGTCAAGTACAAGTAGAAACAGCTAAGAATTTGAACACATAATCATGCAAAGGATATACATACACATATACGTATTGGCATATACAGAGAGAGAGAGAGAGAGAGAGAGAGAGAAGAGAAGAGAGGGAGAGCTTACAGAATTGAAAGTCTTCATTTCCTTTTGCTGTTTTGCTTTCCGGGAAAACCCAAAGCACGCGCAGAAAGTATAAGAGATAAAGAGAGAGAGAGAGAGAGAGAAGAAAAGAGAGAGCTTTTTGAGATTACAAAAAGAAGTTTGAAAGTAAAGCAAGGAATGAATAAGGGAATAATACGAACTATAAATACTCCATTAATTTAACGGAGCATGCAAAGGAAGCTATTCTATTCTCCTACTGTAACGTCAACCAAAAACGGTGCCGTATTAAATATCAACCACAGGCATCATCACTTCAGAGACCCAAAAGTTTCAAAAAACGCACAAAACCACCAAGCAATTGGTGGCAGCGACAGCCATGAACTCCCCCATTCTCTGCTTCCCCTGTCTTTCAAACACTCTGGTTTTTGGTCGCTGTTACTTTGTTGGACTACTAGAAACGCACGAACGAGGGCGTGGGCCGAGATATATGCGTTTAGGTTGATTTTTTAGTTATTTTATCTTTAGAATAATTTTTTTTTTTTTTTTTTTTTTATAGGTAAACATGATTACGCAACTTAAAAATAAGATAAAAAATATTTAAATTAAAAACTATTTATTTTTTAAACCATTTTGTTTTCTAACAGATAATTAAGGAGTTAAACCCGGCATGGTTTAATATTTGATACCACTTACCAGCATATGGTTATTAGATAGGGTTTTAATTACATCATTTTGTTTAGGTTGAGATTGGGTACGTACCAATGATCCCTTCATATTCTCAATACAAATTTTTAATGAATATATATTAGGATGAGTTCATTTATATTGTTAGAATATATATAGGATTCACTCAAAAAAAAAAAAAAAGAATATATATAGGATATTTTTTTCATATAGGTATTTGATGTGAATCAACTAGAAAATATATATATTGCTTTTGTATTGTAGAAAATAACAATTAATTTCCCTTATTTCATAAATAACCATCATTTAAATTATACAAATGACCTTATTGACGTAGATAATTGTTATAGACAAATAACTACTATTAGACTCTTATTGACTCTCAACATGTTAAATAAAATTGTTACTTGTCGTATCAATTTTTTTTTTTTTTTTTTTAAGTGAACTTCCATTTCATTCCTTAAAACTCAAATAATACATCTATCAGAAAGAACAATTTCATGAAATTTGTTACTTGTCGTATCAAATTGAGAGGTCATTTATTCTACTATTACTACTATTCTTATAAAGTTTAATAACTCCAAGATTAATGAAATTGACCGTAAGAAAATAGAGTAATGTTAAAAACTACAATTTTATCTCACCATTATTTCATTATATTGATGTAGCAGTGTCAATTTTTTTAACAAACTTGATTGAATGACTGATTAGTACTGTCACGTCAATAGGCTGGAATAGTGATAAAATAAAAATATGATTTTTAACATTACTCAAAAAAATAAGAGTGCTTGTATCCAAAGAGTATTTCTATATACCACATAATCATTCTAAAAATATTTTATAAAGTTGATGTGACAAGATCTAGTAATTATTGAATAATTTTTTTTTTTTAAAAAAAAACAAACAATGATGGCCGATTTGAGGGCCACTAGACTTTGTCAATTGTTTTATTAGTTTTGTGAAATATTTGTGAGATGTTTCATATTCAAAATTATGTTTCATGTTTTATTTGGGTATTTTATTTCTCATATACGAAACCAAACACAAGCTCTTACAATATTGGGAGAACCTGAAGCAACAAGCACACGCAACCATGTCCCCTTTTTTTTTTTAGGGGCTGAGTATGACACGTGTGGAATTGAGATTTTTTTTCGTTTGTTTAGAAAAAAAAAAGGAACTAATAGATTTTATTTAATTTTTTTGTAAATTTTTTTGAATAAAATAAACTTCAATAAAAAAAAAAAAAGGGGGACTCTTTCAACAAATATCCGTAGGATAATAAAACAAAATTATAATAGCGTTAATGGAATGTTAGGGTTGAGTTGTCAATGACATAACACCCACAATCTCATTTGTTGGCACCATAATGGGCCACTAATGGAGGGAATGAGTCAAAATGCTAAATGTTCATCATTTGATATGATTATTTTAGTAGACTTTGTAATCGTGATTGGGGGTAGTCAAGAAGCATATACTTTATATGGTTTTTTTTTTTTTTTTTTTTTTTTAAATTCAAAAGTCTACTATACGAGATATACTTTATATGGTTTATTTGTTTAATAATGGTAATGTCATTTCAAATCAGGCTGGTGCATCCCACACATTGGACTAACAAAAATAGTTAAAAAGATTATTTTGATAGAAAAAATAAATATAGGGATGCACTAGCCTGGTTTGATATGACATTACCATTATTAAACAAATAAACCATACCAAGTAATGCTCTTGACAATATATATATATATAAAATAAAATAAAAAGCTTTTAATTTTGCTAAGCAAAATAGTTAAAGATTTGTTAAACTGTTATAAATGCTCTTATAAATTTGTTGAGCACAGTAGCTCAACAATGTATAAATTAAATTAATATGATTCTCTCTCCCTTTTGATAATAGTGAAAATAGATAAAGAAAGATTAGTTAAAATCTTTTTTTAAAAAATTAGTTAATCTTATTTTTTTCAAACAAAAAAAAAAATGCATTATTTAACTAACTTTTAACTAAACATTTATCGAGTCCGATGTCAATACTTGTACTAAAGGTGCTCAGCTTGAAATAGTTGTGGGCTCTCAGTTTGTAGTTGAGATGCCGAGGTATATCATTGTCCTTGATGGTTGGGGTGGGCTACTTCTCATACTTAAGTTACGTTTAGTATGTTGAATGACTATTTTATTAAAAAAATAAATATATATTTTTTTATTAAAAATAGAAAAATGTGGAATAAAATAGCCTTAGATAGTCATTTTATCATGAGCAATGTGAAAGGTTATTCCAAGTGTTAAATGCTTATCATATACTCTAACATCAAGGCTATTATGCTATACTTTCTTCAATTCCTAATAAAAGTAATTCATTTTTTTTTTTAATTTTATGAAATAGACATTTTGCGTACCAAATATAACCTTAAAAAAACAAGATTAGGGTCTTCTCTTAAGGGAAATAGAGAAAGTTTTTGGCTTACATTATGTAAAAAGAAATAATAATAGATATATTATGCTATTATATATAAATTAATGTTAAATGCTACATATAGTTCTAAGTACCTTTTTTTAAAAAAATTGAATGGGAAAAAAGGGCTATGTAATTCTAAGTACTTACTCTTAAATGCTTAATCTCTCATGTGAAAATCATCATTGAATTTTAGACTGATTAATGATATATCAATTATAATTTTGACTTTCACATCAAAGCGTAACACTTGAAAATGAAGAAAAAACTTCTTCATTTTTAGTTCAATTGACGTAGCTTTAAAGGAAAGTAACAGAAGTTTTATAAATGACGGTTGCACCAAACGAAAATTGTTCTCCTCTTCCTTTTTCACCTACTTTCAGTACCCCCAAAAGTTTAAAAAATCATTTAATTTTGAACCCTCCAAAATTAATTTATTAACCCATTTTTCTTTTTTCTTTTTGTTTTGTTTTATCCCGTCACTTAAAACTCTAGATGTTGCCTCTCTCTCTCTCTCTCTCTGCAAAAACCAGGCCTTGTTTTTGGTTTTCTGCAAAACCAGTTAAACACTACTCCTATGGTTGCCCAAAGGAGAGGTTAAAAACTCAAAACTTTGAAAGGAAAATAGTTAAGTACTGTCTTTTTAAGTGTCGGTTTGGCTAAATTCATGAAGGAAGGGCTACTGCATGCAATATTGGTCAGATTTCTTGGGTATTACAGAGTTGACCATTCCTCTTTCATAGCATTCATATGATCATTTCAAAAGAATCATTGATCGAAGATAATATTGTAGCACTTAAATGTTTTCATGGGAACTTCATTTTTAACTCTAGATATATTATAATTGCGAATTAGTTTCTCTCAAACTTGTTCTATTTGGCCTGTAGGGGGCATTTTGCTGAAAATGGTCATGACGAATTTAAGAAAAAAGAGGAAGACATGCAAACCACATTTAGAAAAACTTCTGTTAGTTCCCTTTAAAGCTATTTCTTTTGAACTAAAAATTAAAAAAAAAAAAGAAGAAGCTAGTTTTAGTCTTAGACTTAGATTTAAAATAACAAGAGATGTAAGGCAAATCCAATAAAGAAAATTTATTTCATAGTTCACGTAAGAATTTAAACGACGTAACACCATGTTTAAACAATGTGGCACGGGCATTATGTATACTTTTAAATGCAACGTAACAAAATATTGATTATAAAATTGATCATTTTCATTTTACCTACTCCCTGTTACATAAGAACTAGAGGTGAATTAATTATTTGTTCTCATTTACTTGTTAAATATATTCGTTTTATTCTAATTTTTTATTATTTTATTTACCTCTTTTTGGGATGTTTTGAAATAAATATGTACTTTGACATAGCATTGCACTATATAAAGGATTTATTACTTTTTATTTTTTCTAATAACATAATGGCACGCAAGTTTTAAGAATAGGTTTGATTTACATAGACTGCTATTTTTCTTATCAAATCAACATATTTTTTAATTTCTAATTTAATTTTTTGTCCCTCTATCTCTTTGTATAATATAAAGCTTATTCGGAATTCCCTTAATTCACTCGTACTGAACAAATAGTTTAAATGAAGTTTTTAATATATTATAAAAAAAGAGTTTTTAGGGACAGTATTAAAAATGATATCGTATTAATAAGTTCAACCAATTGAACAATGAGTTGATATTAATTGAAAATTGCTGAATTTTTAAATAATTTTGACAGCTAAATTAGATTAAAATAAATTGACTATTAGTTCAATCAGTAAAAAGCAATCAATTAGTTCCAAATTTATTAAACCAATTAATCTTCTTCTTTCCCTTATAAAACCAATTAATCTATATTGCAAACATGAAAGCTAAACATTTGAATTACATGCATGGAATAGGCGAAATAGAGAGATCCATTTTACGGTTCAAAATTTGTGTTGTTTTATTTAACAGTATACATGGTGCTATAACATTAATTTTTTTTTTTTTTAAATGGCGTGGTAACATATACACCGTATGTAAAATATAATATGAACTATAAAATTACGAATGACAATTCGTGTTGGCTTAACGGGTTTGGATCGGGTTAATATATATGTATAAAATTATATAAATTAATCATAATCCGACCAATTTAATCAAACGGTTTATATCCTTCAACTCTAATTGATCCGCTAAATTTGTGTCTATTTCGCAAGTCGTGTAAAAAATTAAAGGATAATTATAAAATCAATTTATGTGGTTGGCCTAAATCATAAATTGCTCCTTGTGGTATAGCAATAAATTCAAAGGTTCATGTAGTTGACATAAATTACAAATCGTTCCATGTGGTATAAAAATAAATTCAGAGGTCCTTTTGGTAGGCTAAAAAAATAATTTAATCCTTAAAGTCAAATTCTGTTAAAATATTTAACGAATTCTATTAGGTGCCACGCCAACACTAATTATATGACAACACATGTCACTCTTAATAAAAAATATAAATATAAAACTAAAAAAATTAATTATTTTTTACCCCCAAAGGTGGTAAGGGGCGGGTCGCAGCCATCCATTTTTTTTTTGTAAAAAAATAATAATAAATAATATTTTTTTTTTTTAGTTTTATATATTTATATTTTTTATTAAGAGTAACATGTGTCGTCATGTTATTGGCGTTGACATGGTACCGAACGAAATTCGTCAAATATTTTAAAGGAATTTGATTTTAGAGACTAAATTGTTTTTTTGATCACAGGAACCTCTAAATTCATTTTTATACCACATGATGCGATTTGTATTTAGGCCAACCATAGGGACTTCTAAATTCATCACAGAAAGCGATTTGTAATTTAGGCCAACCACATGGACAAATTTTATAATTATTTAAAAAATTAACAGTCTTTTAGAAAATGGATCCTTTCCATTTTAATACCGCATAGTTCATTTAATTCGTATACTTATATTATTCTTTATTTCATTTCTACTAATAAATACATTTATGGGCTTTACTGGCTAAAATCTCTTCACCTCATCGGTTCTCTCCTTAAAAAAGAAAAAAGAAAAAGTAATGAAGAGGAGGTGTTTGGATATGCGCATTATGGAGTCCTTAAGTCGAACAAACCTGTTTGGGTACAAAGAAGGCGTCAGATAGTAAAGTGCGCACGAAGTATAAAATGGCTCCCATCTCCTCCCTGCGCATTTTAGGGCAAGTCCTCAAAAACTCACAGTTTTTCCAATCCATCTGACATGGAATCCATAGCATGTATGGTACCCTTCTCTCTCTTTATCTCTTTATGTATGTATGTGTTATATATACATAGAAGTATTGAATTTCTATGTTTTTCTATTTTGGAGAAACATGTGCAGTCAGAGGGACTCTTAAAATGAAAGGAAATTGGGTTTTGAGGATTTTTTTGTGAGTGAACACAAAAACCCATTTTTGGTTTTCCATTCTTGATAATGGGCTATCCTTAATTTTGCAGAATGTGTAAAAAAATGTGATTGAATTGAGGTGTATATGTATGTAACGCGTGTCTCTGTTTATGTGTGTATGTAGTTGTTCGTAATGCATTCATAACCAGGGAAAGAAGAGGCTGGGAAAGTTTCGAAATTCTGAGGTTATTTGGAGAAACATGATACGGGTATTTGATGGTTTGGGTGAATGTGATTGAATTTAGCTCAAAATTTAGAAGTGAATATGTTTGTACTTTATAAGACATTCATGATCAGGTAGAGATGATACATTATTAAACAATATGTGTAAAAAAGAGCTAGTGATGTAATCTGATTCTGAGAAAAGACGGAAAAGCATGGTAAGTTGTTTGTAGTTCTGGGATAGACAATGATGCATTTGAAGTGGGTTTGGTGTATTGCTGAGGAAAATCTGGAACTGTAACTAATTTGATAGGATTGAACAGAAATCAAAAGATGGGAATTCTATTACAAACGATTAGTTTGTTTTATGGTATGTAACTGTCAGATATAGGTTAGCTTGAATGAAACCTGAACTGCAAGCAAATTAACATTTGCGGATTGAAATGTGATGATCAACATAAACGCTATTTAGAACCTCCTCTGAGCAACTATGGAGATTACTATAGAATCGTTTCAGGAATGATGTCAAAGCTTCTTTATATAATGTTATCATTGAGTGCAAACTGAAGGGAAGAAGTCGAAGAACAATGCCAGTATACTGTAATTTAAGGCATCCTCCCTCTCTCTCTCTGAATATTTAGTTATAGATGATATTATGTAAAGATGTTGTGTGATGGGTGGGGTCTGCAAGGCACCTCCCAAGTCTCTACTTATCAAAAGAAGTGAAACCTAGTCTTGGAAATGCTAGCAAAAACTGAAGCCCTTATATAAGCTACCGGTCATACTGAAGAAACAATTAACTGACAAGCTTACTGGATAAATTCCAATTATTATAAAATCTCCTTGCACTAATAACCCCTAACTAGGTTCATCAACACAGAGCTCGTTCAAGCAAGAAGAACTTGACTCCTAGTTTAGAACTTTGAGGGCATAAGAGGTAACCTACTTTCAAATTCTTGCATTTGTTTGCTCCATTTCTCCATACAAGTGTGACAAGAGATAGCTTCTGACTCATGCCTTTAGGGCCACAAGTTTTAATTCGCCAGCTTTGACAATCAACCTGGTAATTCCAAACAACCAAAACCTATAGTGTACTGAATTGATGTAAAAGTGGATGACGATTGGATGCTTGCTAAATGATATGTGATGTTCCTCTAGATTTCTGGTACGTCTGAGAAGTTCTCTACTTCCATTGAGGTTATGGTCTTTAATTTCTCAAACAGATCCATATCCTTATGCCATTGTAGGATGTGATGAAGCATGTTACTGTTTAAAACCTGAAAAATAAGAGAATGATACCAAAGTAGTGACTTCACCCTAGTTTAATTGATTGTTTACATCGACTTCGGAAATATGAAGAATCATCATCATTGTTACTATTTTTTCTATTATTTCCCTTTGTGCTAGTTCCTGACCAGCACATAGACTAGATGTCATTTATTATGCTTACATGTGCACTTATGTCCTTTTGATTTGATATGAAATGAAAAGAATTTTATGCTCTATATGTTATTTCTTTTCTCTGTTCTATAATGCATCATTCCATCTGATGGGACGAGGTTGGCTGATGAATTTTTTCTCTCTTTTGTTTTTTTTTAATAGAACGTCTTAGGTTGACCTTGCGTGGGTTAACGACTAAGTATAATGTCTGAAGAGGCTGGACCAATGTTGGTGGTTTATGATGATCCCTCAGATCAACGATCTTTGTCATTGGACGATACCAGTAGCACAGAGGAATCACCTGATGAAACCAGGCTCTCCCTAGAAACCACTAATGATGCAATTCCATATATTGGGCAAAGGTTTGCTACTCATGATGCTGCTTATGAATTTTATAGTGAATTTGCAAAGCGATGCGGCTTCTCAATCCGGCGTCACCGTACAGAGGGAAAGGATGGGGTCGGCAAAGGACTAACGAGACGCTACTTTGTTTGCCACCGTGCTGGAAACACTCCTATCAAAAACTCAAATGAAAGTAAACCTCAAAGAAATCGTAAATCCTCCCGGTGTGGATGCCAAGCATACTTGCGGATAAGCAAGACAACAGAATTAGGAGCACCGGAATGGCGCGTCACAGGTTTTGCGAACCACCATAATCATGAGCTCTTAGAACCAAACCAAGTTCGTTTCCTTCCTGCATACCGGACCATATCAGATTCAGACAAGAGCAGAATCCTTATGTTTGCCAAAACTGGAATTTCTGTGCACCAGATGATGAGACTTATGGAGCTTGAGAAGTGTGTGGAGCCAGGATATTTGCCTTTCACTGAGAAGGATGTGAGGAATTTACTCCAATCATTCAGGAAATTAGATCCTGAAGAGGAGGGCATAGATTTGTTAAGAATGTGCAGAAACATTAAGGAGAAAGACTCTAACTTCAAATTTGAGTATACACTTGATTCAAACAACAGATTAGAGAACATTGCCTGGTCATATGCCTCATCAGTCCAGTCTTATGAGATCTTTGGCGATGCAGTTGTGTTTGATACAACACATCACTTGACTGCATTTGACATGCCACTTGGGATTTGGGTTGGAATGAATAATTATGGTATGCCTTGCTTCTTTGGCTGCGTCCTTTTGCGTGAGGAAAATTTAAGGTCATTTTCATGGGCATTGAAGGTAATAGTGCGAAAGCAATTGTCTGTTTCCAACCCCCTCTCCCCTCCCCTTTTCTTTCCAACTAATCTGTCACCTTATATTGCACATGTGACTGACATAATTTTAATTGGATCACTCAATCAATTGCTTCTCTTATGTGGCATAACCAAAAGCAAAAGGCTAGTTGAAGGATAGAAACATAAACTTTGAAATTTAAAAGCTGGTTGTAGGGAGTAATTGATGCAGTTGGTGGGATTGGCCCGTTAGGTTTGGACCCTACATAAGATAATGTTGTGTAAATGATTGAGTATAACATGAGGGACTTTTGTCATTGGGAGTTTATATTTTCTACGTTACAACTATAAATGTTGGGAGCAGGTCAAATGATCAGTGAGCATGTACCTTTCAGAATTATAGTAGTCAATTTCTATGACATAGGGATTCTTTTTCCCCATAAATGCAGATGAGCACCTCCTGGTATTGTTCAGTGCCTATTGGTTGTTCTTCCTGTCATCCCAATTGGAAGATAAATTTTATTTAGGATGAAAATCTCTCTTCACTTTGATGAATATGTTGCACATGCACACATATATTTCCTTTTTCAAAGAGCTTCACAACTCCCAAATTGACGTTGGTGTTTCTGTTTTGTATTGTACATATGGAAGGCATTCTTGGGGTTCATGAATGGGAAGGCTCCACAAACAATTTTAACTGACCAAAATTTGTGTCTCAAAGAAGCAATAGCCATGGAAATGCCTATGACTAAGCATGCACTTTGCATATGGATGATTGTGGCGAAGTTTCCATCCTGGTTTAATGCTGTACTGGGAGAACGTTACAATGAGTGGAAGGCAGAGTTCTTTCGACTCTACAATCTGGAGTCGATTGAGGATTTTGAACTCGGTTGGAGGGACATGGTAAATTCTTTTGGGTTGCACACTAATAGGCATATAGCCAACTTGTATGGATTACGCATATTTTGGGCATTGCCATTCTTGAGAAGCCATTTCTTTGCGGGAATGACTACAACTGGCCAGTCAAAGTCGATTAATGCTTTCATTCAAAGATTTTTGAGTGCACAGACCCGGCTTGCACATTTTGTAGAACAAGTACGCTATTCTCTTTTGCTATTTGGGTTCAATTTGATTAAGATATTTTCATTTAGCTGTGGTTTTTGAGTATATTCTTATGTCATTTCATGATTGCTGTGGTCAATACAATGTTCGAAATTCTAGTTAGTCTCACGTAAAGATTAGGGATGCTGATAACATTATGAGTATGTTAGCATATGGAGATTCTATAGTTGACTATGCTTCTATGTAGGGCTCTTATGAAATATATCTGGCTTGTGTACTTAGGGACTCTTTTGGCATTTTAATAAAATTGCTTACTTATCAAAAAAAAAAAATATCTGGCCAAGCCCCATTACACATCCCCTTTTACCTAAATATGTCTGCCCAAGCCCCATCACGTTCCACCCCAACAGATTGGTGAAAATCCTGTCTCAACTGTCTAGATAATTTCTAATTATTGGTTGGAGAAGCCTTTCCCTCCTTGTGTATAGATTAATTGATTGGGATTAACGCTTAGTTGAGTTGAGCAGAAGTTTTCCCTGTTATTTATGTAAATTTGCACTAGCAGGTAGCAGTTGCTGTGGATTTTAAAGATCAAGCTGGAGAACAACAAACAATGCAACAGAATCTCCAAAATATTTGCCTGAAAACTGGGGCCCCCATGGAATCCCATGCTGCCTCGATGCTCACTCCTTTTGCCTTCTCTAAACTACAAGAGCAACTTGTTCTGGCTGCCCACTATGCATCTTTTCAGATGGATGATTGTTTTCTTGTGAGACACCACATGAAAGTTGAGGGAGGTCGTAAAGTGTATTGGGTTCCTCGGGATGGCATCATAAGTTGCAGCTGCCGTCACTTTGAGTTCTCTGGAATACTGTGTCGGCATTCCCTTCGAGTTCTTTCAACAGGAAATTGCTTTCAGATCCCAGATAGGTATCTTCCCATCCGTTGGCGCCGGATCAGTACATCCTCAGCAAAGCTCCTTCAGGGCGCTCCAAGTGATCATGCAGAAAGAATTCAGTTTTTGCAAAGTATGGTATCATCCCTGGTAACGGAATCTGCCAAGTCCAAGGAGAGGCTAGATATTGCTATCGAGCAAGTTTCCATCCTTTTATCTCGTATAAGAGAGCAACCAGTTTCATTACAAGGAATGAGAGATGTTTCCTCCATTCATAGGAGCCTTTGACTCAAGACTACACCATAAGTAGTTAGCAGAGTCTTGAATTCTCATAGAAAGTGGAGGGATTCACCCCAATATTGGGCAAAGAAAGCAAGTCGAGGAGATTTATAAAGCAAGATTTTGGGAGGAAAGCCCCTTCGTTTGAAGACCTTGGAGCTGGCTTGTGGGCTAACGTCCTTTGCATCACTTTTTTGGTAGTTTTGGTGCATGCAAATATTCTTTAAAAGTTGTGTCCTCCTTAGACATCACTATAAATGCCTGCCTTTGGATTCAGATCTCCGGTAAATGTGAGAGAGCTTTTATAAGATTCACGTGCCCAAACAGGTGAGTGGGCTGTTCAAGACCTACTTGAGCAGGTGAGTCCATGAGAGCTCTCTCCCTTGCTGGGAATCTCTATCCCCTGTCCTTAGGGAGGATTGGTGTCACAAGGATTCAATATGTACAAAATATATAGGAAGGACTTTCTGTCTGTATGTATATTGTTGTGTCTGTGGTTCGAAAGGTTAGTTCATTTTGGCACTTAGGATACGAGAAAATTGTATTTGCAGAGGCAGTGGTGTGTTTGGAAGTAAGTGAAGGATTGAGTTGAAGATAGTTCTTTCCTTTCTTAAAGTGCCAGCATTCATTTGTTTATTGCGGAGGCAGTGGTTGTGGCTAACTTTTCCATTAGTTGTAACGTTGAGGAAAAAAAGAAAGGACAAATTCAATAACATAATTAATCTTCATGTGCTTAACAACATATGATGTTTTCATACCTAAATTAGTCTTCGTTAAGTTGATGACAACGAATATATTCGAAAAAAGTAATGCAAAAAAAAGAAAAAGAAAATGGTAATTAATTGCTTACGAGTTATATTTGTCCGTATCATATTTTAAGATGGTATTAGTTTTTATTATTATTATTTATTTTTATTTTTAATTAAGATTAAAATAGTATAATTTCTTCTTCTTTTTTATTTTATTTTATATCAAGATTACTGTTTAAGGGTGATTGACATTATAATTAAGTTTGCGACAACTAGGCTTGGAATTGATTTCATTTAAGGGTTGTAAATGAAGAGAGCCATTAACGAATAAGCTTGGATCATTTCATTTATTAAATGAAACGAGTTTGAACAAATTTGTATAATCTCGTATAATTTCATTTTTATTATTTTTTCAGTATTATTTTTAATTTTGTAACGAGAACATCTTAAGTATTTGAGAAGATAAAATAATTCTTTTAGTAATGTAATAGAAATAACTTTAATTATTGGACAGAGTTTTTCTTCAAACTAGGTTGGAGGAACTTCCTTCAACCTCATCTATAAAAATGTCATGTGTCCATTTGCATGTAAGAAGCACATGCATTTTTTAATTGTAAGGACAAAGTTGAAAAAAATTTATAAAAAATACATGCGTTTATTCCAACTTTGTCCTTACAATTAAAAAATGTATGTGCTTCTCACATGCAAAAGGATACATTGCATTTTATAGATGAGATTGAAGGAAATTCCTCCAACCTAATTTGAAGGAAAACTTTATCCTTAATTATTATAATTGTGAGTTTTGATATAAATATATTTATGTGTGTATTGAATCGAGAAATAAGTTTGATTGTCAAGATATGAGTAGGTTTGTGTGTGTATATATATATGTGCGTGTGTGTAATGAATAAGAGGGCTGATATACATCAGCCCAGTACATTAGCCTGGGCATGATCAGAAGTTAAAAAAAAAAAAATTTTAATTGTGGGACCAATCATCACAGACCCAGGCTAATGCACTATTGCATCAGCCTGGGCTGACCTTTATCTTTACTCAATGAATAAATATACATACTATAAGACAAACATATAAACTTGAGATTAAAATTTTTAAGATTCAAATTAATTTATCTTGAAATTCAACAATAATTAATTAAAAATAATAATTAATATGAATTTATGAAAAAAAAATTAAACAATTACGATATTTACATTATATTTTTAATGAATAAGTTAATTAAGTAGCTTGCGAACAAACTTAAATTCGTTTGAAAAATAAATGAACAAAGTTTGAGCAAATTATTTAGTTTGGCGATAAGCTCAAGCTTGACTTGTGTTTGAAAAAGGATTAAACGAACTGAATTTGAACATTTAATACTCGACTTGAATATAGCCCTAGCGATAACGGTGCTTTTAAGGGTTAAAAAGTATTGATAAAGTGACATTATATTGATCTTTAGTTTTTATTTTTGTACATGTATGTTATATTTGAATAAAAAAAAATAAAAATTAATAAACTGAATTAAAAAAAAAAAATTCCTCAGCAATTAAAAAAAATACTTAACTTTCTACATAATAATGATACAAGTTATCCTTTATGTCTACCTTGTGTCAACAAAAAATGACATGACTTTTAAAATTACCATTAGATCAAAAGTCAATAATCATAGATGATAAATTCAATGATGATTTTAAAAGCCACATCATTTTTAGTTGACACAAGATAGACATGGAAGGTGACATATATAATTAATGTTTCTTAAATCCACTAAGGGCTTGTTTGGGATTGCGTTGGGAAATAGAGCTTTTAAAGTCAAAAAGAACTTTTTGGCAGAAACTTTATTTTTAATCTTTTCTCAAAAATGCATTTGGACCATTTTTACTAAACAGGTCAACTTTTTTTTGGCACAGCTTTTTAAGTACTAAAAGTACTTTTTAAGCTCTTAAACGCAATCCCAAACAGGCCCTAAGAATCTGCTAAAACACCAAACAAAAATAAAGAAAGACAAAACGGTGAGTTTTAGTCTCTCCCTGCGTGCTGTCCTGGTTCTATCTAGTTGACGAGCAGGAAGAGGAAGAGCCCGAAGCAACGGAACCTACCAACTAAACGGTGCGTTTCGATCCTATCTTAGCTGTGGTCTTTATTCTTCTTATTCTTTGCGAACCAACCAGCCATTATATTGGATGCGATTCCTGTGGAATCTTTGTTCAATTACACATATACACGCACTAGCTTGTTGGTTGAGACAATCACATATGACCTTCTTTTCATCTGGGCTTTTGTTCAATTCTTGCAATTTTTTTTTTGGTACGTACAAATGCTGTGAAGTATCTGATTAACGGAGGGGGGGCCTTTGTGAAATTTTCCTCTTTTTTTTTTTTTTTTTTTTTTTTCATATGGGTTTTGCTTATATTTAATCTATTGTTGCTTATGGGTATATTTGTGTGCGTGCGTGTGTTTTTTCTGGGTTTTGATCAGTGATGGAGCTTTCCGTTTCTTGATTCGCGTACTTCCGTATTTTCGATTGTTGCTTTTAGGGGCAAATTTGTTTCTTTCTATTGTCAATTCTTATATGAAAAAAATCGAAGATCTTTAATTTTTTCCTGTAATTTGCTTTGGAACCAAATGGATGCACAATGTCAGATTCATGCTTTGTCTTTCATTTGGGGAAAATTGCATTTGTAGGGTAAAACATTGTTGGTGGTGGTTGTTGCAGGTTGCTACAGCTTGAAGCGATTGTTTTAAAAAAAAAAATAGAAAAGAAATAAGAAAGAAAGGAAAATGCATCCTCCTTTAACACTACACAAGCACCCGATGTGCGCCGAAGTGAGTCCATCTTCATCTTCTAGCTTCATGATTTATTATCCACAATTTATTTAGGCTTTATAAATCTCTTGTTTTTATTTTGTGGGGTTAAATTTAAATGGATAGCTTTGACAGGATATATATATATTCATTTGCTTGGTTCTTGTTATGAGATATATGGTCCTAGGATTTTGAGCTAAATCCGAGTAGTTGGGATATGTCTAGAAAGAGTAGCAATAAGTAAGAGGAAAGTTGATTTTGTCATGGTAACCCTATCATGATCTATGAGCAAGAGAAGTTGGAATACTTTTATGGCAATCTTTGTAAAGTAAACTGTGTTTTGCTTCACAAACCATAAATGCTCATGTCATAATTTTGATTCTTATGTCCGGTTCATTGGAAGCATTTCATTCCTTTTTTTTTTTTTCCCCTTCAAATCAAGTGTTGGAAGATGGCAAACAAGTGGATTGATGTTGGTATGATTGTTCTTTCTGATTTTGTGCAGATTATTGAGGAGTTCCAGAAGTGTCATATAGACCATCCTATTGGGAAATTCTTTGGTGAATGTACAGATCTCAAAATAAAGCTTGATCGTTGTTTCAGGGAAGAGGTGAGTTTTCATTATATGGGTCTTGGTTTTCTCTGGTTGGGGTCTTTATTTTATCATTCCCATAACAAGATCTTCAAAAATTTTGACAGAAAGCTCTGAAGCGGAAAGCAAACTTTGAGCAGAGTAAGAAATTGAAGGAAAGACTACAAGCTTTTAGGAAGGAAACTGCTGAGAGAAGCACTGAAGAGAACAACCTTGTGCAAAGTTAATGGGGAAGTGAGAGCATCTTCATGGTAAGACCGAAGTTTGACATGCTTACCAAATTCCAGAAGATTAAGGTTGCAAGAAACATGATTGCTGCTACCACAGATAGAAGACTTGTTGCAATTTAGTTGATATTTTGTTGCACCTGATGATTTCTCAATGCTTATTCGCTCCATTGAATTTTTAGGAATTATTATTTATCCATTAGATGCATAATATGGAATGTTTCTTGAAGATCTGAAATTTGAGATCTTTGTTACTTCGAAAATTGAAATTACTGGATTTTTTTTTTAAAGCTGTTATGTATCTGATTCTCTGAATGAGAAATGAAACTGACTTACAGGTTTTCTTTGAAGAAAATTTCTTTCTGTCTTGGGCTCCTCCACTGCCACCATGGATATTGTAGAATGCATCATTTACGTTTTTTCTTTGGCACATTGCACTGTGTTCAAGTTGTCTTCTTTGTAATTGATCAAATTTCTTTAACTAAATAGTATGACATAGAACGATGTAGCTTGGCATCAAGATGTAATTGTATCACTAGGAAGTTGAACTTTAGACATGCTGGCTCCAAAACCTGAAAACCTGATCATCAGCCAAGTCCCAACTGTAGTATCCATATGGATTCACCATTTAAACAAACTAAACACAATCATTTTGCTCATTTTTCAGTTCATAAATAAAACAAGAGTTAAATATATTTTGGCCCCCAAATTAATAGCCGATTTTATTTTTGAGAAATGTTATATTTTTAACTTTTTTGTCAAACTCTATCCAATTTTATATATGTGAACAAAGATGGGCTCAACAAATGCAAAATAAAACTCTTTAAAAAACTATGTATATGAGGCTTATCTTTGTCCACATATACAAAGTTGGATGAAGTTGGACAAAAAAGTTAGACATGTAGCATTACTATTTATTTTTTACTCTTTTTTTTAAAAAACATTTAGTAATTTTATTATTTTTCATGACATAATTGTAATTTACATGGAGTGATGGCATGACGTGTCCACTTTATTACGTGGTTACAGGTGACTTGACGACCGACTAATGTGGCATAAACAATTTTGAACTTCTGAAAAAAAGAGTTGATGGATTGATCAATTTTTTAAAATTTTTAATTTTTTTTTGGAAAACCTAGGGGACCAATTTTTTATTTTCCCTTAAATATACTAGTCATCATATATATCAACACAAAATCGGTATCATACCTCTGAGGGTGTATTTGGAAAATAAAAGGCCAATTTGCAAGCACAAGTGCTTTAATGTTGAATTAAACAACTTTATGTGCTTCAATTACAAAATATGCTAAATTCAGAAGAAAAGAGAAAAAAAATGAAATTACACTTTACCCACGTCGATAAAATTTCACTTCATCCACCCGAATTTTAATTACATTTATTTTTCGTTCATGAGTTGAATGTATACAAACAATAATGTGATTAATATGATGCTTTTTACGTTTTTGTTTTTGAGATACGGATTTTCAAATAAAAATTTAAAATTTGAGTTGAATTTTTATTTTTTAATTTTTAAAAATGTAATTTCAAGTAATAAAATATAATCTTTTAAACAATTTAACAAATCAAAATCAACTTAAACTACGAGTAGATGTAGCGTAATTAATCCAAAAAGGAAGAAGAGTAATATTACTCTTCACATCCTAATACAAACAATTTAACAAATCAAAATTAACCTAAAAAAATAGGTGTAAAAAGTAATGTTACTCTTCACACCCATTTCAAACCAGCTATCCTTGTGTGTTTTAAATAGCTTTCAATGTCAACCACTTAAAAAAAAAAAAAAAAAAAAATCACTTAAAACACGTTACTTTAATTTAAAAAAAAAAGGGTAGGTTTGGCTACACAAGAGTCGGCTAATTATGAAAGACTAGCTACTTTCTTAACTGGAATAAGGGAATTTACAAATTTATCATAAACACTGGTAAGTTAAGATTTCAAACACTCAAAATAAGGTTCTAGTATAAAATCAAGTAATTGCAAAGATTATACAATCACACATATCAAGATAAAAGGCATTTTAGACTGCATCAAATGTTGTCTTTAAAAAGAAAAAGAACACAAGGGTCTTAAATCTTACAAACTGAAAATTAATGAAGCGAACGTTCCTGCCACCAGCTTACACACATGAAGGGCTGTCGAGAAGGATGAAAACCAAAACCACTAGTTGAAGCTGCATATAGATCGTAGTCTTTGTTCAATGGCATCTTCTTGCCATACCAATGCATTCCACCATGATCGTTGGACTTCAATACATTCCAGATTGATTGCATTCTCATTGCTGAAGGGCAATCTTGTCAATAACTGACACCCAGATATCTCAATCTTCTTCAAAGATGACCACTTTATTGAGTCACTAATCCAGATGCTTTTTCCTTTTGGAAGATCAAGCAGTACCAGTGTCTTCAAACTTGGAAGCACATCAGGTTCCAACCCCTGGTTTTCAGACTCCATAATTATCTCCTCGATTTCAGAACACTCTTCAACTTTTAAGTTTTGAAGTCCAGAGAGTTGTGCAATCAAGCCGTTGGAGAAGATCTTCTTTAAACTCAAACATTTGCATAAAGTTAAGAGTTTTTAGTCGGGCTAGGCTTCCAGCATGAACAGGTCCTTCCCAAATGCTTGCTAATTTTGGGACATTATTTATGTACATCACTTCTAAGCATTCCAATGCACTTTCTTGTAAACTATTGAAGTGTAAACTATCACCGTCAACAATAGTTTCAATTTCACTGCATTCTTCAATCAAGCAACCCCGCATCCTGTTGATACTCTTGATATCAAAATCTGATAGTTTTGAAGCTCCCTTGTGGCTGATCAATTCAAATGCATCAGTTTCTGCAAGAACCTCTGAAATTGCAGGATGTACACCTTCACCATTTACAAACTTCAAACACCTCTTGATTTGATATTCAAAATAGTCAAGAATTTGATATCTGGTTGAGTCATGGTGACCAACAGAAAATTGGAATGTGAAATAGAGATCCTTCCATGAAGGACTCGTTGAGATGAAAAGCTCAAGACAGTCCATGCTAGGAAAACAAATCGAAAGTGAAGTCAAATGTGTCAAGGTAGCCACCTCCTCAATAATGGTTTTTACAACCTCCTCCCACCTTCGATTACTTGGATCTACATCAATTCTTAGTTCTTCCAATAACGAAAGTTTTGACAAAACATTTCGACGAAACTCCACACCCCTTGACTGTCCCATGCCAACATTTGACAATGACATACGTAAACACTTCAACTGAGTCAAACATCCAACTTGAATTGGTAAATTGTTAATCCCAGTGTTTCGAATGTCAAGTACCTCAAGATGCATAAGCTCTTTAATATTAAATGGCAGTTTCATCAAATCAACACAAGCATTTAGATAGAGTGCCTTGAGACACATGAAACAAGATATAGATGATGGTAATGATGTAACTCCAGTGCCCTGCAAGTCTAAGACTCGTAGATTTTGCATGAGTCCAAAGAATGACTCAGGAATTAATCTTAAATCCCGATTTCTCTGAAGTAACAATGTTGAAAGATTCTTGCAATTTGGCATTTCTGGTAAAAGGCGCAATTCATTATCCATCAAAGAGATTCGATTTGCATGTTGCCATTCTACCTCATTAGGGGGTTGTCGCTGCTCTTGAGGGGTTCTGACCAAAACTTTAAAATTATTGCTTTCAGAAGAAATTTGAAGGGCCATATTCCGCAGCACTTTGTTCATCCTTACATAATTCATCTTGTCACTCCTCTCTAGCAAAGACACGTTGATAAGGTCATGCAATATTCTATGCCCTTTTTCTCGTGCAACCCTGAACTTATTTGCATCATGAATAAAACCTTCAGCTCTCCAACATTCCAACAAATAATCTATATATATTTCAAAGTCTTCAGGATATAGTGCACTGTACAGAAAGCAAAACTTTCTATCCTCACAATCTAAATCTTCATAACAAAACTTTAAGAACCCAATCAATTCATCCATGCCTTGGACTTCGATACTGGGCCATCTCCGCAAACTCCTAAGTCCATCACTCCACAACTCAAAGTTATCCTTCTTTCTGAAAGCTCTTGCTACCCTGTCTATTAAGAGCGGCAAACCAGCACATTCACTAGCAACTAACCTGGCTATTGGTTCAATACCTGGAAGAGTTATATTTCGACCCACTTTTTCTTTGAACATTTTATATGCATCAGCTTCAGACAAACATTTCAACTTAATCTGCTCATCAGTTTCCATATCAAAGCAAATGTCACGATATCTAGTCGCCAATACCACTTTGCTATCCTTTTCGTTGTCAGGGATTCCGATCACATGTAGATCAAGAATGTCCCAAACTTCATCCAAAAGAAGAAGATACCTTTTGCATTCCAACTCCTTAGATATTCGCCAAGCAATTTCATCAGGGTTAGTGACGCCTTCCACATTCAATTTTAGCCTTTGTGTAATAGCATCTTGCAACTTTTTTATGCTCCAATTATTTGACACCTTTACACAAATGACAATATCAAACATTTTCGCAGTATCTTTATTATCATTCAAGCTCTTCATTATGGTTGTTTTCCCAATTCCTGGCATTCCCCAAAGTCCAATCCTTCTTATATTCCTATCTCTTAGAAGCTCCAAAATTTCTTTGATAGCCCAATGAAGTGATGACTTGTCTTTCGTTTTGGGTGCATGCATAGTTCTCACAACCTCTGGCAATTTCTCAACTAGTACTCCTGTCTCAAACTTTCCCTCTAACCAAAGATTGTGTAGTTCCGCGCACTTCTTTGCCATGCTTCTACTAAGTTTTGAGTGTGAACGCCGACCAAATATTTTCTTTCCTTTCCTATTTTCTTTCTTGTACTGGGCTTCTAGTTTTCGCACCTCTTCTTCGATCTTCATGACCCTAGAAATCCAATATTCACATTTTTTAGTGACCTCCTTTGTCTTGTGTTTGTTTGCTTCAGCCACTATATCATCCCTCCTAGCATACAGCATGTCTGTTTCCTTTATTAACCTGTTGTAGTTGCTTTCCAAAGCATTTGCATAATCATTTTTGCGACCTATGTGAGTTACAAGCCTTCTCCCACCTTTATACAACTCAACTGCTGCTGCAGCAGCTGCTGCCTCCAACATATCTGTGTTACAACAAGAAAGAATTTAAAACATTGACAAAAAATCAAAAGAAAATGAAGAATGAGTTCACAATTTATATCAGTAAAGATTAATTTAAGCAACAACACCAATGAGGGTACAGTTAGTCAAAAGATGTCAATTAAATTCCAGATTCATATTAGTAGATGGAATCACACAGCTACAAAAATAAAACAATGGGTTTCACAATCTGAGAAAAGGATTTTAGGCATGGCCTTAGTTTTTTTTTTTTTTTTTTTGATAAGTAAGTGCATAGTATTCACATCTGGTTTCTTGTAAGCATACAATATCCACTCTCCAATCCCTAAGAAGTCCTTTAATCCTCATCCTTTTATCCTTCTCATTCAACCCTCTCACATTACAAGATGGTATCTTAGGCTTCATTTAACATACGAAAGCCCCTCCCTTTTCCTTTATATCCCTACTATTTTGTGATTTATTTGTCCATTATTTTGTGAATTGATTCTACATCTGTAAATTACAAGTATCCTAAGTCTATTTACAGGTCTCTTGCAACTCTTGAGAGGTGTACATACAGATAATGTGTGATATAGTACGCGAGATGTACCAAGTAAAAATCATATTCTTCACTGTGAGCATGCTTTGTTATTTTGAATGGAAATCTTTTGATCCCAAATCTCTATTACAAAGGTCAAGAGGCTTTACCGAATGAGTTAGTTGATCCCTTGGTAAGTTCTTTCATTTGATACCAAAAAAACAAAAACAAAAAAATCATTCCATACTGGATCGCTCAAAGTGATCAGATCAGGTTTAACAAAGAAGATCTCAAGTCCCGGCCAAATTGAACACTCAAGGTGCATTCAGTTTTGTCATTTTTCCCAATCAAAAAAAGAAATTAAGCATACAAATTCTCTAAAAGGCTCAAGCACTTCCTTAGCATAAACCTGCAAATCCAAATAGTAGTTATATAAATGGATAAGAAGACTAACCTCTAATAGATCAGTATATCAGCCCAACGAAATCACCAACACGTAAACGATGATCAAGACCTCGATGCCCTGTAAAAGATATGGAACTTCCGGCTCCCACTACCTAGCTGTTGACTCGAGAAGAAACAAAGACTACCTATTTTACCCATATTGCAAATAAGGGCTTATTGTCCTCATTAGAAACTAGAATAGATATTCGAATTTGTGCTAGCCAAGCTTTGAAAATTGTGTTCAAGCTCGGCCCAACACCTTGTAAGCCTAAATTGAGCTCGAACTAGACTAGAAAATTCAACTCTTAACATTTTTTAGTTTTTTTTTTAAAAAAAAAAAAACAAAAAACAAAAATTATTTAAATGATAACAATTAAAAAAGACATAATTTTATTCATTTATAATATTTTACAAATTACAAGATTATTTTTTTTAAAAAAAAAACCTTAAATTTGAATTTAAACCGACAGCCAAACGATATTTTCATCATCACCTTAGGTATTAATAAAAGAAAAATGCTATATGTACTTTTAAGTCCTTATTACCTAAGGTGGTATTAAAAATTATTATTAAATTTTTAAATAATCACTATTAAATTTTAAATTCAATAATAATTTTTAATGTTACACGTAAATGAATATGCAGTGAGGAGTGAGAGTGTAACTTTTCTCCTAATAAAAAAGAAGAAGCCAGATGTGAAAGAAAGAAATTGCCTTTGAAAGAGAGAAATGACAATCTTGAAGTGAACAACAGACATATTAAGGGTACCAACGTTTTTTTACATCAAACAAAGACTCTACCTTCTCTCTAGAGTAAGGCCTTTTTCCCTATTTGATGAGATCTCCTACCGCTGTTGGTGCGGTCTCTAAAGGAGGAGGGATGGTTTCTCTCTCTCCCTCCTCCCTTCTCCTCCCTTTTTTTTTTTTTGTCTCTTTTGTGTGTTCTTCCCCGAAGTCCCTAACACTAGCGCTAAACCCTTTTCACTGCATTGTTCACCTTCTCTACTGTGCCATCCGCCGCATCTATCGTGTCGCTAGTCGGATCTTTCAAGATTTTCAGATCGAATTTTTCAAAGCTCGATTTACCTTCTTTAGTCAGACTCAACATGACATGCGCATGAAATCCACGTTTTGGCGCGTGGATGTCAGATAGAGAAGTGGCTGATGGCGGCAAAGGCGGATGGCACCGGTGCGTGAGTCTCACGCTCTAGACAGTCTCCTTCAAATGTCATCCTCCATTGATGCTATTGTTTCATGGATTTTTTTGTTGTTTATTTTTTATATTTTTTGTTCTTAGTGCATTTTGTGCCTAATTGTCTCCCTAGTTGTGTATGGTTTATCCCAGTGGTGGAGATTGTCTTGTGCTTGCCACATTTTCTTTTTTGACAATGCTGCTCTTCCCTCAACAGATTACTGATGGTTCGAATTGTTGCTAGTTAGGGATTTGGGTAGGGTTGAAGAGTACGTCGAGGATCATGCTCATGTCTTCATTCCTTGTATTGGGGATCCGAGTAGGGTTGAAGGGTCTCGAGACAGTCATGCTTCTTCCCATCACCTGTTGTTTTGTTTACGAAATTCTGTCTATGCTTATCGCCTTTATGACGACCCTAATTGCCCCTTTGGACTAGGTCATTTACACCTACTTTATGGGTAGCACTGTTATCTTTGTTTTTTATATTTTATAATTTTCCTTTTCTCCCTTCCAAATTTCCAATAAAAAAAATGGACATATCTTTAAAGGGATTTGCTTCATATCCTTTTTTGGGCATTTTTTTATTTTCCTACTTTTTAAAATTATTATTGAATATGTGTGTCTCATATATGAATTCACATAAGACTCACGAATTCAATAATAATTTTTTTAAAAAAAAAGAAGACGTTAAGAGAAAATGTAGAATTTCTCATCCTTAAATCAACACAAAAAGGACGAAAAAGAAGAGCAGGAGACTTTTTCTAAGTACTAATTTTTTTTAAGTTGTCTTAATATTGACGTGGATTTCAAATGCGAAAAACAACTCACTTGAAACGTGAAAAATACATGTGAACATGATGCATTCCTGACACCTATCAGCCTGATTCACGTGAAATCTAATCATTTATTATATTTTTAACTAATCCCTTTTTATTTTGGAAAGGAGTCGTCATTTCATTTAAAATTGAGTATTCGGTTAGAAATAAAATTATCTAAAATTAAATACTCTTTATTTCAAATAACAATTTTATTCATACGTTTACACTATCTGAATACTTTTAATTTTTAATGAAATTAAGAAGATCTTAGTCCTTTTATTTTCCAGTCAAACACAATTATAAGACGTGTCACTTTTAGAGGAAAAGGATCTTGCCTTGTTTTAGAACATCTCTAATAAATAGCCAAAATAATTATAAAAAAAGTACACACTTCTACTTTAATTATTATTTTTTCAATACACACTAAATTTGACTATTCTGTTGGAGATAAAAAATAGCTCATAATAGTCAAATTTAACTATTATAAGCCATTTGACTATGTTACTAGAGATACTTTAATAAGAGCGTTTCAAACATAATAGTCAAATCTCGAATAATAACTAAATTTGACTATTATGAATGCTTTTTCGTCTCTAGCATGAAAGGCAAATTAATTTTTTTTCTTTTTAATTAAAGCATTTTTAGCAAAATAAGCAAATCACCCATAATAATCAAATAGTTATAACCAGCTACTTTTTATCTTTAGCAAAATAGTTACTTTAATCTCCTTTTTTATAATATGAACAGTAAACAGGAGAAGTTCGCACTACAAAAAAATATTTTATTATTTTTTGTCTCCCCTTCTTTCTTTCACTCTCTCTCTCTCTCTCCCCCACAGTCATTGTTCACGATCTTCCTCCTCCTCATCTTACCCGTTCCTCTCTTCCCCATTTTCTTCTGCAATTTTTTTTTTTTTTTTTGGTGAATGCTTATGCATGCAATTCGAACCAAGAAAGCAAAAGGTTGAGAGAACGAAAGAGTTTAAAGCCAGAAAGAGAGAGCGATAGATTGAGTGAAGATAACGAGAGAGAGAGAGCCCGTGAGAGAAGGGGGATTTTTTGGCCTTGTGTGGTGGTTGAGCCACCGTTGTCGTGCGTGGGCAGCAGCTGGAGTGGCGGATCCCAGCCCTGTTTCGAAGAGCTCTGCCTTTGGTTGGTTCCTGTAGCTTCTCGGTGTCCATGAAAATTGTCAACTTAGGAAATTTTCTGTAATTTCAGTGGTTTAACGTTAGGGAAAGATTTACGTCCGATTTTGATGAAGAAGATGTTGAATTCATATATATATATATATATATATATATATATATATATATATATATGAATGAAAATGGGTGGAATGGTTGGCCACCTTTATTAATTGTTGGGGTGCTCTTGGCCCCCTATTTTTTTTTATTTGGAGCAGTCGGCCACCCCCTAAACCGGTGATGAAGCCACTCATCTTTATATTTTTTTAGATATAGGGTGGCCAGTCACCCGTCTTCGTATATATATATATATATTATATATAATAATATTTTTATTTTTTCATTTTAGATTTTAAGTTGTTTATTTTTATTTTTTATGTTTTTTTATTGATTGTTTGACGTGGACTTTCGTTAATTTAATGGATGGAGGTATCATCTTCATATTTAGCCATAACAAAGTATTATTTATAATACAAAATAAACAGTGGTAAAAAAAATAATTGTTAACATTTCGATGCGATAAATATAATTAACAAATTATGGGCCTGTTGGATGTTAAATTTTTTTTTTTACTTAACTCAATTTTTCTCAAAAGTAATTATCTTCAACAACTCAAATTTATTTACTCAATTTAAATTTATTCAACCAACTAAAAAATTATTATAAAATTATATTTTATTTAAAAATAAAAACTAAATAAAAATAAATATTGAGGGGCTGCTGAGCCACCCTCAGGGTGGATCGGCGATCCCCAGGGGGTGGTTCGGCCACTCTGAAGAAATTTTGGAAGTGGCTCGGCCACCCCCACACATTTGGGGGTAGGTTCGGCCACCCTTAAGAGTGATTTTGAACCACCTCACAGTTTTTTCTTTTTTATTTATTTATTATATTTTAAAAATTAAAAATATAATTTTTTATCATATTTTTTTCAATTATATTCCCTTATTCAAATATTTTTTCTAAATCTTCCAAACATTTGAAAAAATCATCCAAACATTTGAAAAAAAGAGAGATTGTCCAGTGGACAGCCGACATTTTCTTAAATCAACAACCAAAGAGACGAAAAAGAAGTGCAGGAGGAGACATTACCACAACCGACATATCCTCAAATCAACGCCAAAAAGACGCAAAATGAAGGGCAGTAGAAGTCACCTCCTGTAAATTGGAAACTGTTGATAGTTGGTCTGATTCATATGGATTTCAAATGCCAAAAACAACTCACTTGAAACGGTGTGAACATGTGTATGCATTCCTGACACCTATCAGCCTGATACACGTGAAATTTAATTATTTAAAATATTGTAATAAGACATGAATATGTGAATGCAGAGTGGAAGATTGCCTTGCCCCTCCTTGCGTACTGCAAAAAAAAAAGAGAAGCTCTTCTTGTTTCTTGAGCGGAAGGGAAAAAAGGATGGCAACGGTTCTTGGATCGAAGAGAAAAGAAGAGCAAGGGACGGCATCGTACTCAACGGCATCGTTTCCTCTGGGTTTCAAGTTTAGCCCCACGGACGAGCAACTCATAGACCACTACCTGAGGTTGAAGAACGAGGGCCGTGAGTCCGAGGTCCAGATAATTGCGGAAGTCGACTTTTACGACTATGAGCCCTGGGATTTGCCTGGTACTTTTTCTCTTTAGACAAGTTAATTTCCTTTTTTTTTAGATGAATGAAATCTTCGTTTAAAAAAAAAAAAGAAATACTTGTTACAAAACACTCCAGTTTAAGAAAAACTGGACCTCAAGCTGCAAAAACAGCAAACAGCAAACTACCAAACTCCTAACAGAAACTCAAACTAGCAGGCAAATCTGCAGTACAGTCAGATAAGATGAACTGCGCAATTACTGATCTGCAGCACACAAAAAAGAGAAACCTAAACTATACAATCTACACGCTGGAAAGTAGCTACACACCCGTTGACTAACCAAAAACAGAGCCAACCTGCAGAACAGACAATGCAGGACTACAAAATTGAAAGAAAATATAATGATATGAAAATATAAAATGAATAGCGGAATAAAAGAAAATAAACATAATGATTTTACATGGTTCGGTATATGACCTACATCTACATGATAAAGTCTTAAGGGCTACATTATTGTTCTTATTTACTTGAATGATGTTACAATAGAAAAGACTCATATTTATTGGAGAATTGTGGTAGATAAGTATAGTAATCAAATCAATGTGATAACCATCAAATCTGATTACAATCAAATCTCTGAAATCAATACAATCAAATCTCATAATATAGGGTAATCAAATATACTCTAACAAAAACAATATCAAATCAATCAAACTATACTAGTAAACGAACATCAATATCCCAGTTATTGCACAGCATAATATCCTCACTAGATCTCCGGAACCTTCCCTTTGCAAATTGCAATGACCCTTGATCTAATTTCCCATCTGATCTGTCGAAGCACTAATTCCTCTAATCTGATAGCATTGCCATGTCTGATGTCGTTTCTTTGCTTCCACAAATGATACACTGCCCCACTTCAGGTCAGACGAGAAGGAGTGGCTTTCATTGAGTTGCCAGTAAGTTGCCCAATACCCCAATGGAGAATATCTTCCCAATCAGTGAAAACGACATCAACTGCACACCATTGTAAAAGCTCCTTTCAAATATGCTTACTAAAACCACAAGGGAAGAAAATGTGACCTCCATCTTCAATGCAACTTCTGCAAAAAGAACAAGCAATATCCCCCTTAAAACCCCATTTTGACATCTTCTTCCCCTTGGACAGAGCATCTCTAAAGGCCAACCAAAGAACAAAGGCTTGTTTAGGAATAGCCATGGAGAACTAAATAAGTTTCCACCATGGGACTTTAGAAGACTTAACTCTGATTTCTTCTCAAGTTTCAGCACAATTATAAACCCCCTTTTTAGAAGCAGTCCACACAACTGGATCCAACTCACAAATTGTTACAAGGTGAAGCTTACTTTGAATCATAACTAACTTTTCAGACCTTGCTGGATTTCAACACCAGCTATGCTCCTTCAACACACTAGAAACCTTGGCTTCAAGATTACTCCCAGCATCGTACTCAGCCCTAAATCCATACTTCTCAAAAAGGATTCCATCCGGATGCCAATTGTCAAGCCAAAGATGAACACTCTGACCATCTCCAATCTTGAACTGCAAAAACTTCTTAGCAACATCTCTTAGCTTTAAAAGCTTCCGCCAACTCCATGAACAAGAGTGAGGAATGTTAACTAACCAAAAACTCTTTCCACTCAACAAATACTCCCTCACCCATGCTACCCACAAAGAACCGCCTTTAACAAATAAATTCCAAATATGCCTAAGAATATCAGATTTGTTCCAACCCTCAAGCCTTTTTAAACCTACACCTCCTTCACTTAGGAGTAAAAACCACATCCCACGAAACCTTAGCTTTAGCTCTTAATAAATCAGTTCCTGACCATAAGTAGCTATTAAATTTTTGCTCAATCAACTGCATGATCTTCTTGGGCAGTATGCAAATGCTTGCCCAAAACACTTGAATTATGTATAAAACTGAAGAAAGTAATTGCAAGCTTCCAGCAAATGAAAGCTTTTTACCAATCCAAGATTCAATTTGAGTAGAAATCTTCTTAAGCAAACTACCACAATCATGAGCCGTTAACTTCCTCGAAATTAAAGGCACCCCAAGATACCTAACAGGGAGATGGCTCTCCTTCATATGTAAGCACTTAACTAGCTGATCCTTTTGCATATCAGACACACCAGCAACATAAAGAGAGCTCTTCATGGGATTAGCTAAAAGGCCAGATAATGATGCTAACTCCTGCAAAACTACCTTAATAGTTAATGCAGACCGAATAGTAGCAGCTGAAAATAGAAGAAAACATCATGCGCAAAGCATAAATGTGTGATCTGTAATTTTTCACACCTATGATGAAATTCAAACATTTTCCTTTCCACAACAGCTTCCACCATTAAACTAGTAAAAACCTCCATAGCAATCACGAACAAGTAAGGAGAAAGTGGATCCCTTTGCCTTCAAAATAGCCTACTAAAGAACCATTCACAGCCACAGAAAATCTGGGATTCGTAATACATTCACGGATCAAAGCAACAAAGCCGGGGGGCACACCTAAACAGAGTAAGCACTTCAAGATGAATTCCCATTCCAAGGAATCATATGATATTCACCCATTGAGGAAGGATTTTTCTTCTTTGGAACCAAAGCAATAATAGTAGCACTCACTTCCTTTAATAACCAAAGCAATACTAGGGTCATGTTAATTTTCCTTTTATGTTCTTTCTAAATATAGAGTTGTCAGTCATAAAGTCGGACCAACGAGAGTGGTTCTTCTTCCGCCGGCGTGACGCCGATCTGGATCTCCATCTATTCAATCTGGACCGAAAAGATGAAAAAGCCTCTATGGAGCCCACTCGGCCAGAGGCTGGGTGGTCGATACATGAGGATCCCAGCCTTTCGCCGTGGTTGGCAAATGATGCTCACAGCCCCTCGCAGACAGATGAGTCTGTCATCCCCTCGTTCCAATATACTAGTAATCAGCGCAATTCGGGTAGCAAAATTGCTAGCGATTCGAGCAGCAAAAATGACGTTGATCTCTTTCCGCCTAACACCAAGCAACTGGTATGGACCACCGCCGCAGGGTACTGGAAAAGCACCGGTAAGGACTGCTCCATCCGGTCCAGCAGGTCATCCTGTGACGGCTTGATTGGCATGAAGAAGACCTTGGTTTTCTACAAGGGCCGCGCTCCCAATGGCATGCGCACCGAGTGGATCATGCACGAGTATAGTGCCACCAAGGGGGACCTTGCTGGGACCAGCCCTCACCAGGTACGATTTTTTTTTCTGCTCTCACATTAATGCTTTTGCATTTGAGTAACGATACAAGTCACACTTCATGTTTACTTTGTGTCAACCAAAAGTGATATGATTTTTAAAATCACCATTAGATCAAGAGTCAATAATTATCGATAATAAATTCAATGGTAATTTTAAAAGCCACATCACTTTTGGTTGACACAAGGTAGACATGGAGGGTGACATATATAATTACTCTTTGCATTTTGCTCTTACCTTGTTTTGTAATTAATGCTTTTATATATATATGGGAAAAATGTAAAATTGGTTCTCGTAGTTGATCTAAATTACAAATCACTTTTTAGGTACAAGAAAAAATTCAGAGGTCTCTTTGGTTGGCTAAAATAACAAATCACTCTCTGAAGCAAATTTCCGTTAGTCATTTTAATAGAAACATAACTCTACCACGTCAGATCAATAAGAACGTGACACATTGCATTTTTATCAAAAAAAAATTATTAAAAATAAAAATTATAAAAAACTTATAAATTAAATTTAAAAAATAAAAAATAATAAAAATAAATGAAAGGAGGGCTGCCGGCAGCCACCCCTTTGTCGGTGACTGGCAGCAGCCCATGGCCGAAGATGGCGGCGCAGCCACCCCTTGCTCATGGGGGTGGCGCCGCGCCACCCCAGCGTCACCTGGGGTAGCCTTGTACTTTTATACTATTTTCCACAAAACTCGGGCAGGAAGTCCATCATCAAAATAGACGCGTGGGGTTTACAATAAGAAGGCTGGGCTTGGATATCCTCTACTCCAAACTATAACTTGCTTTTGATTCACCTGATGCTTCAAAACTCTTCTTTAAGTAATGCTGCCAATGTGTTGTTTGGTCTAATTAATTCGAAAACCACAAACATTAGTACCTTTACGAGTGTGAATTTTCATGAAATTAGACTTAAATATAATTTTTATATTATTTTTTGAGTTGGGTTGAATAAATTTGAGTTGTAAAACATAGTTAACTTTTTTAGAAGAATTGAGTTAGATGAAAAAAAAAAATGTGATACCCAAACATGCCCTAAGGACTGGATTAGGACAGTAAAAGGGGTGCTGGATTTTGCTCTGTTTTCCAGCCTCTTTTCTCTTTTTCTTCCCTTAACCAACTTAAAGTTGTTGGGTTAACTTCTCACTTTTCCCCTCTCTAAGTAATGTTTTCCTCTAACTTCTCTTAAGCCTTGTCACATTACATTAATCACGTAATATATCTCTGCCAATCTGTAGTCCTTTACCTTTTTCTCATGGTTAGTTATTCCAAAATTGACTTTCATTCAGGTCTGGAAATTGTGGGCGGCATGATATATGCTTAGATTTTTTGTTTGACATTCTTAGACATATCTTTTCAATCTAATACATTTCCCCTTTCACATTATGCAGGATGCCTTTGTTCTGTGTCATTTGTTTCAAAAGGGACGGTTCGATGATATCAAGGACGACAAAATACACCACTCTGGCTCCTCCTCTCTTATTACTACCAAGTCCTCTTTTGCTGACAATTTGGATCCATTGGATCTTAATACTGACCCACCGGATCTTGCTAAGGAATCTGTGTTGCAATGGGACGGTATAGACCAATACTTGACTAATAAATCAGACAACATGGGCCCTAATTATCTGATATTTACCAAAAATCTACAAAATGTTTTAGCAAGAACAGCGGTCTTTGAGTGACACGTTTAATATCCAATAAGATTTTCTTTGGAATAGTTTTCATGTCAATGACCTTATTGCCCTATTAATGGAGTGGAAGTGGTTGTGTTAAACATTAAATATTAAGCATGATGCAGGTGGTGTGTGTTATCACTTTAGTGGTGATAAAAATTGGTTTAGACAGAGATTTAGTTGTTGGTATTTTCCACTGCAGTGAAATTAAAATCATGTGTGTAGATGTCAAGAACTACAGTAACCCCACGCTTACACTTAGCCCGCGAATTGTTGGACCTGCGTAAGAAAGGAAAGGATCAGAGAGGCTTTACTGGCTCTGGCCAGCAAAGTCACTCCGATGCTAAAGTTAGGGAGGCTTCTTTAGTAAGTGATAGGTGAGAGGAGGTAGATAGATGAATGGGAGTGATACCTTGGGATTTTATATGGGTGGAAGGAGGGAAGGGGAAACGTATTGAGAATCGCTATCGTTCCGTGGACGCCTCCTTTCATCTTCCTAACTGCTGTGGACCGTTATGGGGAGGGACGTTTATTGCCCAGATCAGACTATTCATGAGGGACGTTTATCGTTCCGTGGACGCCTCCTTTCAGCTTCCTAACTTGCAGTGGACCGTCTGGGCCGGGTCCTTACTGTTCATGAGGGCTATTTCGTATGGGCCGACCGGTACTGTTGCCTTCTGCCTGGGCCGGATCCTGACTATTCATGAGGCTGTTTTATATGGGCCGACCGGGTACTGTTCACACTAACAGTTGTTGATCCGTGGGCCGTAAGCTTGTCTTTGGTATTATAAGGCCCTACAGGAGTCCCCCAATTCCCTTGGACCATTTGAAAGATTTGTCTAAGGGAATTTCTGGTGGCCGGGGGGGGGAAAAGAGCCGATCAAACCTTTACCTTTTCTATGGTCGTGGGCTAACTGGGCCCCCCCAGGAGCCCCCCGAATTCCCTTGAGCCTGACAAGCAAAGGTTCAAGGGAATTTTTGGCGCCGGAGGGGAGGGGGAATGGACGCAGCGTGTTGCTGGGCTCAGTGCAGGGTAAAGTGATGGGCCCAAATGAGATAGAAGACGAAAGTAGTGGGGGAAGGTGAAAGGGTGGTGAGCCAAATAATTGGGTTTGACAGGAAGGGACACGTGGAGAGGGAATAGAGGGTGGTGAAAGCAAAAGTAAGTTATAAGTAGCGCGGGGAGGGAACGTGGTGTAAGTGCAGACGAAAAGGGCGTGCTAGGGTTGAGATTACGGCAGTGCAGCGATAACGAAGTGGCTACGCGCTGATGGCCTCCGCAGTGATTGGTAGGGGCGTTGAAGGGGATAAAGAGCATTTGGAGTGGTTGCGGGCGGAGTTCGGTATTCCAAACGCAGTGGAGTTGCGGATGCCGGAAGCGGGGGCGGATCTGGTGAAAGTAGTGGTGGAGGACGGCATTGCCCTGGCGGAGGATCACCTGCGAGCGGGGTTGAGGTTGCCGTTCCCCAGTGTGGTGAGGGAAGTGTTGTGGCGGCTGTCGTTGGCACCTGCGCAGCTTACACCTTCTGCGTACATGATATTGTACGCTGTGGCCGTAATGTGGCCGGAGTTATTCAAGGAGGAAGGCCGGCCGATGCTGACAGCAGATGAATTTCTGTACATGTATCATCCACAAAAATGCTCAGAAGGCGCGTGGGCATTCCGTTCAAGGGGTGGTGCAGGGTCGCCGGTGGAGTTGACGAAAATGCAGACGAGCTGGAGGGAGTGGAGGAGGAGGGTGGTTATTGTTGCTGGGGACGGGTGGGAGGGCTTTGAGGAGGAGAGACGAGACGGACTCCTGCCGTGGCCGGTGTACCGAGTATGGGGGGAGCCGTCGGAGCAAGCCAAGAAAAGCCCGGAATTACACGGCGTACACTTGAAGAGGGTGGAAACGGCGGGTGCGTGGGCAAGGGCGCAAGAGACGCGGCGCAAGCATTGGAACGACCCAGAATGGATCTTGCAGCCGAGGCATCTAGAAATATCACTGTCCTACCGGGGACTGGACAAGGCGGTGGGGAGGGGAATACTGTCCGGATCAGGGTTGTTGTTGTTGGCTCCGAATGGGCCGTTTTTTCCTGAAACAAGGGTTGGGCCCCCACCGGGCATGCGGAATGTGAGTGAAGCCGAGGCGGGCGGAAGCGCAAGACTTCGGCGGGTGGAACGAGGCGGGAGTAGTGGGCAGAAAAGGGCGAAAGTGGGGAACACGACGCCACGGTCGCCCCAGAGAGTAGCCGTTGCGGCGAGCACTGGGGGGGTTCGCCGGAAAAGCGACAGATTGAAGGGGAAGTGCTCGTTCAGTGTGCCAGGGAGCGAGTCAAGTGCGGCGGCAGGTGTGGACGCAGAAGATCCAATTCCGTTGTCAGACGGGGAGGACTCAGGGTTGGGGCGAGAGGGTGGCGGGATGGAACATAGAGGAAGGAGAGCGTCGAGGCCTGCGGGGAATCAAGCCGATGTGCAAGATGGAACACCGAGTGGTACGACGGTGCCGCCATGCGCCGGGGCGGCAACTGTTTCCAACGAGGTAGACATTCGGTCGTTGACGATTGCAGGGATAGAGCAACTTGTGGCGAGGCTTCGAAAGGAAGTGGAGGATCGCGACACAGAGATCGCTACCCTGGAAGAAAGGGAAGAGGCGGTAGACAGCAGAAACGCGGAGGCGTTTCGGGAAGGTCGAGAAGTGGGTCGCTTGGAAGGAGAAGGGCGCTGCTTAGACCGGGTGTCGATGGAACTGGCAAGGCGCCGAGTTGTCAACCGGCGGGCGACGGCTCGAGCGGTACGGGAGGCGGAAGGGAAATATGGAGACCGCAGTCCGTCGTCGCCGAAGAGACTGCGACGGGGTTGCATGGCGACGAGGAGTAGAATGGGGGGGGGGGGAAGGGAAAACATGTAATGGGGCATAATTGTTATGTACCGTGAATTTTGAACTGAATGAGAAGGAGGCTGGAATGTTGTTGTTTGAATGTGGAGCAAATCTCTATATAATATTCTTTGCGCACATGTCCCCTTTTTTTTTTTTTTTTTTTTTATAGATAAAAACACGCGACACGTGGCACGTTATCAGGGGTCATTGGGGAACGGTGCGCAAAGAGAATGAAAAGGCAGGAAAACGGGTCGCCAAAAGAAACGAGGAGTTGGGTTGGGGGGGAGGGACACGTGCCAGGAGCTCATGGTTGCAAGGGGCGGGGAAATGATTTGGTATGTGGGGTGGGGACCAAGAGACGCAACGTGTCGAAGATGTGACGGGGCGCGTTCTTTGAGGAGGATGTCAAGCGTCGCGTCGTGTGGATTCTTTTTAAGCATGGTGACGTGATGAAGGGACAAGTATTTCAGCATTGCTGCGCGGTGAGCAAGAACCTAAGTTGCGTGAGGAAGAAAGGAAAAAGAAAGGAAAAAAAAAGAAAAACAAGATGACGAGTCAAACTGAAGCCGCTGGGAACAGTGGAGGTTCCTCCGCCGCAACGGGCGGAGGGGGTTCGCCGGACAGAGCCGTATTGGGTGGGGCAGAGGCCGATATTGTGGGGGGTGGGTCTGGATGGGTTTCGGTAGTGGAGGAAGGTTCGTTGGAGACAATACGGGAGTATTTTAAGATTCCGGCCACGGTGGCGCTGAGGGCTCCGGTGCCCGGAGAAGGGGCTGTAGCTCGGTCGGGGAACGACGAGGTGTGTCTGACTGCTCAGATATTGGCCGCCGGGTTGAAGTTTCCGATATTACGCCTAGTTCGCGAAGTATTAGACCATATAAACCTGGCGCCGGCGCAACTACAACCGAATGGGTTTCGGATGATAATTGCAAGTGCCCTAATGTGGTCGGAGTTTTTTAAGGCCGAGGGGCGGCCTCGGTTAACATTGGAAGAATTTTGGTATATGTACAAGCAGGAGAAGAGGCGGGATGGGGCATGGAACTTGCACTCCCGGATTCCGAGCCGAAAGCTAGTGGATTTGCCGGGGCGGGTGTCGAGTTTGAAGGGTGTGGAAACCAAGTTCTTCTTCGTGTCTGGGGATGGGTGGGAACACTCTAGAGACGAGGTGCGGCATGGAGCCGATCCAGTGAAACTACGACGTTGTTGGGGTGAGCCGTCGGCGGAAAGCGGCAATGAGTTGCCGTTGACGAAGCGTCAACTGGAGAGGTTGGAGAGGATACTCGCCTGGGCGCAAGGCGAAGAAGCCAGAAAGAATTTGTGGAACAACGTGGATTGGCTGTTGCAGGATGTACATTTTGAGGAGGCACTAGGTTACTCCGGAGTAAGCTCGTTAACGAATGCGGAGAGAGACGCGAGGGTGTCCTGTGCCGAGGCCAGGGTAGGCGGCGCGCGATCCTTTTTTCCGGGGACCCAAGTTGGGGTGTTGCCGCCAAGGCCTCAACCATTGAGATTGCGGAGGACGACGGGTGCAACGCAGAAAAAGAGAAAAACTGTGAGTGTGGCCGGGTCGGTGCCGGCGAAGAAACCCAGGAAGGCTCCACCGCGGGCTGCCGTTACCGTGGGCGTTCCGAAGGTGGCGCAAGCAACGGGAATGAAGTCGAGGGCGAGGCGTNACGGCTCGAGCGGTACGGGAGGCGGAAGGGAAATATGGAGACCGCAGTCCGTCGTCGGCCGAAGAGACTGCGACGGGGTTGCATGGCGACGAGGAGTAGAAGTGGGGGGGGGGGAAAGGGAAAACATGTAATGGGGCATAATTGTTAATGTACCGTGAATTTTGAACTGAATGAGAAGGAGGCTGGAATGCTTTTGTTCAAATGTGGCATATCTCTATATAATATTCTTTGCGCACATGTCCCCTTTTTTTTTTTGAAAAAACACGCGACACGTGGCACGTTATCAGGGGTCATTGGGGAACGGTGCGCAAAGAGAATGAAAAGGCAGGAAAACGGGTCGCCAAAAGAAACGAGGAGTTGGGTTGGGGGGGGAGGCGACACGTGCCAGGAGCTCATGGTTGCAAGGACGACGAGGAATGATTTGGTATGTGGGGTGGGGACCAAGAGACGCAACGTGTCGAAGATGTGACGGGGCGCGACGTACGAGGTGGATACGAACCGTCCTTTCATCTTATCACAATATAAACATGTCGCTTTCAAAAGGTAACGGGCGTTTCCATTGGCACTTCGAAACAACTTGTGGGTGACGAAAAGAATACTTGGTGTAGGAAAGAAGCATGGCAAGCCGAAATGCTGCTACCGGTGGTGGCGCGAGTGGCTCCGCCGTAATAGCTGGTGGAGAGCCGTCGGAGAGAATCCCCCTGACTCCGGCGGGGGCTGACGTGTCGGAGGACGGTTCTGGGTGGGTTTCGCTAATCGAAGAAAGCGCGCTGGAGACGATACGAGAGGGTTTCAGGGTTCCGGCAACGGTGGTGATGAGGGCTCCGGTGCCTGGAGAGGGAGCGGTGGCCTTGGAAGGCGACGGCGAGGTGTGTCTTACGGTACAGATACTGGCGGCTGGGCTGAAGTTCCCTGTGTTACGTCTTGTTCGCGAGGTTCTGGATCATCTGAACCTAGCGCCGGCGCAGTTGCAGCCCAATGGATGGCGGCTGATTATCGCCAGTGCTCTGATGTGGTCGGAGTTTTTCAAGGCCGACGGACGGCCTCGGTTGTCTCTGGAGGAATTTTGGTATATGTACAAGCAGGAGAAGAGACGAGACGGGGCGTGGAATTTACACTCACGGATTCCCAGTCGGAAACTGGTAGACCTGTCGGGACGGTTGTCGAGTTTAAAGGGCGTGGAGTCTAAGTTCTTTTTTGTGTCTGGGGACGGTTGGGAGTACCCAAGAGACGAAGCGCGACCCGGCGCTAGCCCTGTGATGTTCCGGCGCTGCTGGGGGAAGCCGTCGGCAGAGAGTGTCAATGAACTACCGCTAACAGACGTGCAAGTGGAGAGGCTAGAAAGGATTCTTGCATGGGCACAGGGTGCGGAGGCCAGAAAGAAACTGTGGAATAACGTCGACTGGCTATTACAGGATGTGCACTTTGAGGAGGCTCTTGGCTACCGGGGTGTGAGCTCGTTAACAGGTGCCGAGAAAGCCGCGAGAATTTCCCGTGCCGCAACCATGGCGGATGATGCTATATCGTTTTTCCCAGGAACCGAAGTTGAGGTGTTGCCGCCGAGGCCTCAGCCGTTAAGGCTACCGAGACAAGCAGGTGGGGCCGAGAAGAAGAGAAAAGCCGTGAGTGTTGCTGGCTCGGTACAAACAAAGAAAACCAAAAGGGTGCCGCCGAGGGCTGCCGTATCCGTGGGTGCGGCGACGGGCATATTAAAGACGAACCGGACGGCAGGAAAAAAGGTCGGGAAAGGGCGGATGACCAAGGTGGGGGAGACCGGTGTCGTATTGGGTATTAGTGGGGGCACACGGAGGCATTTGGTGGATGAAGTGTCGAGTGGTGCTTCTACTGATGTGTCGGGCCTGCTGGCGCAGGTAAATGCTGTAGTTGCCGGGGTGGGGGTAGCGTCAGGGAGCGCGATCCGTTGCGAAAATCAAAGGGGGGAGCGCTCCGGGGCGTTGGGCTGGCTAGGGGGTGTTACTGGTGACGAGATGCGGTATTTGTCGAGGTCTCCGACGCCTGTGGACTTTGAGGCGGAACTATCTGGCGGTCAACCCCAATCGTTAGGAGAAATCGGGGAGTTGCGGCGACGGGTTAGAGTCGTTGGTGCACAAAGTTGTGGGGGGCGACGACACCGATGGGTCTGACGACTTGGCGGACGAGGGGTTTGAGGAATATCTTGGCTCGAACCAGGAAATGGATGATGCGGGACCAGAGCATGGTGACGAGGTGTCATCCGCATTCCGGCGTGTTAGAGTGGTGTTGTCAGATGAAGGGAGTGACACGGAGAGGAGGGAGAGCACTCCGGATGATGTGACGCCGTTAGCTATGATAACGCCGGGAGGTCAAGAAACATACATTGTGCAGTCTAGTGATTCTGTACGCGGAGGTAGCTCTAGTGTGGAAGAGATATCTCCTTTCGGTGCGGGGGACAACCGGCGGGGCCCTGCTGGTGGGTTGGAGCCGACCGAACAAGGGACTGATGAGGCGGAGTCGGACGGTCATGGGATGGAGTTGGCGCTTGTTCCTGCACAAACTGTCCGCGTTGAGTTTGAGCTAGATTGGGCTCGGAGGAATCAAATGATGATGAAGGAGTGGGCTTCAATGCTCCGAAACAACGCGGGAGTGGGTTTTGGAGGTAAAGATGTCCCATGGGTGCTGAATACCGAGCGTCCTATGCCTAACTTGGGAAGTGGGACAGGCGAGGCCAGTTGCGCCGAGGATAGTGCAGAGCGAGGTCATACACGGATTGCTGACAAAGGCACCGACGAGCATGGAATGGAAGATGGTGGAGGTGAAACCGAGCGGGTAGCGGCGAGCCGTGGTGCACGGTCTTTTGTGGTTGGGGCCCAGAAGATTTTGGATGAGGCATTAGCCTCGCTTGCTAATCTTTATGAGGAACGCGTTGGGCGAGATGCGGAAGAGGTGGGGGCCAGTGATGGTGCGCCGGTGACTGAACACTATTATACGGACGCATACGTTGGGGCGCTGCGCGCTGAAGCGTCGAGGCGTAGGGCTGAACTACACCTCGCCCGGTCGGAGGTTCTGTCGTTGCGTGGTTTATTTGCCAACTCCTCGCGGGAAGCTGGGAATTGGAGGGAGTATGCTGACCAACTTGAGCTGGATTACGACCGAAGGGGAGACGAGCTAAGCAGCCGGACACGGGATTTGGACGAAGCGCGCGCCGAGTTGGCTGTTGTCGCCGCCGAACACGACCGCTTGACAGCAGAGGTGGGGAGGAGACGGGAGGAGTTAACTGAAGTGCAAGCTCAAAAGGCTAGGATGCAATGCGAGGTGGAGAGATTGCTTGCCGTGGAGGGGGAGCTCGCAACTGCGAAGCAGGAGTTGGCTGTGGCGCGCGTTGCAGGCGATGAGTTACCTTCTGTGTTGGAAGAGTTGAACAAGGCCAGGAAAGAGCTTGCGGTTGCACGTACCGCAAATGAAGAGTTGTTGTCGGTGCGGGGACAGTTGGCCGAAACTGAGAAAGAACTTCTGGTTGCCCACACCGCAAGCGTGGAGTTATCTTCGGTGCGTAGAGAGTTGGCTGAAGTTAAGAGTGAGCTGGCTGCCGCTACTGGTGCTCAAGAGGAGCTAGGTGCGGTCCGTGCTGAGTTGGATCATGTGGCGGCGATGTTGGCCACAAGTCGAGGTGTTGTTGAAGGGCTCAAAGTCGAGCGTGATGGGGCGATCGAAGATCTGGGCAACATGCGGCGAAAATGCAAAGTGTTGAAAATGAAGTTCCGTCATGTACGCCGTTCGTGTCGACAGCTTTGCCGTGCTGAGGAGGGTCTCAAAGGTAGCTTGCATACGGCTGTGGCGGAAGCTGGGAATTACCGCAACCAATTGGAGAAGATTCCGCGGCTAAGGGACCTTTGTTGGGCGCATGGGTATCGGTGGGGTTTTTATACCATGCAGAGGCTGGCTCTGGGGATGCGAGGGCAAATCGATGTATCTCAACTTAAATGGGATGAACAAGAGCCTCCGACGCGGGCTATTGCAGGCCGGGCGCGGCTATTCAAGGAGGAGTGTCCCACGGCGTTCGAAGTGGACTGATGGAAGCCGCAACGTGTATTTGTGTTTTGAAACCCTAGTGTTTGTATATGTCTTTTTGAAACTCTCAGAACCTTTGTAATTCACAGAACGTTAATGAGAACGTGGCTTTTATACTGTTGTCCTTGTGCATTTTGTTTGCTTTGTCGAGACTGTTGTTTGAGAGTGGCGTGCCGAGCCGTCGAGGTCTTAGGCTGCCCCGTCAGGAGAGGTCTTACGCGGCCTCGGCGGGTGGGCTTTGGATTGAGTCCTTGGAGCAAATTGCCGTAGAGTTGATTACAGCCTCGGTCTTAAGATGCCTCGGACGGAAGGTCTTACACGGCCGAGGTACGTGGCGTTCCTAGCCGCCGAGGTCTTAGGATGCCTCGATAGAAGAGGTCTTACACAGCCTCGGCGGGTAGGTGTCTAGTTTGAGCCCTCGGAGCGAATTACCGAGGAGTTTGCTAAAGGCGAGATCTTAGGATGCCTCGGTTGGGGAGGTCTTACACGGCCGCGGCCAGTAGCATGCCTAGTCACCGAGGNGGTGCGGGGACAGTTGGCCGAAACTGAGAAAGAACTTCTGGTTGCCCGCACCGCAAGCGTGGAGTTATCTTCGGTGCGTAGAGAGTTGGCCGAAGTTAAGAGTGAGCTGGCTGCCGCTACTGGTGCTCAAGAGGAGCTAGGTGCGGTCCGTGCTGAGTTGGATCATGTGGCGGCGATGTTGGCCACAAGTCGAGGTGTTGTTGAAGGGCTCAAAGTCGAGCGTGATGGGGCGATCGAAGATCTGGGCAACATGCGGCGAAAATGCAAAGTGTTGAAAATGAAGTTCCGTCATGTACGCCGTTCGTGTCGACAGCTTCGCCGTGCCGAGGAGGGTCTCAAAGGTAGCTTGCATACGGCTGTGGCGGAAGCTGGGAATTACCGCAACCAATTGGAGAAGATTCCGCGGCTAAGGGACCTTTGTTGGGCGCATGGGTATCGGTGGGGTTTTTATACCATGCAGAGGCTGGCTCTGGGGATGCGAGGGCAAATCGATGTATCTCAACTGAAATGGGATGAACAAGAGCCTCCGCCGCGGGCTATTGCAGGCCGGGCGCGGCTATTCAAGGAGGAGTGTCCCACGGCGTTCGAAGTGGACTGATGGAAGCCGCAACGTGTATTTGTGTTTTGAAACCCTAGTGTTTGTATATGTCTTTTTGAAACTCTCAGAACCTTTGTAATTCACAGAACGTTAATGAGAACGTGGCTTTTATACTGTTGTCCTTGTGCGTTTTGTTTGCTTTGTCGAGACTGTTGTTTGAGAGTGGCGTGCCTAGCCGTCGAGGTCTTAGGCTGCCCCGTCAGGAGAGGTCTTACGCGGCCTCGGCGGGTGGGCTTTGGATTGAGTCCTTGGAGCAAATTGCCGTAGAGTTGATTACAGCCTGGGTCTTAAGATGCCTCGGACGGAAGGTCTTACACGGCCGAGGTACGTGGCGTTCCTATCCGCCGAGGTCTTAGGATGCCTCGATAGAAGAGGTCTTACACGGCCGCGGCCAGTAGCATGCCTAGTCACCGGGGTCTCAAGATGCCTCGTAGGGAGAGGTCTTACACGGCCTCGGTGATTAGGTCTTTGGGTTGGGTCCTCGGAGCGAATTACCGAGGAGCCGGCTAAAGGCGAGGTCTTAGGATGCCTCCGTTGGGGAGGTCTTACACGGCCGCGGCCAGTAGCATGCCTAGTCACCGGGGTCTCAAGATGCCTCGTAGGGAGAGGTCTTATACGGCCTCGGTGATTAGGTCTTTGGGTTGGCATCCTCCTCCCACCGGGTGGCCAATCTTGACATCGAGGAAAACGACAAAAGCTTACGCGAAAGCCTCGACCTCATTGACGAAAAACGGGCCACGGCTGCGGTACACGCAGCAGCATATCAGCGGCGGCAGGAAAAGTACTTTAACAAGAGCGTGAAAAGCCGGGCATTCAGCATTGGGGACCTAGTCTTGAAAAAAGTGTTAATCAAGAACCCAGCCGACGGGAAGCTCGCACCTAACTGGGAAGGGCCATATCAGGTTATTGATTGTCGTCGTGGTTCCGTCGCCGTGGAGGGCAAGTTGACGATGCACGGACCTTGTGGTCGGCATGGGATTTTTTTTGAGAGAGAGACGGTGCCAACTGTAGATGTCAAGAACTACAGTAACCCCACGCTTACACTTAGCCCGTGTGAATTGCTGGACCTGCGTAAGAAAGGAAAGGATCAGAGAGGGCTTACTGGCTCTGGCCAGCAAAGTCACTCCGATGCATAAGTTAGGGGGGCTTCTTTAGTAAGTGATAGGTGAGAGAGAGATTATTATATAGAGATATAGCCACATTCAAAAATATTATATAGAGATATGCCACATTCAAACAAAAGCATTCCAGCCTCCTTCTCATTCACTTCAAAATTCACGGTACATTAGCAATTCTGCCCCATTACATGTTTTCCCTTTCCCCTCCCCACTTCTACTCCTCGTCGCCATGCAACCCCGTCGCAGTCTCTTCGGCCGGCGACGGACTGCGGTCTCCATATTTCCCTTCCGCCTCCCGTACCGCTCGAGCCGTCGCCCGCCGGTTGACAATTCGGCGCCTTGCCAGTTCCATCGACACCCGGTCTAAGCAGCGCCCTTCTCCTTCCAAGCGACCCACTTCTCGACCTTCCCGAAACGCCTCCGCGTTTCTGCTGTCTACCGCCTCTTCCCGTCTCTTCAGGGTA
>FXXK01000727.1:16303-68041 GCA_900184695.1 Betula pendula | reverse complement strand
TAATTTCTTAGCCTTCCAAGTGGCTATTCTATAAGTTGCCGTGGGTCAATCGCTGTCATAGTTGTCTTGTATCTATTTGGTTCCTCGGCCAGGCATTTAGGATGAACAAAAGAGAATCGATGATTTCTTATACATCTCCGATAGGAGTTACTTAAGTCAGGTCGTTATCATAGGTCCTCGGGTTTTCACTTGATCATACAATATCGCAAAGATGCATGGGCATATGAGATTTCCTTGTGAGGACTCCGGTCGTCTGGTTAGCCACAAGTTTTGTTTCCTCAAGTCCAGTACAAATTGTTTTTTCTTACATTCCAACTTCGAAAACCCAACCCCAGGCGTTAGGTGTTCCAAGGACAATGGATTGGCCTCATCCCCAATTTTTGTGTAACTATTTCTTGCGACGATAGTCTACTAGCATGGTTCTTTATTGTTCGATCATTCTCATTTTGATTATTCGGCTTATAAGCTTCTTTCTTATCATTTCCGAGCATTGTTAGTATCGGGGCCTTTGTATTGAGGGCCTGAAAATGTATTGAATTAAAACATTCGCACAGATTGTTCAAGGCAAGTAGATTTCACATTGCGAAGATATGGGCGTTGACCAAAGGCCCTAGACATGAACTTGGGTCAGTCATGCCGCCCAAAAAAAGAAACTAAAGACATTAAAAAAAGATTTCATGGTATAGCGATCTGAAATGAATGTCCATCTTTGGTGGGAGGGGGTGTGCAAGGCCCGAGACTAGAGTTTCAGCAACCAGTGTCCAACTGTCATTTAGCTTCTAACCGTCAACTACGAGACAGATCGGGCCAAGTAGGTACTTGTTATTGTTGGTGCCCATTCTCGTTCGATGGTAGGCCAACAGTTGGCCCCCTTAAAATGACCTTTTAAGGAGCCCATCCACCGAAACCAAGTTACTATGCTACAGCTCGCTAGCGAAGCCTGTCTTCCATGGCGGAATAAAACATCGACAAACCTATGGAAACTTATAGTGGTCAGCTCAATACGAAAGGTCTGTCAACCGTTCAGCCCTCCGCGAGATAGTACAACATTCTCATTTATTTGTTTTGCTTTGACTGTTCACAGTCAATCCCAAAAACCCATTGTAAGGCATGATCCTTAGAACCGTTTCCTTCGAATTTTTTCTTTTTTGCCTTTGGGCTTCTAGGCCCGGCTAACTAATGTTAGATGAGTTAGGCATCCACACCCCAATTATCCGTAAACTTTCCGCAAGAATAGCACCTATTAGACAACGTGTTTGGGGTTGTCTTTGTAAACTGTCCCCCCAGGTTTGTTTGCAAGTTCCATTTGGAAGTCACATTAGAATGTGAATTCACGATTACCTCTCGGCTACATGTGGTTGTTTGTCTTGCAATTGATCTAACTCCACATCGAGCTCTTCCGGGTCCTTCATCTTACACTTGGCATGGGACAGCGCCGGTATACTGACAAACCTAGATCCCTGCATTACCACTAAATAAATCTTAGCTAAGTAATTTAGTTTTTCAAATTCACATCTTCTCAGTTTTTTCAAAGTTGATTCTCTCTGCGAATTATTTTCTGGTTCAAAACATCTCTATTAAGGGGGTATTTTTCAAGCCCGAATGACAACTCTGAGTACTTAGGCCAAAGGCCTGATTAACTCAAGAAGTTCTTAATGACCATATAGCAACGGCTGCAGGATACCATTACTTCAACATACTCATCATTGTTGGGGCGATATGTAGCATATCACTTCTTTCCTGATGGCGACATGCTCTCCAGTCCATCTTCGAACATCATGAAGAAGATTTTTATTTTTGCGCCCGTACAAAAACCCCGGAGGCCCGTCCACCACCCCCATCCCCTCTACTTCCCATCATCCTCCATCACTCGCACTACGTTTATCACTATCAACGATCACCCAATAATCATGTTAAACAAAGCAGCTTTATACACCGCAGTCCCAATCATTGAAATTGATTTCTATCAGCCTCTCATGCACACCATCCTTATCATCACCATGTGATTTTCAAGACCATCAAGAGGAGACACCATCACAACTCATAATTGGTGTTCTTTATAGGATAAGAAGCCATTTCCAACTTACGATCGTGGTAAAGCATGAAATTAATCTGCATGACGCCGATTTTCGAAAAGAACATTACCTGGTGCCTAGCACTAACGTCAAGTCATGATGCACCACGACTATTTTGTCGTTCATCACAAGGTCATATTATTCAGTCATATAAATAAACTGTCCGCTAAATGTGGAGATGCTAGCAAAAGACAGAGAAGGAACAGACCCCCGACCACAATGGCAGGAATATGATCAGCCCCTCACCCCTGAGGATATTGGAGCCGGGAACGCACAAGTACACGCTTTTAGACATGCGATGATCGACATATCAAGCTTTTTCTAGGGAAGTACTGTCGTCCGTCTCGGGCGAAGCTGGCTCGGTCCATTGAGGCACGGACATAAATGATTGTAAATGCAAAACAGATTAGGTATCTTATTTCCAAAACAAAACCGGCAATTATGCTAAAGCAGAAAGCGATTTAAAAAACAACAAAGGAAATAATGGTAGCAAAAAACACAGAAAACATATTAAAAGAACACGACAGGCCGCACTTTACGGGAGAGGTCACCTCCAAAAACGATACGTACATGTATATCGCAAACCAATCAACAATGTCGTGACCGAGCACCTAGCTACGTTACGGCTTATGCATAAGAAGCTGCGAACACGTATCCAATATCTGAATATAAAAATAAGAGGTTAGCATTAATCTCCAAAGACATTAAAACATAAGAAGTGAATAACTCAACATAAGACAAATTCAAGTTTACGACAAAGACTAGACGACTCTATGTATAAACATACTGATGAAGCACTAATCAAAATATCACACTGATACCACGAAAAAATGAGTCTGGAGAATACAAAGCCTCAAAATTCACTATTCATACAAAACCTCTTCCAATTGGTTGCGTAATAAAAGCTATTCACGTTTATCTCAAGCTAGACAGTCTCCACTCTGCCGCACATCATTCACCGAAATGGGTGATCTAGACCAACCGGTCGTACTCAATCACGCAAAAGAAGGCACACAGATATCTAAAACAAATCACATAAAACCTTTATGCAATGTACTCAGCAACAGTTCCAACCAACAAAAAAACTATAAATACAAATCACCACAAAATACAAAGACTTAAAGCAGATTAAAACAAAACATAAAAAATACACGCATTTGGAAAGTGTTGAATTGAATATAAAAACAAAAAAAAGGTAGTCCAAAAAGCCACACCATGTAAAAACTTCAAGAATTATAACATAAACACTAAAACAAAAAGATAAAATGACTACGAACCGGTGACTGAACACCACCCACTCCGAGAATCGGTTGCTGTCTCTTTCGTTGTTTCTTTTTCTCTAATATAGATTATTTATAGTTTTTTGGGTTAGAAGTTTGTATCTATCTCATCAAACTACTAATGCGCTTTCATTAAATTTGTTTTTTTACCTACCTAAGTTATCAATTAATTTTATTGATATGGCTAGATGAGATAATCTTATATGTTTAATGGCCTAAATTCACGAGAGATCCCTACTTTCTGTCACTGGATAACACAACAGAGATTACCAGTCACGAAACCAAAGTCATCAGGCAAACAACTGACATTTAGCATCATTCGCACTAGCACTAAATAATATCTAAAAAAAGATATGAAATTTAAAAATAGAGAAAATACTACCAGAGATAGCCTGACAACCAGCAGGGGTAAGGTAAACAAACGCCAGGAAAAATCCTACACACTCAGGATAATAATTAATAAATAATAAATTTGTCGTAACTCAGAGAAGGAGATGAGCTGCGAGAGTTACACCCTCGGACTGCGAGCCTCAATTAGGGGCAGGTGGGCAAACTATCTCCCACAAGCAAAGCACAAAGTTTGGATGAAGAGGCCATACCAACAATAACTCCACGCCACCGAGAAAATAGGATGCGGCCACGAACCCACATCTGGCACACCCCAATAGGAGTGAGTCAAGTCAACCTTGCAAATTTTTCTGTTTTTTCTCTTTTGTTCTAAGTCTAGTTTCTTTGCCAGTAAGGTTGTTTTGGTTGACGAGTTATACTCTATGTCTTGCCACACTCACATATACCCCTAATAGTGGTGTGTGATATAAGTTGAGGAGTAATTTTGATCCGTGGCACATCTAACAATCTCAAAATAGAATAGTTCATGCCTGACTTAATGGAAGATTTTCCCTACAGCATAGCAGAAGGTTTTTGATCACTTAAAAAAATGGTAGTTCGAGAGTCACTCTCTCGCTGTTGGTAACAGTAGATCAGACCTTCATGAGGCCATATGCACATCACGGTGAAGGAGAGAGACTCAGTTGAAGAAATACATTATTCTGGAAAATACAGGTCTAGTGAGGTGTTACCTGCTGTATTGTGATGTAGTTTTATTTCTGAGTGTAGCGTGTAGGTCCAGGCAGTCAATAGCACCGAGCATCAGAACCATAAGTGTGTAAAACCAAGCGTCTCATATAAAAATGCTAGTTGACCCAAGCTATATAGTGGGGTTCGTACCAAGCATCTTAACTGAGCAAAAACAACAGACTCTTTTGTAAGAATCAAAAGTCTACTTCTCACCGCGAGAGAACACTACTCACACTCACTCTCTCCCAATAGACACAATAGGTAATCTACACCCACTCTCACACAAGACAATTAATGACATAGAATATCAAGCTACAATCTCTCCATCAGTCTCAGATGTTTGTGAATTGTGTTATGGTGTAATTAAAAACTAGAAATCCACAATAGGAGAACGTCTTCTTGAATTCGCGAGAGGTATTCTGTTGTTTTATACTGTATTTTCTCACACTTTTAACCACGGTTGGTGGGGCACTAAAATATCCTCTAGATATTACTTTAATTATACAACCACACAACAGCTGTAACGCATATACAGACTCTCAGCAGTGTGAACCACTCTCAGTGTTCACTCTCGCCCTAGGCACTATTTCTCGCGAAGACTTGTTATAGCTCTCCTAAGTAAGCTTATTCTTAATACTCCCCTATTAAATAATACACAGACAAAACTCCAGTCTTTTCCTCTCAAGTATGCAATGTAGTAATCTATATAGTATCTTTTACGATCTATCTATGAAAAATAACTATCTGTAAAACAAAACTCTTTAGCGAAAAGTCTCTCCTCTGTGATACGTTGCGATAGAAACGTGCATCTATAGACAAACGAAGACCACACGTGCATTGACTTGTATTGTGTACATCGATTATTCTTGACTTATATTCCACTTCTTTAAGTGTCATATATTAACTTCTTTATCTACTTATCAATCTCACAAGACACTAAAATGTGCTCCTGTGGCCTTAGCTCTCGCAATCTAGTGTGTTAAGACCTATCATGATAAAAATATACTATTTTTCATACACCATTGTAACTATTTTATCTGTTTTAATACTTCGTAACTGGGATTAGCGCTATTATCCAGGTTTAGGATGTCGCTCAGGACGTTCATCTACCTAGTACGTTCCTCTTGTTGTGTTTACCGATGGCAAACGCCTCCCGACACCCCTGGAACGCCGAGCAGCCTTCGGCGCTCTTCCAGTATATTCTCTACGGAGTTTTTCAAATTTATATTTCCATCGTGTATTTCGCTATGTTCCCTACTCCTTCACGAATTATCCATGTTTCAAATCTATATCTAATAAATTGTTCTCCATTCAGAAGCTATCACTAAATTTATCTCATATATCATATCGCCGTCCTTCTCATTCCATCTTCTTATATTCCTGTTTATACCTTCCTCACACCATATCCTCTGATCAGCTATGCCTACTTGCTCCTTCGTGTAAGACCCCCAACGGAGGCACTCTAAGACCTCGCCTTCCCGGCTCCTCGCGATAATTCGTCCCTTCCTTGGAGGACCCAACCCAAATACCTAACACGGGAGTCTATAAGAGCCTCTCCCTACGCAGGCATCTTGAGACCCCGGTGGACTGAGCATGCTACCTGCCGCGGCCTCTGTAACCTCCCCAAACGGAGGCATCCGTAAGACCTCGCCTTTAGCCGACTCCTCGTTAATTGCTCCGTGGACCCAACCAAAGACCTACATCACCGTAGGCCGTATAAGACCTCTCCCTACGAGGCATCTGGAACCCTGGTACTAGCCACGCTACTGGCGCGCGCCGTGTAAGACCTCCCAACGGACGGCATCCGTAATACTCGCCTTTAGCCGGCCCTCGTAATTCGCTCGAAGGACCCAACCAAAGACCTAATCACTGTCGAGCGCCGTCGTATAGGACCTCTCCCTACGCAGGCATTCTGGACCCCGTGACTAGGCGATGCTACCGGCCGCGGCGGTGTAGAGACCTCCCCAACGACGCATTCCTAAGACCTCGCCTTTAGGGCGGGCTCGCTGTAATTCGCTCCGAGCGACCCAATCCCAAAACCGTAATCACCCTGAGAGCCGTATAAACGTCTCCTACATGCATCCTGAGACCCCGGTGACTAGGCCACGCTATCTGCCCGGGCCGTGTATATACCGTCCCCTAACGGAGGCATCCAAACCTCGCCTTTTAGCCGGCTCTCTGAATTCGGCTGCCTTGAGGACCCAAAACTTTCTACGGGGATGACAGCCTCGCAGCCGAAGGCGAGCGCGAACGGTGTTTCGCCGGTTGGAGTTCGAGTGGTGGTTCTGTAAGCCCAAAGGACGCCGGGGAGTTCGTCCGGCCAAGACCCCTTGTGGGAATCCAGTTTCTTCTCAATCATCTTGAAGATTGTTTTGTTAGTTGCTTCGACCTGGCCGTTGGCTTGAGGGTGGGCCGGGGAGGAATAGTGATTGTTGATTTTCCATTCGGCACACCACTTCCTGAATGCATCGCAATCAAATTGTTTGCCATTGTCTGTGATGATGACACGGGGAACACCAAACCGGCAGACTACCGAACACCAGAGGAACTTTTCAACTGCTTTCTCAGTGATGGTAACCAGTGGTTGGGCCTCGACCCATTTTGTGAAGTAATCGACGGCCACGATCGTGAACTTGACCCCACCTTTTCCCTTGGGGAGGGGGCCGACGATATCAACGCCCCACTGAGCAAAGGGCCAAGGAGCGGAAAGTGAAGTGAGCTCTTGGGGAGGTTGGTGGGGAATGTTGGAATACTCCTGGCATGGGCGACACTTCTTGACCAATGCGGCAGCGTCCTCTTTCATGGTTGGCCAATAGTAACCGGCGCGTAGGATTTTTCTGGCGAGCATCCGCGCTCCGGAGTGATTACCACAAACTCCTTCGTGAACTTCGCGGNGCATCGTAACAAGGGATGGATGTAGCTGCGTTTGTACAAGACATCATTAATGATGGTAAATTTTGCAGCTCGGTGTCGTACCTTTTTCGCCTCGGCTCGGTCTGCGGGTAGCGTGCCCGTTAATAGGAATTCCGCCTCGGGTTTGGCCCACGCGATCTCATCAAGGTTGATTTGATTGACTTCGCCCCCACTTTTGGTAATGGAAGAAGTATGAAGTAGGCGGACCGGAATCTTCCCGTCGGTGAGACTTCCCTCCGGTGCAGTGGCAAGGCGAGCGAGTTGGTCAGCCCTACTGTTCAGATTTCTTGGGATGTGGATAACTTCGAACTTCTTGAATAGATCTTTAAGCGCCCAAGCCTTTTCAGCATAAAGCTTCATGCGTTCGCCTTTGGCGACGAATTCGCCCGTAAGTTGGCCTACAACCAACTTGGAGTCACTTCGGATGGTGACGGCTTCTGCATGCAAATCCAAGGCGATCGTGAGTCCCGCCAGGAGGGCTTCATATTCCGCAACGTTGTTGGAGGCCTCAAACCCAAAACGGATGGCGTACTCGGTGGTGAGCCCGTTTGGCGCGGTGATTACCAGGTCGGCGCCGCTGCTGCATTTGTTAGATGATCCGTCGACATCGATGAACCACGGTTCCAAGTTGGAGGTCGAGTCTGCTTGGGTCGGGGGCTCTGTTCCATCTGTAAATTCAGCAATGAAATCAGCTATTACCTGCCCTTTGATAGCGGTTCGCGGACGGTAGTCAATGTCAAACTCGCTTAGCTCCACAGACCAGCGCACCAAGCGTCCCGAAGTCTCCGGCTTCTGAAGGGCCTGTCGTAATGGATGCTCGGTGAGAACAATGATAGAGTGTGCTTGGAAATAGGGGCGAAGCTTGCGAGCCGAAGTGACGAGGGCGAAAGCTAATTTTTCAATGCTTGGGTACTTCGTCTCGGCGCCCTGGAGTGCGCGGCTGGTGTAGTAGACCGGCTGTTGAACAGTTGAACGTTGAGCAATCAATGCCGAGCTAACCGCAGTTTGGGAGACTGCTAAGTAGACATACAGTGGTTCACCAGGGAAAGACTGACTGAGAACTGGCGGGGTGGATAAGTATTCCTGGAGGCCGGCGAAGGCGGCAGCACATTCCTCAGTCCATTCGAATGCTTTTCGCAACGTTTTAAAGAATGGGGCACACCGATCGGTGGACCGCGAGATGAAACGGTTTAATGCAGCTAACTTTCCTGCCAGTTTTTGCATTTCTTTAGCAGTACGTGGCGGCTGCATGTCAATAATGGCCCAAATTTTTTCGGGGTTGGCCTCGATCCCTCGTTCAGAAACCATAAAACCGAGGAATTTACCGGACGAGACGCCAAAAGTGCATTTGGCTGGGTTGAGCTTCATGCCATACTTCTTTAAGACATCGAAAGTTTGCTGCAAATCTGTAAGGTGGTCTTTGGCCCGCTTGCTTTTAACCAGCATGTCGTCGACGTAAACTTCTATATTTTTGCCGATTTGATCTTTGAACATGCGGTTCACCAGACGTTGGTATGTAGCTCCGGCGTTCTTCAGGCCGAAGGGCATGACGGTGTAGCAGTATAGGCCCCTGTCGGTAATAAAGGAGGTCTTCTCCTGATCGGCTTCGTCCATGAGGATCTGGTTGTATCCAGAGAACGCATCCATGAAACTCAGCATCTCGTGGCCCGCGGTGGAATCGACGAGGAGGTCGACGCGGGGAAGTGGAAAGCTGTCTTTAGGGCAAGCTTTATTGAGGTCGGTGAAGTCAACGCACATGCGCCACTTGCCGTTTGACTTCTTGACCAGGACAACATTGGACAACCACTCAGGGTACTGTACCTCCCTAATGAAGCCCGCGTCGAGTAACTTCTGGACTTCGTCTGCGATTGCCGCGTTACGGTCGGGAGCAAAACTCCGACGTCGTTGCTTGACCGGCCGGGTCTTCCGATTGATACTCAGCTTATGGGAGATTATATCGGCAGTAATGCCAGGCATGTCATCGTGTGACCAGGCGAAGACATCATCGTTTTGGCGAAGGAACGACAGAATGGGCTCCCGGATTTCTGCACTGGTGAGGCTTCCGACTCGGATTTTACGATCTGGTTTGTCTGGGACAAGGGGCACTTCGAGAATTGGATCCCCCGGTTCAGCTTGTTGGAGGTGCTTCTCGTCTCGGATGTCGACTTCTTCAACCAGTAGTGCCTGTTTCTCTTTGGCCTCGTCTTTAGTACTGATATGATAACAGCGTCTGGCGGCGAGTTGATCCCCTTTGGCGATGCCGATGCCGTTGCTGGTGGGGAACTTCATTTTCAAATATCGGGTGGAGGTGATAGCGTGCAAATTATTCAGGGTAGTACGCCCCAGAATAACGTTGTACGCGGAGGGGCAATCAACGACCAAAAAATTAACCATGATTGTGGCCTGGCGTGGGGATTCTCCCACCGTGAGGGGGAGCGTGATGCTGCCGACCGGGTGGATCGCGTCACCTGTGAAACCGCGGAGTGGGGCGTGGACTGACTGTAATTCATGCCGATGAATCTTCATCTGCTCAAACGCAGTCATGTACAAGATGTCGGCGGAGCTCCCGTTATCGATTAACACTCTGTGAGTTGGATAGTTGGAGATCAAGGCTCGAATCACCAGCGCGTCATCGTGAGGCCACCGGACGCCAACACCGTCTTCTTCGGAAAAGGTGATGGGCTCTGCCGTCGTCCGAGCATACTTGTGGGGGCGGTCCAAGGACAGAACCTCCTCGGTCCGAGCTTTGCGAATGTGTGCTCGGCTGGAAGAGTTAGAGATCCCAGCCTCAGTTATACCACCAAAAATGGTGAGAATCTCGTCGTGTTGTTCATCGGCTGATACATGGGGCGGGGAAGGCTGTCGGTGTCCGTCGTGCCGCTTGTCAGTGCGTTGATCCGTTGGTCGGTTGAAAAGGAATCGTTCCAGCTTCCCTTTCCGTACCATCCGCTCCAGTTGCTTCTTTAGAGCGTAGCAATCATCCGTGTCGTGCCCATGGTCTCGGTGGAATTCACAGAATTTATCTCGACGACGAGTTTCGGGAGGGGACTCTAGCTTCCCCGGCCAGACAATATCGCGGTCGTTTTGGACATGCATCAATATCTTGGCGGCAGGAGCATTAAGTGGTGTGAAATCAGGGTCCCGGTCTGGCGGGGGCTTATCAGTCCGGAATGGTTTGAAGCGTCGAGAGTCTTTGGCAGGGCGAGCTGGATTCGCTCGAGTCGGGTCGCGGTGTGTATCTTTGCGCTTCCGCGGATCTGCTGAGACCGGTCGCTGGACGTGCTGTTCTGAGAAGGCACGAATGATATCAGCTGCATTGATGTGTTCGGCGGCTCGATCCATGAACTGCTGCAGCGTGTTCGGTGGTTTACGAGCAAGTTCCTTCATGAAGGAACTTCTTGGTGTGATTCCTGATATAAGGGCTGCTAGAACGAGGTTCTCGTCGGGGTCGTCGACCGTGAGCTTTTCGCGGTTAAAACGCGTCATGAATTCTTGTAGGGATTCATTGTCTTCCTGCTTAATGGTCAGGAGGTAAGTGGCTAACCGTTTTTTGCGGCGGGCCCAGAGGAATTGGGCGTGGAACTGACGCCGGAGATCGGCGAAAGAGCCGACGGAGTTCGGCTTGAGTTTAATAAACCAGAGTCGCGCGGATCCGGCGAGAGTGATAGGAAACACTCGGCACATGATTGGGTCGGCGGCGCCACGTAAGGCCATTAATGTCCGAAACTTCTCAACATGATCCGTAGGGTCCCCGGTCCCGTCATATGCTTCAAACGTTGGGATCTTGAACTTTTCAGGAAAAGGAAAAGCTAAGATATCCGGTGTGAACGGGAGATCGGACTGTGGTGAGGAACCTTCCAGGGGGACGTCATCATGACGCTGGATGTGCTGAAGCAGTGTATTATACTTGTTGTTGAGGTCCTTAATGTGAGTGTCGACCGCAGAGGCTTCAGAGTTCAGCTCGTGGGTTTTGGCGGGGTTCAGATGGGGGGTGTAGGCCGAGCTGGCTTCTTCCGCCGTCGCGACGGGGTGGCGGGAAATATGGTGAGAAGGTGGGGGCTGAGTGGGAGAGGGGTGGAGAGGGGGCGGGATAGTCGTATGTGTATGGGGGGGAGGGAGAAGTGGTGGTGGAGGAAATGGCGTGGTTGAAAGGGTATCGGTGTGGATATGGGGGTGGACCATGGTGGGAGGTGAAGGGATAAAGGGTGGGGGAGGGGGTGTGTTGGGGTCGGGGAGTTGATGAGGTAAAGGCAGTGGGGCGAAAGGAGGTCTCTGGTGGCTGTGTAGGAGCTGGTGTAGGCTTTGTGTTAGAACAGAGAGGTGGCTCTCAAGCGACGCAAAACGTTGGTCATAGAGCCCAACGAAGGGCGGGGCAGGGACGGGGAGTCTTTGGAATGGAGGTGTGGGGGCGAAGGAAAAGGAGGTATTAAGCGTGTCATGTGAAACACCATGGAGAAGCCGGTTGTGGGGGAAGGTTAGTGCCGGAAGGATATGGGGTGGTAGTTCCGGGGGGTAACGGTTCAGGTGGCAGGTGTGGGGAAGGGGTTGGATGGAGTGGTTCGTTAGCGGGGATGCACTAGTGGTTCCGTCGCCGTGGAGGGCAAGTTGACGATGCACGGACCTTGTGGTCGGCATGGGATTTTTTTTTGAGAGAGAGACGGCGCCAACTGTAGATGTCAAGAACTACAGTAACCCCACGCTTACACTTAGCCCGTGAATTGCTGGACTCTGCGTAAGAAAGGAAAGGATCAGAGAGGGCTTTACTGGCTCTGGCCAGCAAAGTCACTCCGATGCTAAAGTTAGGGGGCTTCTTTAGTAAGTGATAGGTGAGAGAAGATAGATAGAGGATAGGAGTGATACCTTGGGATTTTATATGGGTGGAGAGGGAAGGAGAAACGTATTGAGAATCGCTATCGTTCGGTGGACGCCTCCTTTCATCTTCCTAACTGTTGTGGACCGTTATGGGGAGGGACGTTTATTGCCCAGATCAGACTATTCATGAGGGACGTTTATCGTTCCGTGGACGCCTCCTTTCATCTTCCTAACTTGCAGTGGACTGTCTGGGCCGGGTCCTTACTGTTCATGAGGGCTATTTCATATGGGCCGACCGGGTACTGTTGCCTTCTGTCTGGGCCGGATCTTGACTATTCATGAGGGCTGTTTTATATGGGCCGACCGGGTACTGTTCACACTAACAGTTGTTGAGCCGTGGGCCGTAAGCTTGTTCTTGGTATTATCAGGGCCCTACAATTTAGAATCTAAGCCAACCGTTTTCCCAAAAACAACTGTTTTAATTCCCCTGAAATCGGCCCCAGTTATAGATTTCAGTACCCCAGATTCTCCACCTCCAACTCATGTCTTTCTCCCCACAAATCCCACGAAGAAAACACCAAAAAGACAGAAATTCAGCAAGTTGTATATTGCAGGCTCGGTTGCTGGGTTTTCTCTGTTTCTTGTAGCATTAGCTGCATGTGGATTGTATATAATGGCACTAAGGAAATGGAAGCGTGAGAAGTTCCAGTCATTTACTACTAAAAGCTCAACAAATTCATGTTTATCTCCAGATCTTCTTGTTGGAATAAAGTACTCATTGTTCATATGCAGCGTGGAGGAGCTGAGGAAGGCAACTAAAGATTTCAGTGAAGAAAGAAAGATAGCCGATGAAGTCTACAAGGGGTTGATCAATAATGTTGAGGTGATGATCAAGAAGACGAGGTTTGAAGACACTCGGCAGGTTATTGATTTACATTCCAAAATCAATCACATAAATATTGTGAGTTTACAAGGTGTTTGTTATGGAGAAAATCATGAATTTTCCGATTCTTTTCTAGTCTTTGAGCTCCCTAGCAATGGCTCTTTGAGGCACTGTTTGTCAAATCCATCTAATACTCTCCCTTGGCATAGGCGGACACAAATTGCTTTTGATATTGCAACGGGGCTGCACTATCTACATTACTGCACTTTTCTCACCCATGCTTGCATGAGCTTAAGCACTAGAAATATTTTTGTGACTGCAAAATGCAGAGCAAAAATTTCAAATGTTGGGCCTTTGAAAGGAAATGATGACAAAGAGAAAGACAGAGGATGGGTTGCGCTAGAGTACCTTCTGCATGGCTCGGCTTCTGAAAAGGCAGACATTTTTGCATTTGGTGTTGTTTTGATTGAGCTCATCTCGGCAATAGAGGACCTTGACGGAAAATCATTCAAAGAATCCTTCAAATTTTTGGGAGAAGATAGTAGTGAAGGTGGTTGTTTTGAACAATTGAGGAGTTTCATTGACCCATCTTTAAAAAACGATTATGCTATTGCAGAGGTTTTAGTTTTAGCTGTTTTAGCCAAGGCTTGTGTGGGAGATGACCCTCTGCATAGGCCATCTATGGATGATATCATGAAAGTCCTTGCCAGAATGGCATGACTACCACCAGTTTTTTTTTTGTTGTAATTACATTAAAGCACTGTAATAGAATCAATATAAGGGATAAGAATCCTCCACAGGATTTGAAATTCCTGCATATAATGTGTGTATATATAATTCCACATTATTTAAATTTTTTATAAAAGATGTTAACATTGACTTTATATATACCACTAAAAACATCAACTTTAAATCTTAATCATAAAATAGACACTTCTTATTTCATTTGAATTGAAGAGGATCCTATTCCTGATATAAGTCAGGCTTCATTCGTGGATAGGGTAGATCTTTAAAAGTGTTTAGAGGGACGAAAAGTACGTTTTCACTTATTTTTCTTAATTTTTTTTTCCCCTCCTTCTGAGACCTCATTCTTTCTAATTTTATTTGTGCATTTTATGTCTCTAATATATAGAAGCTCAATTATTCGAAGTAGAGAATACCTTTTATGCGGATGTGGTGTAAAATTCCACTTTTACGACTACTAATAGAAATTTGACACATAAATTACAAATGCCAAATAAAATAGAAATAAAAACACCGAATCTTTAGAACAAATCAACCCATCGACAAAACATTTTTATCACTTTTGGGTGGGGACAAGGTCTTGATCCATAGGGATGAGCATATTTGGATTGGCTCCTCCTTGAGGCTACTGTTCCTCTTCTCCAAATTCCCTTTTTCCTCTAACAGGAGTGAATATTCAGTACCATATTACATTCTTAATAGATAGTATTTTTCATGTAAGATCATGCAAAAAAGAAAAAGACCTAAACTTACATAATGGGAAAAATGTAAAATTAGTCATTGTAGTTGGCCTAAATTACAAATCACTTCTTACAGTATAAGAAAAAATTTAGAGGTCCCTGTAATTAGTCAAAATAACAAATTACTCCCTAAAACAAATTTTTATAAGTTATTTTAACAGAAATCGTTAGTCTGCCACATCAGACCAATAGGATGGTGCGCTATTGTTAAAATGACTGATGTGACAGACTAATGTTTTCTGTTAAAATGATTGACAGAAATTTGCTTTAGGGAGTAATTTGTTATTTCGGCTAACCACAGGAACCTCTGAGTTTTTTCTTATACCACATGGAGTGATCTGTAATTTAGGCTAACCACAAAGACCAATTTTATATTTTTTCCTAATTTAATAATCTATACTTTTTTAAAAAAAATGTAGGAATCCATATCCTTCATTTTTAAGCTATAAATTTAAAAGATTGACAACTAAGTCTTTGAAATACCTTAATTTTGACCATAAATTGCAACCCTAAATGCTCATTAATCTCAAATTATCATATTCCACCTTTGCGTGTAGAATTTCATAATAATTACCGTCATTATCACTTGACTCTCGCCTATTAGCGTTTAACTGCCTTATCTTTTGTTGGTTCCAGTTCATTTGTCTTTTAAATATACATCGGTAATTAACTTTTGTCCCCATAAGTTACCACATCATGTCACTATGCCCCTATAAACAAATACTTTGACCATCAAGTTCATCTTAAATTATCATTTTGTTACCTTTAGCCTCCACCATTAGGAGATCTCGTTAAGTCAGATAAAATATTTTTAGATGTTAAATTTTTTAAAAGAACATAATACCTCAAATAAAAATATAGAAATTAAAAACTTTAAAATAAGAATATATATATATATATATATATATATAATAATATATATATTAAAAAAACCTTAAACTTAAACTAAAAAAAAAAACTCAAAAAAGGTGACTCAGCTATCCTCAAGGTTTCATTCACCCCCAAATTGGCCGTTGGGTGTGGCTAAAACTACCCTCATGCCAAACGGGGGGGCTGACCTTTATGGTGGTTTTGGCCACCTTAATTTACTCCTAAGGGATGGCCGAACCACCTTCAACGGCCTTAGTGGTGGTTCAGCCACCCTCACTGGGCCTAAGGGTGGCTCGAACCAACTCTACTGCGAAATTTTTTTTTTTTTTTTTTTTAATTGTATTTAATATTTCTATTTTTCCTATTTTAAACTTTTATTTTTTTTTAATTAATTATGATGCATGTGACATGTGTGTCAATTTTTTATGGATTTGACGTGTAATTTCGTTAGTTTCATTGACGGAGATATCATTTTCGTATTTTAGTCATAAATGATGTTACTACTACGATACAAAATGAAATGTAAGTGAAAATAATAAGTCCTTAAAAATCAGGTATTGAAAATGCATTTAACCAAAAATAATAATAATAATAATAATAATAATAATAAAATAAAATAAAAAAATAATCCAGGGTGATCCGTCCACCACCCCAAACACCTGGGGTGGCTAAACCACCCTAGGTCTTTTTATTTTTTTATTTTTTATTTTTATTTAAATCTTAAGTTTTAATTTTTAATTTTGGTTTTTGATACTTTTTTTTTAGTTGGAACTGTTTCTTTTTAAAAAATAATAATAAATAAATTCAAGTTTAATTTTGTTTTTTTGTTTTTTTTTAATATTTAATTTTGATTTTTTCCCCTTTGGAAATGTTATATATATATATATATATATATATATAATATATATATATATATATATAATTTTAAGGGTATTTTATGTAAATTTTGTTCATACACTTAGAGCATCTCCAGCAGGAGTAGCTATTTTAGCTACTCAAAATATACTTTTATCTATTTTTACTACTAGTTTTTCAATACGAACTCCAACATAATATCTATTCAACTATCTATTTTCTTGAAATATTATTTTTAATCATACCATTTCTTCCCCTCACTTTCGTCTCTCTATCCTCTCTCTTGACAAGCCAAACCAAACCAGCAAATCAACAATCACCCAAGCAAATCAGACCAGACCACCAAGCAAAACACCACAAAACAACCAGCCATTCTACCGAAATCACCAGCTCTTCTTGATTCCTTCCCACCCAGAAACCATTTAGCTCTTCCTGATTCCTTCTTACCTAGAAACCATTTTCTTCTTATAGATTTTCCAAAATGTTACTAAATGAATCAAAATTTGTTTCAAAGTTCTTAACTGGATGAGTTGGGACTAGCAAAAGAGGGGCTAGGTATTGGAAGCTCTGTTTTTGTTTGGGTGGAAGAAGAGAGCTACATAGGGGGAGAGGGAGAGAGAGGGAGAGAAAGAGAAAGAAAATAAAATAAAAAATGGTTTATAGTGTGAATAGTGAATACGCTCTTCAGCCTATTCACTGTTCATTTTACAAGAAAAAATTAGATTTTGGCTATTCTGTTGGAGAGAAAAAAAAAATGCTAATAATAGTTAAATTTGACTATTATAAGATATTTGTCTACTCTGCTGGAGATGCTCTTAGGGTATTTGAGTCATTTCAATTTTTTTAATAAGGTTGATAGACAGAAGGGAGATAAAGGTAACAAAATTGTGTTCAAGGTGGTTGGGTGGTTAGAGTGTCAATTCATGGGGTCATAGTGACATTGCGTGGGGGCAAACGCTAATTACCCCAAATATATATAATTCCATGTTTTGTTGTCCTTAGAGAAGCTTTGCATGCAACCTCCAAGAGTAATTCTTTTCTGGGTTAGTGGGGATTGCTTTCTGAGTGAAGAAATCTAAATTAAGGTGAATTTTATCGATTAAAAGGTAATTATTAGTAGAATATTAATTAAATAATTAAAGTCACTAATTTCTTTCAACTTAAACTTTTAGAACAATTGATGATCTAACATAGTATCTTCAAAGCCAAAATTGTGAGTTTTAACCCTAATTTTACAATTAACCTTATTTTAATTAAATATTTTACATGTTAGGTTGTATTGTTTACACTTTTGGGACAATTGATGATATCAAAGCCTTGTATCCGTCATTCATATTTTATTTCAATTAAATATACTACGTGTTAGAAATCTCTTATTAATGGGGCTTTGGTCCAGGGAGTGTTAATGATTAAATTTATTACTCCGCACATGTGTAAGAGCATTTATAATATAAATTGAATGGTTAAATTCATATCTTTTGATTAGCTTAAGCTTTTAGGATAAGTGGTGATTTGACAATTACCAAGATTTTTTAGTAGATTGTTATGCCTCAATTCATCTGTTCTTAAGCTCCGTTTGTTTTGAGGTAAAATAATTTCTGAAAAATGTTTTCTGTATTTTTCAGTATTTATTGCGACGGAGAATAATATTTAATGGAAAACATTTTTTGTTTGAAACAAACAGAGCCTTAATTGCAAACGAGTTTTTTACGAGGGATGAATCAACTTAATTTGTTCCAACTTTTCCCTTAATGGGCTTATCAATGTTATGTATTCTTTGAGAGAGCTTGATATCGAAATTGCGGAGCTCAATCTATTCATTGTAATGCCTTGTTTATGGAAGTTACATCCAATAAACTTCTCTAATCTCATCCAATGAGGCGCGCACATAGGGGTGTAATCGAGCTAATCCAAAGCGAGTACCACTTACCATCCGTTAACATTTACCATATGATTTTTTAGTAGATTTTTATGCCTCAATTCATCTGTTCTTAAGCTCTGTTTGTTTCGGCGTAAAATGATTTTTGAAAAATATTTTCTGTATTTTTTGGTGTTTAGTGCGATGAAAAACATTTTCAATTTGAAACAAACGGAGCTTTAATTGCAAACGAGTTTTTTTGCGAGGGATGAATCAACTTAATTTGTTCTAACTTTTTCCTTAATGGGCTTATTGATGTTATGTATTCTTTGAGAAAGCTTGATAGCAAAATTGCGGAGCTCGATTTACTCATTGTAATGCCTTGTTCATGGAAGTTACATCCTATAAACTTCTCTAATCTGATCCAACGAGGCACGTGCATAAGGGTGTAATCGAGCCGATCCTAAGCGAGTACCACTTGCTCGAGATCGGCTTTTTTTTTTTTTTTTTTTTTTTGAGCTCAAGCTTCACACAAGCAATGGAATTTTGATCGAGCTCAGCTCGTGAATGGTTGAAAGGTGTGCAAGATCGAGATCGAGTTCGAGCTCGAGCTCGATCATTTTAGTCAAGCCCAAGTCAAGTACTCGAGCTCGAGCTCGACTCAAGCCACAATATTGCAATTTCTTATTTTGGTTTTTTAAAAAAATAAACTAATTTTATTAATTATACAATCTCATAAAACAATTACAAAGATATTTACACAATTTTTTTTTTCTTTTTTAGCTAAACCTTATAAGTTACAAATCAAATTTAAACAAATATAATAAAATTAAGCTTCACATCAAATTAATACAAATACATTTAAATAAAATTACAAATACAATAAATTACCCTTTATATTCAGCAACTTCCTTCCCCTGAAATAAAATCTGTAAACACACTAAAAACAAATTAAGTTAGTTTTTACTCCATTGCCTCATGTACACAAGTTCTATATTCTTGGTAAAAATCTCAACGGAGGTTTAATAATAACACAATTTAATGTGCTTAAAATCATTAAATTGGAAACCAAATATTATCTCATGTCTTTATGTCTTCAACAAAATAATATTGTACAAGTTATTCAACAAAATAATAGTTACATTATAATTTCATACACTTCAAAAAAACTTTGTCAAGGTAAAGAATAATAACAATCATTTTGTCTTTGGCAAGATAACCTCTTCCTCACTTTGACCATCCTCACCTAAAAAAAAAAAAAAAGAATAATTAGTATGTTATAAAAACAAATGAAAATAACAAATACATTAGACTAAAGTAAAACTCATCGAAGTCTTCTTCTTAAGCCCATACATGGATCTAACTCAATCAGCTTTACATAATAACATTTGAACAGTCTTAATTGATAATGAAGCTCTATGAGGATCAATAACTTTTCCCCCAACACTGAATGTAGACTCCAATGTCACAGTAGTAATAGGTATTGACAATACATCTTTAGCCACTTTAGACAAAATGCGATACTTGAGAGTATTTACTTTCCACCATTCCAAGGCACTAAATTACAAACACTTATTAGGAATGTATAGACCCTCCTCCAAATATATTTTTAAATCTGATTTAAGATGTTGTTGCACTGTATCGGCACTTCTGATGAATGATTTATAAATTTTCATAACACTCTGAACACTTCTAGCAATTATACTAATTGAATTGGTACCTGAAAAACATTTTTGAGTATTGCTTAGAAGATTTCGTTCCATAAGATTTGAATTGTGTTCATTTACATACACATCATATATCCCATTCAAAATTCTTTCACAACATATTCAATATTCTTGATAGCTTCAGCCTCTTGGTAGATAATAGGAAAGTAGAATCTTATCAACACCATTTAAACCTTGGATCCAAAATTGTCACAATTACCATCAACAAATTACATTCACTCCAGTATTTATCAAACTTGGTCTTCAGTCTTACTGCCATGGATCAGATATAGTCATTTGGATCCTCACATTTCTTAGTTAGAACATCTTTCATTCGCCAAATTTCTAGAAGGAATAAGTTAGCTATTAGATAGTCACTCCCAGATACAATCTTGGTAACTCTATTGAAGACCTTCAAAAGTTCACAAACAATCTCAACTTTAGCCCAGGCCTCATAGGTTGGCACCCATTTAAATTGTGGGTCACTATCTCCATAATAAAAGAATACTCCTTTAAAATCAAGAGCAGCAGCTAACATTAAATATGTGCTGTTCCAACAAGTTGGTATATCCAAAAACAATTTCCTAGATGACAATTGCAAATTCTTTGCATGTTCACTTAATTACAATAATCTTCCCTCAAATGCTACTAGGTATTAATACCATCTCTTATAGAATCAACAATCTCACCAATCTTGCCAAGGCCATCTTGAACCATCAAATTAGTTACATGTGCACAACATCGCACATGAAATAACTTCCTTTCAACAACCAGTGATTTTCTCATATTAAAAACGTCTTTTAAGAGCCTCATTGCTGAATCATTTGCCTTTGTGTTGTCCATCATGATTGAACTAATTTTGTTCTCAATGCCCCAGTTTCTAAAACATTGGTGAAGTACATCAAAAATAATAAGTCCAATATGTGGAGGCGGAATATTACAAAAGTTCAACACATGTCTATTTACATGCCATTCGGAATAAATGAAATTGTATGTCGCAACCATATATGATTTGACATGATGTCTTCATGTCAGTTTTTATATTAACTTTGTGAACTCGATTCAACAAAGTTTTCAATTTTTTTTTCTTTGATTCGCAGGTGGGAAAGTGATAGGGAAAGATAATCCTAATGAGTTGGAATGCAGCTCCGTGGTTCGCGAGAGGGTGATTATGTGTGGGTTTTGAGGTTTTTGTTGAGGGGTTTTCGGGCTGGGCGGGTTTGACAACATTTTAGTATAACCCACAGGTTCAGGTTATGGAAGATTGTCTATATATGTAACGCCTCAAGAATTTAACTAACTTGTAATTAAATTCATGATTCTCCTCCCAACCTTAACTGTCCAAATTAAGACTTGGAGATATCTTTATTCTCTTGGTGAAAATAGAATATGTAAAACATTGGCTTGAGGATCAACACATACACAAGATTATTTCATTAGAATGTGGTTAATCTAGGGCAATTGTCCATAGGGTGTCCAAATCGATTAACTAGTAATTGACTGAACTCTCTATTTGACCATTTATCAGAGTAAACAGCAGAACAATTGACTTGAGTACATAAGTAACAAACAATTTGATCATCAATAAATGAGGGTACAGAGCTTTATATCTAGAAAATCAAACCTGAGCATATCAATTGCTGTCTCGATACCATAATCCCAGTGACATTCCTAAGTGGTCAAATCTCTGAGGGTTTGTAAAATACCAAAGTATTTTACGGGCAAGGGAGGAAGTAACTGAGTAAGTTGACTGACTTATTAAGCAAATTAATTTAAGGAAAAAGAGGTGATGTACAATGTTGTAAAAAAAAAAAAAACAAGGATTTAAACATGATATTTTTATAAATGGCAGATTTGATCCCCGTTATTATGCCTTGGTAAAATGACGTTTGGTTTTCAAAGAAAGTGGCATAATCCGGCAATTAAACCTTTGTATTTTTATGCACAAAATATATTATAATATAAATAGTCATATGTCAATAATATGGTCCACCCGAGACATCAATCTCTCTCAGCAGGGTTTGCGCGTCTTAAAGGACTTCTGGTCCGGTGCCCAAGACATTGCACAAATATACCGTCTTATACTAACAGTCTAACAGAATTCGACCTTGGGTGGCTTACACTAACTAGCAAAGCTATAACAGTGACTTCACTCAAAGAATGGTGCGCCGATCAAAAATTCTTAACCATTAGATCCATGACCCTCATTATAAAAGAAATATTTTGTATTAATAGTAAGACCATGGCCGTTCTACTGCACGTACTGGTGTACCATAACCTCACTATACAGATATTATTTATTTATTCTAAAAATAAGAATATTTAAATAAGCAAATAACAACATGTCATAAAAGCGGCAACTTGATCATAAAGAGGAACGTGTTCAGTCATTTGACATATCGCACTCTTAAATTTGCAGTTTCATACTCAGTTATTTACTTACCTTGACTACTTGTCCGATGTCTCAGACATCTCGTATTCCAATTAACTGTAAAATAACCCAACAATATGCTAAGATCACAATCACTTGCTAACTGTGGGGTATGTGCGCGTTTTGTCTTAAAAACCCTAGTTTGGGTATTTCTTGTCACCATCAAACATTTGACACGATTATCGAACGTTCATTTTTTAAGATTGAATGTTCGATTAAAAACAGTGAAACGTTCGATGTAGGCCCATAATGCATGGATATTTAAAAACTTCTACCAAACCTAACTACAATTATACCTAGATTTAAGGCAATGCCAAGGAACATAGTAAACACGTATTTTAAGAGATAAAATACAAAGTTATCTATTTTATTAAAATCATTTGGAAAGTTAACACAAGGGTTTTTAAATCCTTACCAATCACATTTTGAAAACAAAACATGGTTACAACTTACATATAATAATGAAAGATAACATAAGTAAGAGTAGAGATTCAAAGTTTATCTTTGGAGAAGACAACCTTCTTCAAATGAAAACCTCCCTCAAAATTCTCCTCTAAGCCTTTGAAATGGGTTTTTGGGAGTTTCTGGACAAGAAATGGTAGATTTTGTATAAGGATATGGTATATTTTATAGGGGAATGGGGCGAGTTGTTGGTCCCCCACTACAAAAAATCATAAGTTTCTGGACGGTTTTTAACCGTCCAGAACTGGCTAAAAAACCGTCCATAAGGAATTATCGGTTTTAAACTGTCCAGAAGTAGGCGTTGAGAACTTCATTTCTGGACCGTTTTGACCAAACCGTCCAAGAATCTAGACGGTTTTATCCAAATCGCTTGGAAAAGATCCTGGACGGTTTGGATTAAAACCGTCCATGAATCCTGGACGTTTTTGGACCAAACCATCCAGGAATCCTAGACAGTTTGGGGCAAAACCATCTAGGAATCCCTGGACGATTTTGGACCAAATCATCCAGGGTTCCTGGACGGTTTTGGATCAAACCGTCCAGAATTCTGGACAGTTTGGGGCAAAACCGTCCAGAATTAATAATTGCTTTTTTTTTTTAATATTACTATTAATAATTTCAATATCCATATACAAAACCTGCATAATTCAAATACAAAATCCAACATACAATTCTTCACAACAACATTCTATCCAAAATCCAACATACGTACGTAATTCTATTTACCTATTACATAATCCAAATCCAAATTACATAATTCAAATCCAAAATACATAATTCATAATCTAAAAATTCACTTCATAAACCAAAACAAAATATCAAATGTCTTGAGGAACCTCCTCAAGTAAGTCATCTTCGGTTGCTCCTTTTGAGGCTCTTGAATCAAACACGTTAGTCTGCGCATGTACAATAATCATAGTTAACAAAATATTCATATTGCTTGTCCATCAAACCCTTATAATATATTACAAATAGCAATGCATAGACGACATAATATGTTAATTAAGACAAGACATGAAGAAGCTAGTTTGAATTTAAATGAATATGTTAAGCATTTTCCCAAGAAATATTGTTATATACCCACCTAATAGATTTTCTATGGCTACCTTAAATAAGTTGAATCAAATCAGGAAGAACACAAATCCGAAAACTATACAGTGAAAGTTTTCTTATTTGCTTTTTCCTTCAAGCCAATCAAATAACGGATTGGGCAGTTCCTTTTCTAAACCATTTCAATCACCATAAGATAAGAATAATTTCATACTCCAAATTAAACAAAATAACAACAAAACCAACATGAAGATCAAATTAAAAAGCACCAAACATTTGAAACTAAAACCAGCTTGTCTTCATATAATGTGTGTATTGAAACTTCAATCAGAGAGAGTTAACATTCAATAAGCATCACTTTTACCACTTGCACAACCTCTAATATGTCCCAGCCAAAAAACACACTACTAGTACCATATCCGATAATAACAAAAAAAATATAAAACTATGGAATTACAAAAACCAGCCTGCAACCCATCACAACCGTCTAAAAAACTAATCATCTTCGCCACTAAGTTTTTCACCCACCAAAAGAAATATATCACTCAAGCATTTAGACAAAAGGCTACCACTTACAATCAGTTTTACAGTATATGTAAACAAACAACAAATAACACTCGCAATCATTTGATATACCCATTTCCATTGTCCGTCAAGCATTTGTAATTGTAAATTAAGTTGAAGTCTATATTAACTAAACAAGACTTACGTAGTCATTCATTTCACGCGCCACCTTGTCATACCTCATTGTCATCATCTTCCACATCTAAAAGGTGATCCCCTGCATTTGTACATACACACGTCTCTTTATTAAACTGTATTTAAATAACATTGTCTTAATTTATGCTTCTTTTTCACTTAATAACTAATTAATGAAAAACGAAAACTACACCAAAACATCACCTTCTTGGTTGTTTCCCATAGAAGGTTGTTTCCCCTTCATAATCATTTGTACCATATGTTTGAGGGTTGCCATCTCTTGCTCTTGCGCTTGATACTTCTCGTTTTGCTCCCGGAGTTTCACAGCTTGCTCTTCAAATTTGAGGTTTTGCTCCTGGAGTTTCGCAGATTGCTCTTGAAATTTGACGTTTTTCGATTCGTACAAACTCTTCAAACTTTCCATCTCAATAGCCATTGCTGCTTCCCTGGGAGTAGGCACACTAGATACAGATCTTTGCCCGGAGTTATACGAGGTGGATTTACCAGGTGTCGGCCCTAACCTCATCCCGCGTACACGACCCGAATGTTCTTTTCCTAAGACCTGTCCGTACACATCATTTGGCGACCAATATATTGACCCCTGTGAACATACTCATTCTGTTGGCGACTGAGTATATATAATTGCTTTTATTTGGGTCTGCACAACACATAGAAATAATAAATTGAACATAAAATCTGCATAAAGATATACTTACCATAATCATATTCTCGTAATAGTAAGTACTTAGCACTTACCAAAGCTGCTCCAGCTAATTCATTGATAAGGGTCCCATCTTTGCGCGTATGCGAGACCACGAACATATCTCATTGGTTCGGGGTTTCTCCTGTATCTTCCTCCTGCAATATTACTGACATTATCATACAAGTTTATGATCTAACTAAAGTACGTGTGATTAGTGAACGTTTTTTTATTAATGCTTGAGTTATTATACGTACCATCTCTCGAGCAACCTGTGCGATGCTCTTTGATCCTAGATTGTGAAGAAATTTATTAAATCCACGGCTTGACTTGGCCTTCTCTGCCATTTCTATAAACTTTGTAATGTTAATATATTGATTATTTAAACAAAATAAATAATAAAAAAATAACGACATCATTTCATAAATTTAGCGTTTGGCATAAGTGAGAAAAAACCTTATCATCCAAGGACAACCACCTATCAACTTGGATTTCGAAGTCTTCTGCATCGAAAACTCTATATTTTCCCGCCCTCTAGACCACAGATGGTACGTTATCATCGTCTTTCAATTTCATAGCCTTCTTAATCTCGTACCTTAACTGTTGTCTTTTCTTTGCGAAGCCCATGAGCGTTACCCTTTTTATATCATTGATGGCCTCTACAGGCTCCACATAGAATTTTCTCTACACCTAAAATAGAATCTCATATCTTAATTGCAAATATAAGCCTAAAAAACTATAAGAAGTGACTGACATGTCAAGAAAAAGTTTCATACCATTAAGGTTGTCCACATATCTTCATTCCCGTCCATTGGTATCCTCCTCCAATGGCCATGTAACTGTGAAAATCGACCACTTCTTATAATCTTCGCTGCAATCCTTGAGAATTTCTCGCTACTCGGGCCGACTGGTTGGAAGGAGAGGTTGAACTGGACAACTACCCTTTCCCCCTCGGGTAGGTGTCAAATCTCCTTAGACTACCAATAGTCCTAATCTCTCTTCTACCCTGGTCATCTACAACTCATAAAAAATGAATGTTATACTTAACTAGTATTAAATTAATATAAATATATCAAAGCAGCTAACTATGATATAATATAAAATAATTCATACTTATGGTCTCAACTTGCCCACGTCGTAACTGCCGCAGTTGTGGTGCATTTGTACTGCTATGTTGTGGAAGCTCGGGTGTTGATTGTGTTGGTGTGTGAGCCTCCCTCTCAGGGCCATCCACTGTCTCAGAGCTATGCTCCATTTCAAGGGCTACCGCTCCTTCAGACTCCCCTCTGTTGCATGAGGGTCCTGCCCATTGGTCATAACCAGGCTCATGCATTCCAAGTAGATCATCCATATGTTCGGTGTATTCGCCCAAACTAATGTCATAGAGTGAATCGGGTAGTAGTACATCTGGGGCTGGAGTAGGGATATAATACTCTTCACTCCTTTGTGTCTCCTGGGAGTCTTGTGTAGTTTCATTTGACCCTACTACTGGCTGCACAACTGGTGTGCGGTCTCTAGGCGTCCAAAAATCCTCGCAGGCTTGCGACATCCTTTGTTTGTGAGCCATGTCTACTTGCAAACACATTACAATGGGTCAGTTTCAATCGTAGATAAAATATACATTATTTTACAACATAGAGGACATGGAAAAAATAGTGAGACAAATATTAAGTAAATCATATTTAGTACATACATTTATTTGGACACATTTTAATAGTTTAATCATATTTAGTATATACATTTATTTTAGTGTTTCGGTGGCCGATACAATAGTATGTGCACAATCAATGTCATCATTCACAAAATCAATATCATCTCCAGGAACGTTAACATTAAAAGGCTCGTGCTCATGATAACTGTCAGCCTCGTCGTTATCATGACCTTCACCTTCGCCAACATCATACACGTTTCTTGGTTTTGTCTTTACAGCAACATTCAAATTTGGATGTATGAGATCTTGGACATAATACACCTGCAATACTTGGGAAGGTAGTACGAACGGATCATCGGTAATTTGCGCATCCGTGTGAATTAGGTTATTGAAATTTACAAGATCGAATCCATATTCGTCCTTTTTGTATCCCTTATTCAGTTGAATGTTGGCCCAATCGCACTTGAAGAGCATATATCGTGTCAAGTTGTAGTAAGTAACCTCGATTATGCGAGTTAGCTTACCGTAGTAGGTGGGACCGTTTTCAGTGGTCACACACACCCCACAATTTTGACTTTTCTTTTCTTTATCGACATCCTCGGTGCGGTACAACACGCCATTAACCAGATACCGATTATATTCTTGGGCATCGAACATTGGACCTTTGGCATGACTTACAAGCTTATCTCCCAATTCCATTCTACCAACCGTGTCCAACTTATCAACCTGTGATTTGAACACCTTATTAACATAGTGATTTCATTTGACTTTTATAGACACTTAATTATTAAAACGAATAGTATTCTTATGTGTGACTTGTACCAGCTACAGAATTGGTCCCTGTGTTGCTTCATCAACTGTTGATGCGATGTCCTTTTCATATTGTTTGTTTCCATTAGCGAGTCAATGTGCATCCTATACATCAGCATAAAAAAGGATGGAGAATACTTTCCATTTCATTTATAACCGTACAATACGTATTTAATTATACAACTCACTTTCGAAATTGTAGGAAATCATCAAAGTTGAATAAAACATATCGGTGTGCTTGCTCAAATGTGATCATATCAAGTTTTATCCATTTGCTTGCCCCATGGGACTCATCTTGGTGTCTTGGGGGCTTAATGTGGACTGTTGGCGCGTTATCTAAATAGCACGAACAAAACGTCAATAATTCATCCATGATGTAACCCTCTGCAATAGACCCTTTTGGTGCAGCCATATTACGAACGGTATGTTTATATCGACCAAGACACCTACGTTAAAGACAATTATGCAACCCTCACATTAAAAAATCTATATAATAATACGTCATTCACTTAAATAATAAGTCAACATCAATTTTAATGTTACCTATCGATGGGAAACATCCACCTGTAGTGTACCAGTCCCCCTAGTTTACATTCACGAACTAAATGTATGACTACGTGCACCATAATTGTAAAAAAACTCGGAGGGAATATTTGTTCCAATTGGCACAAGATTATGGGTATCCGATTCTCTAGACGATCCAGATCTTCCACCCACAGTGTTTTTGAACATATCTCCCTGAAAAATCCACTTAGCTCTATTAAAAGCCTCACAACCTTATCCGATAAGGTTCCTCGAAATGCAATTGGCAGAAGTTGTTGCATGACTATGTGATTATCATGACTTTTCAAATCCCCGATAACACATTCCTTAAGCTTGACACAACGTGACACATTTAAAGAATATCCATCTGGTACTCTAACATCATGTAACACCGGCAAGAAGTTAGTCTTCTCTTTTTTCGTTATTGTGAAACAAGTTGTGGGCAAATATGTTTTGTTGTTGTCCCTAGTAAATAGATGAAGTTTTGGTCTCAAATTCATTTTACGCAAGTCTTGACGTGCTTTGAGGTTGTCTTTGGTTTTTCCACTCATGTTCAATAGCGTGCCAAGTATGTTATCAACAACATTTTTTTCTGTGTGTATCACATCAATGTTATGGCGTAATAATTAATCTTTCCAGTAAGACAAATCGTATAATATACTTCGCCTCTTCCAATCAAATTCGTCCTTGGGCAGTTTCTCTCCGATCCTTGCCCGTTTCACAACAACCTCTAATTGTCTCATTATCTTATCGCCATTCGGCACTTCGGGCACACTCTCAATTTCCTACATACCATCGAATGATCTCTTATTCTTTCTCCACTGATGTTCTGTAGGCAACCATCGCCTATGCCCCATATAGCACCATTTTTACCATAAGTTAACCATGTTGATTTCGTTGCATGCCTACAACAAAGACATGCTTTCCGTCCATGTGTACTCCAGCCCGATAAATCACCGTATGCTGGAAAGTCATTTATGGTCTACATCAAGGCCAAACGCATTGTGAATTTCTTTTTCGAGGTTATGTTAAAAGTTTGCACCCCTACTTCCCATAGTTCCTTCAACTCACTTACAAGGGGCGCTAGGTACACATCTATATTTTGCCTTGGTGAATTCGGACCAAGGATAATCAAGCTTAACATAAAATACGGTTGTTTCATACACATCCAGGGGGGCAAATTGTAAGGTACTAACATTACCGACCAAATACTGTGACTAGTAGACATGTTTCCAAAAGGATTAAAACCATCTAACGTTAAACCTAGCCTGACATTGCGCGGGTTTGATGCGAAGTCTGGGTAACGTGAATCAAATGCCTTCCATGCTTCTCCATCGGCCGGATGCCTCAATACACCATCTTTTGTACGGCCTTGAGAGTGCTACTTCATATGTGACGATGTATGATGTGACATAAACAACCTCTGCAGCCTTGGTATTAGAGGAAACCAACGCAACACTTTGACAAGCTTTTTTTTCAAATTTTTTGCCGACCCATCTTCATCAGTTACGTCATCCTTCCACCTAGACTGATTGCACGATGTACATTTGTCTAATTTTTCATTTTCCCTCCAAAACAGCATACAACCTTTGCGACAAGCCGATATCTTCTCGTACCCAAGGCCCAAATCTCTCATGTACTTTTTGGCCTCATATGTGTCTTTACGTAAACTTGCATCCGAAGGTATCAACTCATTAATAAATTCAAGCAACATGGAGAATGATGTATTGCTCCAACCGCCCATACACTTAATACTATATAGACGCACAATAGCTCCCAATTTGCTATGTTTTGTATTTTCATGGAGTGGCGTATCGGCATCCTTTACCAAATCTTCTACCTTCTTCGCCCCCTTGTTAGAGTCTTCAATTTTATCCTCGACGGATTTAGACTCGGGTTCGGCTTCAACTCCCACTTGAGACCCACTCGCTTCTACACAATCATCGTGCATCGCAAAAACATCATTAAGCATGTCTTGCATCCCACTAGACCCGCCATGTAGTGGAATACTATTAACGGGAACTGTACTTGGAGCTTCAGATTTTGCCTCCCTATCAGCGAGAGAGACAATTGGTTCCCAATGCATTATCCACTTGGTGTAACCCTCAAGAATCCCGACACTTGACGTTAAATGGGTAAATACAACTTTCTTGGACCATGTTTTGCCCAAGCAACACTTCTTACAGGGGCACACAATCAACCCGTTCCTTCTAGAGTTTTCACTTGCAAATTTCACAAAAGCCATAACCCCACGAATGTACTCCCGCGAACTTTTCAGCTTTCTCATCCAACTCTTGTCCATCTTTCTCGCTACATCATAAAAAATTTGTTAAGGCATTTGTCACTAATACCTATGAAGTTAAACTAGAGAAATTTGTTCAATTTCTCCAGTTTCAAAATATATGCACACCTTGCCGGATACCTAATAAATTATCAATGCATGTGTATTCATTCACTAAGAGATCCTAGACCGTGAATCACTGAATTCCATTTAAATTCGTCCTAATGTTTGACTTGGTGAAAACGTGGCTTTGATTTGATAATAATTGAGAATTATTTCAAGATGAATAATTAGGTGAGTAACGATGTTTTCAATAGGAATAATTTTGACTTCATATGACTTTCTTAAAATTGTTGCCTTTTGCTCTTGCTTCAACTCTTGTCGTACAACTAATTTGGGTGTAAAAGTCTGAATACTGGAGGATCCTAAATAGATTTAAACGTCCAAAACTTGTTAATAAAATGGTTAACATAAATATTTTTAACAAGTTTTAAAAGGCTAGTCCCGTTACTTTAGACTTTCATAGTACTTCTAAAGTTTGAATTTTCGTCCATAAAAATAAAAAAAATAAAAAAAAAGTTTGAATTTTCTTAGTTGAAAGTTTGATATTTATCCTCAAAAAGATGTAATTACAAATAATTTTATCCACAACATCCTAATTTAAAGCCTAATATAGAACAACCACACTATAATATAATTGCTGAAAATTACTTTAAAAAATAGCAATTTCCATTGCACGTTCATGGTTATTATAAATGCATAATTATTCAAGGCATTACAAAAATTCATGCCATCCACAAACTAAAACAAACACCCCCACCTACAATGAGTAAAAAAAAAAAAGCCTAATTCGTGTTGGAGGGGGTGGTCATGCAGCCACCCCCTATTTTAGATTTAGATTGGTCCTTAAGTGAGCCCAATGAATTGGACTTAAAGTGTGCAAGCCCATCTATTTTGGCCTATATTAGAACGAGTAAATGGATCATAACTTAGGAACCCTTAAGTAGTAAAAATTTTATTTTTCAAATTTATTTCATAAATAGTATGTGGTTTAATGGTTGAGGGTTGGTGTAGCACATATGGAAACTCTCTAAATGGAGAGTTTGACAAATCTATCTCTTAATGTCATATTGCCTTTTCAAAATTCAAAAATAAAAAATAAATCACAATAAATCTAGCAACAAGAGTAAATCCACCAGAAAAATCCTCTCAAATACCTTAAAAATCCATTAACAAGAGTAAACAAAACGTTCAGTTTTATATCATTTTTAAAGGTTATTCTCTTAAGGTTTTGTCGTGATTCATTAACAAGAAGCTGCCTCTTGACCAAAAATTAGAACATTTCATCTCCAAAGCACATCAGCTATCTGATTCTACCCCCATCTGGTCCTTCCATAAAATTTTGTTTTTAATTTTTTGAGAGATATATCTATTTTCAATTTTTGGAGCTGAGTGAAAAATATTAAGTTTGAGATCAATACTTTGAAGCAAAAAGCTTGTCAAATTAAAAAAAAAAAAATGTAAACTAATTATATACTACTTATAATTGGGCAATTCTTCCAACTTGTATAAAAACATGAACTTGTTATTGGCGGTGCCCATGTGCAACATAACAAAGTATGCTTACATTTATTATTCCCAGCAATAACACAAACGTGAGCTAGATAGTTATATTGAAGCCCCAAAATAAGCCTAATTTAAAATTTAATCCTCTATTTACGAAAAAATTAAACAGAGTACCAAAAAAATCCAAAAACAACTTAAAATTGAAACCATACCTACGACGACGGTGGCTAGGTACGTTGGTGACAAAGGATCGAGCATATTCACAAAGAGAGATCGAGGATCTGGTACGTTGGAGAGAAAACCCTTAATCTGAGAGAGAGAGAGAGAGAGAGAGAGAGAGTGAGCTTGACACAAAGAGAGATCGAGAAAGTGAGAGAGAGAGAGGAGAAGAAGAGAGAGAGTGAGAGAGTGAGCTTACAGGGAGAGACGACGCCCATGGAGTTGCAGGGAAGAAGGGAAGAGAGACTAGGAGAGAGAGATCGAGTGAATAAGTGAAGGAATCTGAACAGAGAGGGATCGAGTGAATTAAGTGATCGAGGGGTACATATGGTCAGGGAATCCTTGACGGTTTAGACAAACGTCAGGGAATCCCTGACGGTTAGACCACCGTCGGGATTCCCAGACGGTTTATATAAACCGTCCAGGATTCCCGGACGGTTTTTAAGTAAACCGTTTTTATTTATTAATTTTCAGACGTTTTCCTAAACCGTCTGAAAAATACTGACGCTTTCCACAAAATAAATAAATACAACTAATAATAATAATTTTTTTTTTTTTTTTTTTTTTTTTTAAAAAAAAAAAAAGCGTCTAGGAAAAAACCGTCAATAATTAGTCAATTTTTTGTAGTGCCCCACGAAAAATCCATTTTGGGACATGATCGAATGTTCGTTGTACGACATCGAACGTTTCATGTATTTTTATCCATCAGTTCTAGGGTTTCTCATCGAACGTTTAATAAAGGCACCAAACGTTCTATAAAAGTTCATCCAATATTTCATAAAAGTATCGAACATTTGATGTACCGTACTGACACCTGTTCTATGCACGCGCAGGTTTGAAAGAATGTGACTGTACTATTCATCAAATATTTTGGGGCATTACAATGTCAACATGTTGACGATATCCTGCAAGAATTCTTAAAAAAATGGGATGAGTTGTTTGCCAGATTCGATAGTAGTTTCGCTAAATATAAAAATGGAGTCCAGCGCTACGTATAACCACAAACGGTGCTAGCTCTGTATTTCGTGCTACCAAAAATATCATCCAATCATAGCCACTACTATGTCAAGTAGCATGAACCACTAGTGTTTGAAGATGGCAACCACCACAATCACATGCTTATTGAAAATGAGGAAACTGCGAAGAATGTAGAAGTAAAAAAAAAAAAAACCAAACACTTGGTATGGCATTACCATCAACAACAGAGTGAAACTAGTCGTTTGGCCAAGAGGGAGTGTCACCGTGCATACAAATTCAAGAGCCTCACCACTGTATGCGGTCATGAATGAACAAAATGATTTACGCGGTCATCACGTTGCATTACCAATAATTGATAAATCACTTGAAGAACAACTACAACAGAAGCGTTTGAAATGTTAGATCCATGATCCAAGTCTATGTCACCTGCAACATTGAGAAATAATTTTTTTAGACCTTGTGGAGAAGGTCCATTTCAAGGCGGGTGGAATGTTACGTGCAATGCGGGTCATTATGTTGTGTTAAAAGACTAGTCTTATGTTTATCTCTTTTGTTATTTGGGTAAGATTAGGTTTACCTCTTTTATCTTGTTTATGAGTCTTATTGATAGGGTAGGAATATCTCTCTTTCTTGGATGAAGTTAGACTTATCTTATATTAATAATAGTAGAGTTGGAGTGTCGGTATAGAGGTCCACTTCATGTGGAATACTGTACCTTATTGTAATCTGTCTTTAAATATTGCACTATTCATCAACAAAAGAAATAAATGAACAAAATTATCAAACTTTGTGTTTGTAAGAGTTGAGAGTATCTCTAATTGCTCATAGGAGGTCTAGGATTCCTTGAAAATCCTACAAATCTATTATTCTTGTTAAGTTTTCATCCCACATTACATACGCACATAACAAAGTGGTATCAAAGCCATTCACCCACCACCACAAAGCCAACATGTCTGTTAGAGTCTCCCTGAGTGTAGAGCAACTAGAAAAAATTCAAGCTGCACTTCTCAAGTTGCAGGATCGGTTAATGGAGCAAGTGAGGGAGTGTTTCAGGTAGAGTAGGTTTGACAACATTTTAGCACAACATCCACAACAACTAGAGCCCACTCCTAAACATTCTACCGTAACCCATCCCAAACAATCGGTTGGCACCAACCCAAGACCCACAACCAAAACAGCCCCAACGACCAAAATCTTGAAAACGACCCATAAACAGAACCCACCACCAAAGCCCCACCGAAATCACCAGCCCGAAAACCCCTCAATAAAAACCTCAAAACCCACACATAATCAGCCTTTCATGAACCACAGAGCTGCCTATAAGAGCTTTCTCATTCAAGAAGTTGAAGGTAGAAGGGACCCCACAAAGGCCACCGAGGAAGCGAATGAGGAGTGTGGCTCTATCAAAGAATAGGGAGGATCCAAAAAAGATGGCCCTATAATTGTTGCACGTGGGACCTACTGCATGTGTATTTTTGTTTTTTTAAGCTTTGATTTTCACTTTTATTTTGCTGGACCTTGAGGACAAGGTCCTTTTAAAAGGGTAGGAATGATAGGGATAAGATAACGTTGAGTTGGAATGTATTATTTAAGAGATATAAGACGACAGAAGAGGTTACTGAGAATTGTAATCAGACGTAAGTCTCATGGTTTGTCTCCAACCCAAATTAGATTCATTTTTTGTTTGTCTCTAGCCCTAATTGGAGTTTACTATCAATATAATTTCCATCTATTTTCATTTATCCATATATTTCTCTTTTATCAGTTGAAAGTACCCATCACAAACCAAAGATTTTTAGCAGTAGATCAATAAATTTTTTCCCAATGCGAAATGCAAGCTTTCATGAACTTGTTATTATATTATTATATTTGCATTATAGGGTTTATTCCCTTTCCTTAGTCTACTAGGTTTACTTGTACATCACTCATTGCCTCTATAAATAGAGGCCTCTGTAAAAGTTTAGACATCGAGTTAATGAGCACAATGTGGCCCTAATGACCCTTCAAAGTGGTGGACGTAGGTGTCTAACACTGAACCACCTGTAATTTCTTGTGTCTCATACTCTCTCTGACTTCTGTTGTTATTCTAGTATTTTATATTTCCACATATATTTCTACATGATATCAAAGCCACTTTCTTGTGGCCTTCAATAAACATCTTTGAAGTTTCCTCCGACGATCTCACCATTTCGAATGTTCCACTACTCTCCACCTACACTGCCAATGCCTTCTCCACCTTCACTGAAGCTCATTCAAGAAAATTCATCCCATAATCAGGCTTGCAAGAGACAGATCTATTGATCTGTAAAAATTTCGCCATCATCAGAGTCAGCACGCGCCGCCACGCGCAGCTAGAATTTTCTGCCCGTTCAGACACGTGCCTCCACCTACGGCAAATCACTTCGTTTGACACACCATTCTACAGATCTGCTGCTGTCCATTCCATATCTTCCAAAAACGCCGTTGTTTAACTCATCACACGCCGCCACCACGACTCGCTTTGGCCAAACCACCGCAAAAAGTAGTTCTTTAGCCCCAGATCGGTAGATCTGAGAATTTTTTAACCAAAGCGCTTTCATGCGCCTCCTGAATGTTGTGCCGCTCGTCCACCTACCGTTGCATTCCTATACGTGCTGGTAGAACCACTACGTTCGTCTTCCCCACGCGCCACACGTGCTCACACGCTAGAAAGCTCCTGCACGTGGAATACACGAGTTGCACGCGCCTCAGTCCGAACCTAAACCGGTTCATTCAAACCGGACAACTCCAGACTTGTGTTTAGTCCGGTTCTACCCTTTTTCAGGCCGGTTCAATCTGGCTCAGTACCTTTTTCAGCCTTTTTAGCCGGTTCACACCAGAATCAAACCGGTTCAGTGCAGTTTCACCCTGTTTCAACATTTTTTAGGCTTGGTTCACTCCTTTTCCAGCATATTCAAACCGGTTCAGTCCAATTCAGTGCACTTTTTGACCCAGTTCAGTGGGTTCAACCTGTTTTCAAGCTCCACAAAAAAAAAAAAAAAAAAGAAAGAAAGAAAGAAGAAGTTTGATAACCGGTCCAAGTAGACCACATCCCTTCGGCCCTCTTTTGGAATTTTGCTCGTAGTTGTCTTTTTTTCGGTGCCTTTTTTAAGCCTCCGTTATTCGTTTGTGCAATTTTTGTCTTCCCGTTTGAGCATTTCCTTTGGGTGTTTTTCTCTGTTTTAAACAGCATACTGAATGCTTGTTGTGGTTGCTTTTGTACGTGACGAAACTTTGGAGTTCATATTCGGCCTTGTTTTGTTGTGATCTGTGGCGCAATTCATTGGCGTATCTTGGCACAATGTGGTTTGGCCCATAACGGGATTTGACAGCTAGTTTTTGTTACTCCTTCCATCATTGTCAATTGCAGCTTTGGGTCTTTTAACGGATTGTCTCCATTTTTCGGCCATGCAATGTGGTTTGACCCCCCGTGGGATTTGCAACTAGTTTCTGTTACTCTTTCCATCATTGTCAGTTGCGACTTTAGGTCTTTTAATAGATTGTCTCCTTTTTTTGGTCGTCACTTTCAGCCTTTCTCGCGAGCACCGCTTTGATCCAACTACCGACTTTGACTGCATTTATATTTCGTTTTTATTTTTAAACTCAAGGTTCTAGAATCTTCCACCTTGAGTTTGAAAGGGGATGTTAGAATATATTATATTATTATATTTTCATTCTAGGATTTATTCCTTTTCTTTAGTCTATTAGGTTTACTTGTACGCCACTCATAGCCTGTCTATAAATAGAAGCCTTCGTAATAGTTTAGACATCAAGTTAATGAACACAATGTAGCCCTAAGAGCCCTTCAGAGTGGTGGACGTAGGTGTCTAACACTGAACCACCCGTAATTCCTTGTGTCTCATACTCTCTCTTACTTCTGCTGTTATTCTAGTATTTTATATTTTCGCATATATTCAACTATCAATATAATTTCTATCTATTTTCATTTATCCATATATTTCCCTTTTATCAGTTGAAAGTACCCATCACAAAGCAAAGATTTTTAGTAGTAGATCAAGAAATTTTTTCCCAATGCGAAATGCAAGCCTTCATGAACTTGTTAAATAGCACATGATTCATGTATAAAGGGATACTCGTGATAAAGGATCATGTAAGATAAAAGTTCTCTAACTTTACTGTCATTATAATTAAAATTTGAAACGGTGCTCACACCATCAGCCTCGCTAACATCAATTGATAACACACCTTTTGCTTTTTCTTTGAACCAATGTACTTGAAACACGTTTCCAAGTGCCTACTTAAGGTAGTTATAGAACTTGATTTTGATTTGGTGAAGTTTCCCTTATACCTCTTACATTGGTTTTAAATTACACCTCCAACCTCAACTTCTGAAAAATGATTCCGCACAACAGAAGTATTTCTCCTAGGCTTTCTAATATGTGCATTCTTTTGAGTGTCTTCTTTATTTAGTACTTGAACCCCAATATGTTTTTAAGCAAAGCTCCATTACTAAATTCAAAAGAACTCTCATTCTCATACTCAATTGAATCAAGTCAGTGCAAATCACCCTTCATGTCTTTAAATTTTAAAATATTATATTAGGTATTATTAGGAGAAAATAAAACATCAAGTGTTAGAAACTTGAGTTGTAATCTAAATTTTTAATTTGAATAATAGAATTTATTCTAAATTTCTAAACGTAATAACATTTGCATACTATTACTGTAACGACCTAGGGAAAAAGCGCTAGCCACATCTGCGCTATCACCCCAAAAGGACTAGTCAATTTTGGAGTTTCCCTAAAATCACTTATAAAGCCCAGTTTCACCTAGTAACTAGGCGATGTGGGACTCAACACTCATGACACTCTTATAAATAACCCATTCTATGTGGGCTATTTCTCATCTTCCCAATATGGGACCGGGGTGTTACAAACTCCCCCTCTTAAACTCCTGACGTCCTCGTCAGAAGCCACGTCATGCAGTGCTCCAGTATCACATGGCCTGGCGTTACTAGGTGGGCTCTGATACCATTTGTAACGACCTAGGGAAAAAGCGCTAGCCACATCTGCGCTATCACCCCAAAAAGACTAGTCAATTTTGGAGTTTCCCTAGAATCACTTATAAAGCCCAGTTTCACCTAGTAACTAGGCGATGTGGGACTCAACACTCATGATTCTCTTTATAAATCACTTATAATCTTCTTCCCAATATGGGACCGGGGTGTTACAATTACCATATGAATAGCATTTAATTTCAAGAATTTAATTTAAATTTATACTCCTAATTATATCTGTAAACCTTATGAATAGAATTTAATATAATTTAAATTTATATACCTAGAATTTAATTGAATTTAAATTTATATACCTAATTATAATTGCAAACCTTATGAGTTCAATTTACTCCATATAATACATAATTTAATAAATGTATACATAATACAGAATTTACTCCCTACTCTATGTAATACAGAATTTACTCCTACAATCTAATCTAAAATGCTATAAATGTATAACAATTTTCCTTTATAAAATATATGCATTAAAAATAATCTAATAAATGTATAACATAGCATTAAAAAAGTAACAATTTTCATTTTTTAATCAAATGATTCATAGCAATTTACTCCTAGAATCTAATCTAAAATTCTATAAATGTATAACAATTTTCCTTCTAAAACACATGCATTAAAAATAATCTAATAAATGTATGTTGGGGATTGGGCCTGAAAGATATATGCAGGCCCATATCCCCTTTCGACAGCCCAGCCCGCATGTGAGGGGCCCAAGCCTGTGTAGCTGACCTTCATTATAAGGTTCGGTTTTAGCAGTAAGGGTTCTTCCGTCCCTCAATGTTCGGTTCTCTGGCTAAAAGATGTAATGAACCTTGATGATGAAAGGACAAGGTCCATTATGGCTCGCATTTAAGACAGCCGGCCTCGGTTGTTGCTCCCGCGTATTTCCAAGGTTTACCCGCCCTCATGGATGTGATTGACATGACAAGCAGACAGATATTTAAATATCGTGGACCAGTATATATGTGACACGTGGAAGGATCATTAAAGGTTCGTGTAGGCATAGAAGAAAATGAGGAATTCAGGGCCCCACTGCAGAGGCTCATTAAAAGAGATTCGGGGGGTCCGCCACTATATAAAAGAGGGGAGAACTTTGGTGGCAGAGGTATGTAATAGAATCCTAAGAAATATTCTAAGTCTTTCTAGTAGAGATCATCTCTCAAAGATAAAACTGACTTAGGCATCGGAGCTATCCCCGGCCGGCAACCCCCGGCAAGCTCTAGTGTCTAACATTTTCCTTGTTCTCAGGTTGACGTGAAGTCGGATTCGGAAACTGTCACAACAATGTATAACAGAGCATTACAAAATTAATAATTTTCATTCATTATTCAGAGGATTCAGAGTAATTTACTCCTAGAATCTAATCTAAAATTCTACAAATGTATAACAAATTTCCTTCATAAAACACATGCATTAAAAATAATTTAATAAATGTATAACAGAGCATTACAAAATTAACAATTTTCATTCATTAATCAGAGGATTCAGACCAATTTACTCCTAGAATCTAGTCTAAAGTTCTATAAATGTATAACAATTTTTCTTTATAAAATGTATGCATTAAAAATAATCTAATAAATGTATAACAAAGCATTAAAAAATTAAAAATTTTCATTCATTAATAAGAGGATTCAAAGCATAAAAAAATAATCTAATAAATTATAAAATTAAGAAAAGAACTTGAGAGTCAGAATCGAGTTTAGGTTGATAACTTGCAGTCTTATAGAATTGAAAACACAAAATCAGAAAGGCAGTAGATGTTGAACGGTAGCCCCCTAAAAAAAGAAATCAACATTAACATTAGAACTTAGACATACTGAAAAAAGAGGTCCTAAGTGAAACAAAAAAAAAAAAAAAAAAGGAAAGGTTATGGGTATTTGAAACATAACTAACTTGTTCTTGCTTAGGAGTCATAATGCTCTTGCTCTCACTTATAAAATTATAAAATTGAGAGCAAGAACATGTACAATATAAAGGACTCATGAAGGAAGAAACAACCAAATCAAGAGATCGTTTAATAGCAACCGACGTAAAAGTGGGAAGTTTTTACATTGCTTGGTTTAAATGATGTAAAATTTGCATTGCTTGTAACAACTGATGTAAAAATTAAATTTAACATCGCCTTTTTAAAACTGATGCTTAAATAATAATAATAATAATAATAAATAATTAAAAAATAAAAAATTTAAAAAAATATAATTTAATTTAACATGTTTTTTTCTTTTTTTCTTTTTTTCTTTTTTCATAATGAGAGTCAGGACATGCAAAGCCCAGTACTTGAGTAGCTTATCAGTCAGATCAAGAGTCATCTTTACCATGGGTACGTGTGAGAGCAGAAGAAAATCATAAAATTTGGGATTTGGCAACAAGATGGAAAAGCAGATCGGTTTCTTTTGGTTCGTATTTGACGATGATTGTTTTAAAAATCTAAAAGGTTTCAAAACCAAATCTTGACGAAGGTTATAATCCATTCGATCAAATGATATAATAGAAATGGAAGGCTGAATTTCGAAGAGGAAGAAACGAGTAGTTGAGAGGGAAAGAGCCGCATTGAAGGAAACATCAATTTTCTAAAGGACTTAGCAGCTCAACATTAAATATTTGCGTGCGTAAGACAGTAAGGATTAAATTGATTTGATTCAACCTTCAGCTCTTCGAGGGTGACGAGGTCATGAGGGGATTCATTTTCAAAGAATAAAGTGTCAAAGACTCAAACTAATAAGTTTTTTTTTTTTCATATCCACCGTGTGTTTTTAGAGATAACCAATTAACCGAGCTTTCATCCAATGGCTGAGATTAGGTATAAAAAAAATTCAGAATAGTAACGTTTAAAAAAGGTTTTGAAAAATTTAATCACTTATGCCCTTCTCACGTTAAAATCGAAGCCAACGCAGATCCATAGTTAATCTTGACTGTTGGTTAAAAACTTGTGTTTGATTAAATGAAATCATTAGATTAATGAGCTCACGATGTATTATGCAACACGGGATAATAGTCTAGGCAATAGAGTGTTACAATTGTATTCCACGAATTCAATCCAACAGCCAAATTTGACTGATTCTTCATCCAATGGCCTAAATTAAGTTGTTGGGCATGTAATAAAAATATCATACGTAGCGAAAAAACATAAAACATATGATCGAAACATACTTCAAGAGAAATCATAGCATTTGATAATTCTAGAGATAAAAGAAACAACAAGCTTGTAGTTACTTACAAATCATGTGGGTCTCTTTTAGGCATTTAAAAATATTTGTATGAGGTTTTGAGTCCTTCTTCATGTTTATTGTTAGTGATCTTCGAAGGTTGATGAAAAACACCAAGAACTTTGGGTCTTTAAGATCTAAGATCACCAAGAACTTGAAGGAGCTTCGAAGAACACGAAGAACGTGATAAACACGAAGAACAAAGTTCTTCAATCTTTAGATCTTCTTCTTGATGGCTGAATATGACTGTGAGAGTGGACTCACAATTAGAAGCATAAGAGTAAAAAACTCTCTAGAATATTTTCTAACACCTTCTACTACTTGTGTTGAATTGTAGTTTTCAACTTGTGTCTCATGCTTCTTATGAATTTCTATTTATACATTTAGGTTTACTTGAAGAGGAGGTAGAGAAAATTCTAGAAACCAATTACAATTTGTAATTGGAAAATAGAATAAATCAAAACAAATCTCAAATAGGGATTACAAGTCAATAGAGGATTTCTCCTTTAGTGACCGTCCCATGGGGGAGAGAATACTCTTCCCTTGGCTGACCATTGGCTAGGGTTACCCCTAGCCCTCTTCTCCTTTGGACTTAGCTTTAGGCCCCTTGTTTTTCATCTCTTAGGCCCAATGCTCCTTTCACTTTGGACCAAGCCTATGAATTAATTCCTTTGGCCTAAACCTCTTTATACAAAGCTCTTAGAAATAAATTATCTTAGCCCATGTTTTTAATAAAATAAAAATAAGCTTGAATTAAAATTCAAAGCCCAATTTTATTTAAATAAAAACAACCTATATAAATAAATCCTTAATTAAATAATTGAGGAACATATTTACCTTAGTCAATTTACATCAGCTTAAGAAGGGACCTGGTGGAAAATAGAATTAGCTTTCTTAGTCTTTTGTGAAATCTTGTCACTAAGTGACTCAACACACCTGACTAAAAATTACAGATGATTTCACTAAACAAATGTGACTGCACTCTAATTTATATTTTGATAACATTGAATTAATCTTTCATGACATACTTATTAAAAACATATTACCCCTTCATGGAACTTATTCCGTAGTGAACCAGAAATGATTAACTGTCACTTTGTTCACTACATCTTTTCCTTAAGTCACTGGATTCGAACTTTATATTTTATCTCATTGTACTTTGTGAGATTCCTCTCACTCTTATACATTTGTTTCTGGTGAATTTCATCGAAACTTAATTAGGCTTGAGATACAAGATAAAACATTGTTATCGATCCTAAAACAAGGAGAATGTTCATTGTCACTTTGTTTTAACGAACAAAGGATTGGATTCCTTCTTGAAAAGAAATCTTCCACAATGCTTCATGTCGATCACCCAATGTATAGAGGTATTGACCAAAAGTTGGTCTCACTATTTAATACATCAAAGTGATGTTCACTAGACATCTGGTTTACTGATTTTTCAAGATTAAGAGTAATAATTATAAGTTGTCATGCATGTACATTTATTCTTTCTGACAGTTATTAGAAAAAACAATGACTCACGTGGTTCTGTTCAGTATATAGCTCTGTGTATTTATACCCACCTTGCTATTACACAATCATGTCACCCTAAAATCTATTCCCGCTTCACTGGATCAAGATATAGTCTAGGTGGAATGCCCAGTTCCACTTATGACTATGAACCAAAAACACATTATAAGTTATAAGGCTCCTTTAACTATGATCTTCATGTGTACTAAAATACTTTATTTACACCATAGTCAAATATAATGTAACCTAAGGACCTTTACATACATATATTAGGTAAATATTCAAAACATATATATGTTATGTAAAACATTTAATAAATATGCCCAATATTCTATAATTAAATCAGGAAATAATTAATTAATATCATTACAACAAAATATAATCCTATGACCAATTGGAGTTTTGGACACCAATTTCAACATAAGCATCGAAAAAACAAAACCCATTAAAGCATTGTCAATCTCGTACAACACATGGGCATGAAAAAATGGGTTTAAAAATTAATTCCCTATGCCTGTCCCACAGTGAAGCCAAAGCTGACATAGATCTCAAAAATAATCCAGACCGTTGGTTAAAAAAATGCTTAATGATTCATTGCATGTCGTTAGATTAGTGAGCTCACGATGACACGATGTAATGTGAAACACATGATAACACGCTAGCTAAAATATGCGTTACAGCTGTATACCACGAATGCAATCCAATTGTCACATTTGCTTGATTCTTCATCCAATGGCAGAGATTATTATGCTTTGAAAAAACAAAAGCATTTAAAGCAATGTCAGTCTCGATCAGCGCGCGGGCATGTAAAAAAACAGTTTAATTTTTAATCCCATGTGCCTGTCTCACGGTGAAGCCAAAGCTGATGCAGATCCCAAAAATAATCCTGACCGTTGGTTGAAAAATGGTTATGATGGTTCATTGCATGTCATTAGATCAGTGAGCTCATAATGATTCGATGTAATGTGAAATACATGATAATACGCTAGCCAAAATATGTGTTATAGCTTTATACCATGAACACAATCCAACGGCCACATTTGTTTGATTCTTCATTCAATGGCTCATATTTCGCACAAAAAAAAAAAAATGAAACTCAACGTTTTTTGGAGTGTCTTTTGATCCTTAAAACGATGCGTGTTGAGCAATTTTTATTGCATTATTTTGGAGGCTTTAAAATGTTTTTTGACTAAAAATAATGCAATTTTTTTTAAAAAAATAATATGTATTACAAAATTTAAAAAATAAAACTAAGTTATTTAAAATGTATGTTAAGCAATTGTTTGACTATATTGTATGTTAAAATTTTAAAATGTATTAATATGTTAATATTAGACTAAGTCATTTATAAAATTTAACATCTATATGTGTATTTGTTATTAATATATAACATTTTTACATATTATTATATTAACTAACTTTCTAACTAAGTTACTAATTATAAGTTATGTAGATATGTTAATTAAGTTACTTATTAACATAGACTACATAGTAGACTAGTCATACTAAGTTAGTATATATTAATATATGAATTATAATAATATGTAATTATACAATTACAAATTAAGCTATAAATATAATTATATAAACATGATTATGTAACTATACTTATAGCTTAATTGTTTAATATTCATAGCTTAATTATGTGAACATGTATTCTTAGATCATGTGATCTACGATATCTAAGTATCTATTGATAAACAATTGTAAAAGTAGTCAATAAATATTAACTAACTTATATGATAACATATATTAAGTTTGTAACATTAACATTATTAGCTAGTTAACAATTTTTTTTTTTTTAAGGAGTTAGTTAACTAACATTAATATGTCAGTATATATGTTCTAAGTTCTAACCTAAACTGTGTAACATTGCATACCATATGAATTTGTATACTTATGTCATATTATGTGGCTATAATTTATACTTATAGGCTTATAGCTTGATTTGTAATTATATATATTTATGATCATTATGAGTCATAATTATTATAATTCTTAAATATTTAATGATAATACTTAGATCATATGATACTTATGAATCATATTTATCATAAACATATAATGATAAATGATAATGCTTAGAAGTTAGATCGTATGATCATATAATCTAAATATGATCATGTGATCTAAATTCTATAATAATACTTAGATTGTGAAAGAAACACATTCTTGATTCCATTGCTTACATATTTGATATTACACATTAGTCACTAGCATAGTAACTTGACCACTCTAGACTCTATATATGTTACACATTAACATAGTAACACATTAACATATACATATTACATAATGACTAACTTCAAATTACTTATAACTTATATATATTAATTAAGTTGCTTATTAATTTACTAAATTAGTAATACTAAGTTAATATATATTAATTGAATGATCAATATACATAGATACATATTTTTATTAATATATACATAAGAATATTAACTAACATATATGATTACATACTATTATGCTAATGATACTATGTTAGTTAACTAACAATAATATATTAGTTAATAGTTATAATAACATATATTAAGTTTGTAAAATTAGCAATATTAGTTAATATATATGTTTTAACTAGTTATTATACTATTACTTATTGTTAACATATAGTAATAATATACATCATTACATGTATACACTACAAAAAATTTGCTTATCAGAAACCAAATTATTAGTAGCCACTCAAAAGTGGCCAATAATAATAACTCATTAGCAGCCACTTCTGAAAAGTGGCTGCTAATAATAACTATTAGCATCCACTTTACGTAGCCGCTAATGTTGGTGCGCACGTCGTGTGTTTTAATGGACCATAGGTCAATAGCAACTACAATAAATAGTGGCCGCTATTAATATATTATTAGTGGCCATATCCACATGTGGCCGTTGATACTCTTTTATTTTAATTTTTTCATATTCATAGTCAACAGCAGCGACATTAACTCTTCGCTGATAGTAATAAAAAAACTAAATAAACTCAAAGATCAATAGGGGCCACTATTGATCTATCATCACCTGCCAAATTTGAATGTGGCCGCTGATGTTTTTTATTTTACTTTTTTATATTTATAATCAATAGCAGCAACATTAGCTTGCCACTGATAGTAATAAAAAAAAACTAAATAAACTCAAAAATCAATAGGGGCCACTTAAAGTGGCTGTTATTGATCTATCATCAGCGGCCAAATTTGAATGTGGCTTGCTGATGTTCTTTTATTTTACTTTTTTTTTTTTTTAATATTCATAGTCAACAGCGGGGAAATTAGCTAGCCATTGATAGTTGTAAAAAAAAAATAAGGAAAAACTTCACAAAGGCCCCTAAAACTTCCACGCGATTTAAATAGCCCCCTTCAATGTTTGATTTCTCTCACTTTGGCCTCTTATACTTTCAATTTGTCTCACTTTACCCCCTTCGTCTATTTTCACCATCAAACCTTATTGAAATTCTCAAAATATCCATGTATTTTAAACAAAAAAAAATTTATAAGAAATTATAAAATGAGGGGTATTTTGATAATTTTTGCACCACTTTATTAGGATTTAACGAAAAATCCTAAAGGGAGAGAGTTGAATGAGACAAATTGAAAGTTTGAGGGGTCAAATTGAAAGAAAACAAACATTGAGAGGGGTTATTCAAATTGCGTAGAAGTTCGGGGGGCCTTTGTAAAATTTTTCCAAAAAATAAATACAATCAAAGATCAATAGCGGCCATCTAAAGTGGCTGTTAAGCCCATTTTGTTTTTTTTTTTAAAAAAAAAAAAAGGAAAAAAATTATGAGTAATACTGGAGCATCTACCAACTGTTCTTCTACTAATGTGGACCACTATTTTTATTTTTAAAAAAGACGAAATGACCATTTTGCTTTTATCCCTTCTATACGCCTATTTCCCAAAAAAATTCGAAACTCTCTCTCTCTTTCTCTCTTGCTCTTCTTCCCCCATCCAGATCCATCTCCATCATATTCTACGTCCTGAAGATTTATCCAATGTGGTCAATGGTGAGGAAGAAGAACAATGTATAGATTCGTTAGCAGTCTATGAAATGTTAGCAGTGCTAGGCACCAGAACTTGGCTTGGCTGAGGAAGAAGAACAAAATTATAGCATATTGAAATCATATTTGCCTATTAAAATTATATTAGACGATTAAAAACATATTTTCCTATTAAAAACCTATAGGATTGAAGCTTTAATTGAACTTCTGGTCGATGTAGTAGTTAGTTTGATCGATCGTGATAGGATTGAAGCTTCAATTGAACATCTGATCGATGTAGTGCGTTAATTTGATTGATTGTGACCACAACATGTCATATAGATTAAGACATTATACAGGATTGCTCAATATCACTAAAAATAAAAATAAAATAAATAAATAAAAATAAAATATTTCCCTTGACTTGGTGGCGATATTAGCCTGATCGATCGTCATACGATTAAAACATTATATAGGGGTGCTCAATACTCAAATTATCCAAGTCACAATTTAATTGCTAATTTCTCAAAATATACTTTGCATAATGGCATGTTTGCTTTCCTCTACACAATCAATGGATAGATCATTGTGCTTGGGTTTGATCGATCATGATACGATTTAAATGATCAATCCAACTTGACACAATTAAAGGTTTAATCGAATATCCAGTCAATCCTTGTGTATTGGTCTGATCAATGTAATGCATTAGTTTAATTAATCGTGACCTCAACATGTCATATAGATCAAGACATTATATAAGATTGGTCAATACCATTAAAAAAAAAAAAAAACGTTTCCCTTGACCTGGTGGCGATATTAGTCCAATCGATGATATGATGAAAAACATTATATAGGGATGCTCAATACTCAAATTATCTAAGTCACCATCTAATTGCTAGTTTTTCAAAATACACTTTACATACATGTTATGTTTGCTTTCCTCTACAAGATCAATGGATCGATCATTGTACTTTGGTTTGATTGATCGTGATACGATTTAAATTATCGATCCAACTTGATACAATTAAAGGTTTGATTCAACATCTGGTCGATCCTTGTGTATGATTGATCGTGATACGATCAAATTATCGATCAAACTTGACATAATTAAAGGTTTGATCGATCGTAGTGCATTAATCCAATCGATCTTTGGTCATTAGTCCGATTGATCGTGATATGATTAAATGATCGATCAAGTTTGGCATAATTGAAGGCTTGATCTATCATTATGCATTAGTCCACTCTATTGAACTCTTTGAATTTTGGATCATTCTTGTGCACTGGTCCGATTGATCGTATTAAGATCGAACTCTTTTGATTGAATAATAACATAACATATAAGTTTTAATATTAACTAAATATATGTTTGTATTTAATTTATATATATTTAAGTAATTAGTCTGATCGATCGTGACTCTATGGATCTTGTTCTTTCTCACAATGTCCATTAATTTGATTGATCATGAAAAGATCAACCAATTGATCATAGTGCATTAGACCTCGACATGTTATATGGATTAAGACATTCTATAGGGGTGCCCAATAATCAATTGATCGATCAAATTTGACAAAATTGAAGGTTCGATCGAACATCCGATCGACCCTAGTGCATTAGTTCGATTGGTGATCGATGGTGATATGATCAAACTTGACATAGTGAAGGTTTTGTCAATGATCGACCCTAGTGCATTTGCCTCCAACTTTAAACCTGAAAAATGAAATTTGTCAATGATTCCTTTAGGATGTTCTCTCTGCCCTTATTTCTAAATTATTTGAAATATTAAAGTTTTTTTTTTTTCTTATTTTTTGTGCAGCCTATTCTGGTGTATATGTCCAAGGTGGATGGGAGTTTCAAGTTTAGCCCAATTAGTTTCAATTTTTTAATAGAGGTTGCAAAGCTTATATGTGCAATTGTTATACTCTTGTTGCAGGTATATTTGGCCATTTCTTCATCTTTTTTTATTCATATTTCTTCTAAAAACATATATGAATTGTGCTTCATAAGTAAAAACAAGACACTTTATTGACATGGAGATAGTAGTGTTTAAATTTGTGTGTGTGTGTGGTATTGTTGGAATACTGTCTCATCGTCTATTTTATCTTGGGGGTAGTTTTCAGGTGTTACATATCTTGGGGTGTTTTCCAGTATACTATGCAATTCACATGTGCATATTGATAGAGGGAACTCTTTAGCATTTAACTAGTTTTGGGTTTTATACAAACTGGATAGTTTCAATATTCTTCTAGTCTCACATCAAGGAAATAGAGGTAGGTATTTTAGTCTAGGTTGGATAAAAGAATGATTAACTGGAAGTTGAAATGATATTTAATAATGGATATAATTTATGGACAAAAATAAATTTCCCAATATGGCTAATGGTAGGCAAGAGTAGGTTTCTCCTTTTATACAACCTGTGATTGCATCAGGCTTAGATTCACATGAAATATATCTTATGTACAAATTTTCATAAGTAATTAGGTATCAGTTTATAATAATGAAGTTAATTTGTATTTATGAGTTAAAAGAAGTTGTTGCTGTGCTTTTTAATTCTCTTAATTGTGGATTGCCAATATTTGTACCGACTTCCTATCCATTATATACATGAAGGTCAAAGACATAGATCTTTGACATGGATATAAGATGACAGGCTTGGTAAACTCTACATGAGTGGCTTGCATTGTCTAATTTGCCTTTCACTAGGCTTGTAACAATGAAACTGTGCTTAAATTGTATTAGGCCTGTAAAACTTTTGGTTGTAGGCCACTTGATTCCTTGGAAGTGTCTTTGATCCATCAATAGAAAAAGCATTGCTTGTTGGCAATTGTATGTGACCTTTGCGAATTCTTTAACCTGGATTAGTTTTTCTAAGTGAGTCTATTGTGCCCTTCTTTTCCAGAAGCTGAACATGGGTGGCAGTAAAGGCTTTGGCGCTGGTACAGCTGGCAAGGATTATGGTAAGTTTCATAATTTAGCTACGTAGTATTCCTATCATTCAAAAATAATCTTTAGGACTGGATTTAGATTTCGATTTTCTTAGTTTAATTAAAAATTATCTGACGTGTCCTCTCCGTTTTTCACAAGATGATGAGAGTGACATAGAGGAGGAAAATATGGAATAAGCACCACTTGCTGATGGTGAGCCTAATGCAAAAGCTTCTCTTGGTGGTGAATCTGGTGGTGAGCCTAGCGCAAAAGCTTGAAGCTTTGGGTTTGATGTCGTTGGCTAACTCTATCTTGCCACCTAGTTTAATGTTTTGACCTACAAATAGTAAATGTTTTGCTCCACATGCATGTCTTGTATGTTTAGTTCACATAGGAATTGCTCAATGGAGAGGAAATTGGATCCATCCTCAATTGATCGTCGTGAAATTGATATGTACGAAACTAATTTTTTTTAGTTTTGGTTTTATCTCTAAAAAAATAAAACATTATTAGTAGTGACGTTTTAGTTACCGCTACTAATGTTTTATTTATTTATTTTTAATTTTATTTAAGGTCATTAATGGCCACTCTAATTTGGCTGCTAATGTTTTATCATTAGCAGCCACTTTAATTTGGCTGCTAATGTTTGATCATTAGCATCTACTCTAGTTTGGCTGCTGATGTTTTATCATTAGCGGCCATTTTAGGTTGGCTACTAATGTTTTATTATTATAAAAAGCTTTATTTGGGCTGCTTATGTTTTATAATTAGTGGCCACTTTTAGTTTGGCTGCTAATTATCAAACATTAGCAGCCACTTTTGATTTCAGTTCTGCAGGGTTTTAGTGTCCACGGTATATATCATTAGCGGCCACTTTTGTGGCTTTTGTTAATCGATCATCAGCGGCCACCATAAAAAAAAAAATGGTTGTTAATAATCATCAGCATCCAACTTTCAGTAGCCACCACATTAGTGGCCAAATGTGGCCCCTATTGATCAACAGGGGCCACAAAGTGCTCATTAGCCAAAAAAAAAAAAAAAAAAAAAAAAAGCCTGCTAATGAGCCAATTTTTTGTGATTGTAATATAAATTGTATCTAAATATCTAAATACTTAATTATTTTATTAGTATAAATTTGTATACTTATGTGACAATTGCTATTATGTAATTTATGTAGTTATAATTTATACTTATAGCTTAATTAATTTGTAATTATATATATATATATAAAGAATTAAAAAACTTATCATATGACTTGTGAGATTATCTATGATTAAGTATAATCATTATAACTTAATTTATAAGTTATAATTTTTCTAATTACTAAGTATCTAATGATAATACTTAGATCATATGCTTTGATCATATGGCACAACGTTAAATTATTATATGAATAATATGGTTAAGTATTTAAATTGTCATAAGATTATATGAATCGTATGATTAAGTATTGATATTATTCATTTCTACTATTCAATATACAAATAATCAATTAATTAATGGTACTTAATATATTTTTCCTATTGTTACTTAATAAATAATATACTATGTAATCTTTTTTTATTAACATATATACATATATTAATACATATGTATATATAAATAAATATATACGAGTCGAGCTCGAACAGACGAGTTGGGCCTTATACAAGCTTGTTCACAAACATTAACCGAATTAAGCCGAGTTTATATGAGTATCTATCGTTTAATAATCGAGTCTAATTTCGTATTTACGAACGGCTTATATAATAATTGCTTCGAGCACGAGTTGAGCTTAATCAAGCCGATCCGAATATGTTTACTAGTAACTCTGTTCGTTTACATCCTTTACAAGCACAAATAGCAAGCTCCTTTGACAACACCTTT
>FXXK01000727.1:5000-16278 GCA_900184695.1 Betula pendula | reverse complement strand
TGCATGTCCTTGTTTCAAAGTTTTCACTGAAGAAATTAATTGAAGAGTAATAACTAGAGAAATTGTTTAGTTATTGGATGGGTGAGTTGAAGATTTGTACCACTGTAATATAGGTAAACTTGGAAATGCATTAATTTGGAATAAGAAGATTTAGCGCAATTGATATGCTCTGTTCCATGTTGCTTAGCTAATGTATTCCTGTATGATGTTTTATGAAATGGTTCCGGATGAATCATACCAGTTATTTTTAATATTTTAAATGCATTGAAGACGGCTTGTTAATTCTTATTTATCGGGAGAATACATGTTTAACTTCTACAATGTATATTCTTTTGTAGAATTCTATCATGCACATTAAGTTATAGATGATGTTAGGGAAGTGTAATTTGATACATAGCTCAATTTATGGACAACAATCTGGGATGTTGTTTTCCAGACCAAAAATACTAAAATGCCATGGAATTGGGCAAGCCATCTTAATATTGATATTTAAATATTAAATTAAATTTACATCTGTAATGCTAAGACTTGCTCTTTTGACTATCTAGAATTAAATTACAAACAATTCAATAGCTGTTCTTATGTCTACACAAGCTGGCAAAGGTTGTGGATACTATGTGATTCATTGGATAGTTAGTAACTCTCAATTTTCAGTAAAATGAATGATTAGATAATATGACTTTGTTCATAGTGATACTATTTATTTTTTCATTTGCTTCTCTTATGCAATTTCTTTAACGCATGTGATTCTTGTTTTTGCTAGTTAATGGTGGCTTTTTTTTCTTACTTATTGTACTCCAATCTGCATTGGTCTTCCTATAATGACGTTTAGCTAAAGGGCAGACCCCTTTCACACCCATCATTTTGTTGTAAGAATTGAAGTGTACTCTTTCTATGCTGAGGGGAGGTTATTCGACACATGAAGTTGATTTGCTTTGGTTTGTGAAGTGGATTTTAGGACATATAATATTTGGCTTGATTATTAATTGTATTTAATTTTAATTACGAGTATTTATTTTTGAATTATGTATTGATTCGTCTGAAAATATTTAGATTGAATTAGGTAAGTAGAAATGTTTTGTGAAGAGTGTATTTGGATTTTTGGGATATTTAGTTGTGCAGTATTTTGTATTATAGATGGTTGATTACATTAATAATTATTAATATTAAAAAAATACTATTCCTAACATTTTGGGCAAACCGTCAAGAGATTGGATGGTTTGGGCGCATAACCGTCGGGAGAATGATTCTGACGGTCTGAGCGAAAAGTGTCAGAATTCAACCAGTCACGTTAATTGGTTCCCGACCGGTCTGGCCCAAACCAATTAGAATCAAATTTTCTCGATCGCAATTGTGTGATGGTATTTTCAATTAATTCTGGACTCGGTTCAAACCATCCATAAATAAATGATTTGTGTAGTCGTTGTTAGTATTGTTTTTTGGTACATAGTTGAATGTGCCACTGGTACAATATTCTATTTATTGTTCAAATAGAATTAATATAATCACTACATATATACTTTGATAGATATTACATTTGCCATCTAAGTATCTAGATACTTATTTATTTTTAGTATTAAATGCTAATACTTATGTGACAATTGCCATTATTTATATTATATGTGTAGTGATATATTTATGCTTAGAGCTTAATTAATTTGTATGGTTTTTCGTTATAGTATTATAAAATATATATGTTCTTTTAGCATATCATCATAATTTAAAAAAAACTTATCCTACAAATTCGTGAGGATTATTAATGATATACGTATAATCATTAATTGAAAACTTTTATATGTTTAAGTCATTATTGGTTCCTTTCTATAGATATATGTGAGTACTATAATAGGTAATACTTAGATTATGCTATGTTCACTATTTTATGATATAAGTTACAATGACTAATTGAGTGGTATGACACAACGTTAATATGTTTATTTATTATCATATTTTTAATGCATTATTATTTATAATGTGGAATAATATGATTAAGTATTATATTATTGTATTGATCATATGAACTCATTACTGCATTTAAGTAGTTTTAACAACGATCATTCTTCATTTGTTTTTCAATATACATATAATCAATTAATTATTAGGTATTAATATTTTTGTCTATTGTTACTTAGAAATAAGAATATGTAACATTTTGTTTATTAACTAAGGTATAGTGGCTATATTAATTTTTATATGTATATTAAATAAGGATATATATCGAGTCGTAGCACAAACAGATGATCGAGCTATACGAGTGTTTCTCCGACGAACATTTAATTGAATCAACTGAAGTTATATACGAAATATGTTCGGTTTAATATATTCAGCTTTAATTTCTGTTTCACGATACAGCTTTATAGAATATATCGACTTTGGAGCATCAAGTCGAATCTTAGATCGGCCAATCGCTAAGTATGTTCTGAGTAGTTTCTGTATTGTTTACATCTGCTACCAATGCGCAGAATTGGTAATGTCTCCTTTTGCAACTACCTTTGTTTCAAATGCTTTTGACATTATTATTAGTTTTTTTTTTTCTTTTTATTAATGGTGTTTATATGGGGTTTGCCATGACTAGTGATTCTCAGGACTCCGTTACCTGCAACTTAGTTTCACTTAACAGAAAAAGAAGAACTGAAAAAACTGAATCTTATTACTATTATTCTATTTTAGTATTTGAAATATCTGAATAACATAATCATCAGATTATCCGTATATCAAAACCATCTTCATGGTTTCTCCACAAGTTTCATATAAAGGAGACCTTATGATAAATTATGCATCGGTACTGAATATAGCTATAGTACGTAATACTAAGGGGTAAAAATGTGTTGAGTGGTCAGCTACACTCGAGTTGGGTAAAATCATAGGATTTTAATCTTCTTTTCCTCATTTGGTCTATTAAAGATGCACTAGGAGCGCCGTGTTTATTGGTGTATGGTCTATGCAATTAGTGTTGCATCTGAAAAAAAAAAAAAAAAATCAAGAGCAAAACAAACAAAAAAGGTCTTGCATTAGTTCTGGCATCCTGGGAAAAAAAAAAAAAAAATAAAAAGATTTTTTTTTGAAACCCTGCACATTAGCATGGATAAGGGTATGGATGATAAGATACTATCATCATGAACGGCCAACGAAGCGACCTGACTTAGTTCTGTGAAACAAAGTTCCTCCACCTGATCATGGAGTTAAATTTTAAATTAGTGAGATGCATACGAATGAAAAAAGAAAAAAAATTTTCATTTTTAGTAACAATTAATAAAATTTGTTAAGTTGAAAGTGAAGCAAGCAAACCTTTCTGACAATAGTCCACACAACATTTTCATCACATGGGGGAGTTGTAAGGGACCCAATATATCTGTAATACTTTCGACTGCCTATCTTTATATTCTTTGGATTCACAATATCCGCACTCACTGTGTCTCCCGTATTCGAAATTGTTTCTAAATGATGTTTCAACTATTCAAAAACACAACAGCCATGAAAATGAGAGAGACATAAAAATTATTAAAATATTGATTAAATAATTAAATTTATCTTTTTATTTAAATTTAAATTTTTGTGATAAATAGTAATTTCATATAGTATTAGAGTGAAAGATTCAAAGTTCGAATTTTAACTATGTCATTACCAATTACTTACTGATGATAAGAAAGAATCATGGCGTCCAATCTTGTACAAGATTCCAACAACAGCAGTTTTTCCATCTAAGCTCTCGTGAACCATGTGCGCCTCCATATCAAACCTCTTGCCATTGATAGTGTGTTCAGAAGGCGAGTGCCAGTGGCACTGTTGGAGCACATATTGAGTTCCGTTTATTTCAATATATCCTGCACCACCATCCCATTTTAGCTGCACAAATTATTTCAAAAAGAAATGTCAGTTAATTTTTTTTTTTTTTTTTAAGAAAAAAAAAAAAGAAAAGAAAAATCGAGTGTATTTTTGCATACCTCATGTCATGGCCCTGTTTGTGAGAGTGGCAGTAGAGGATGTTTAACTCCTCTTGAGTCTCCCCAAATGGGACACTATTTCACTCTTTCATCCAGGCAAATCAATTGGAGACTGCATTGTATCCATTTTTACACAAGCTCCATTCCGGGTGAAGCTTCTCCCCATCGAGCTGGTCCCTTTTCGCTTTTCTCATCATAATCAAATTCTCGCTCATCATCTGCACCATTAATTAAGGGAAAAAAAAAAAGAAATACATAAAAAGAAAGTTTATGAACATTAATACCATATTTGACATGAAACATATTAGCCTTACGTACCAACTTCTCCAGATGTTGCTCGGTATGGATTAAAAAACAAGAACAACAAAGAAGCTGCAAAACAAGATATGGGTAATTGCTAGCTTCGTCATTTTGTTTTTGGCTTTGGGAATTTGTAGTGTTGGGGAAGAGAGGCTTGGAGGCACTTTGGTCCTGGTCCTTATATAGAAAACTTTTTTTTTCTAATTCATGAATATAGAAAACTTGGTTCGACTTTAATGTTATTTTCTTAAATTTGTCGTTTCTTGCTGACGTAGCTAGAATTAGATTAATTTCAGCTAACGTGTTTGAACATATAGAATTAAACACATGTGAGAGGTTGTCTCCGATCATGTTCTTTTACCAATGTTTAAGAAATTTTGAGAACATGACACAGGTGGCCTTTTATTGTTCTTTTCTATCATCATGCTACACATTTTCGTTGGGCAGGTTCACTTGAACACGTCCATGGTGACGCCTCTTTGTTGAACAAATAAATTAAGGAAGGTTTTGATTTTCTTTACTCTACCGGATCCATTCTCCATAGTTTGGAAATATTCAACTTAATTGGGTTCCCTAGCTTCACCATCAAGGCAATTGCTCTGTGGCCACAAGGCAATTTTTATGTGGTTAGGTAAGTATTAAACATGGGTTCGACTCCCACAATAAAAATTCTTGTGTCTGATTAATGTGAATTATTTTGGGTCTCACTAATATTTTGATAGGGCTAAATCTAACTATTGCTCAACCCATAGACGAATTTAAAGGGGGCTAGTGGGTGCCATGGCCCCCCAGCGCCCACCTTTGTTTTTTATTTTTTGTTAAAAAATATATTTTTAACCTTTAAATTTGTTTTTAAAAATAGTTTATGTATTTTTTTATCCTATAATTATTTTTTAATGCAATCCGACCCCCCTAAAATTAAATTTCTAGTTTCATCTTTGACTTAATTGAACTTAAGAAAACATTTACAGTTTTCACCGTTTATATCTTTTTTATCATTAGTTCAACCGTTTAGACCCTCTTACCATTGATTTCGAGCGGACATGCATAGCTATTTTGGTCACGCCCGAATAAAGTAGTCCCTCAGATTACTTTTTTTAATTTTTTTTTTAAAAAAGTTAAGGTGGCTAGCTTGGAGTCGGTTTGATGTAGGAAGCGTCTAGGCTAGGTTTTTTGGTAATTTGAAAGGAAGAAATTGAACTTAATGTGAAATCATGAACTACTTTTTGACAATAAATTGACTAAAAACGAAGGACAGTACAATTTTAATCCAACAAAGCGGCAAAACAATATTATGAAGGTAGAAATTTGGGAATTTGTTCTTAAATGGCAAAGTTATTTTTATTAACCGGTTGAATATGGAGTCCAAAGCAGCCAAAAGGTCAGAGTGTGTTTCAAGTACTCCATATATGTCTCTATTATTTAATTTGGTTTGAACGCTTTACTCAATGAGTTTTACTTTTTCCAGGAAAATGCTCAAAAAAATACGTGTCAGACTGAATTAAAAAATTTCTGCAAATCCAATACGCAGAAAATTTATATCCTTTGTTTTATTAAGTATCCCTTAATGGATTTCCCTAGACAAACAAAACATATCCAAGACGAACGGATTTTCAAAATAACAAAAATATTTTTTATAAGATCAAATAATGTTTGATAAGAACATAGTAACTTCCATGATAGATTTAGAGGAAGATATTATAAAAATTAAAATTCTTTTCTTTTTTTTTTTAAAAAAAAAAAAAGAAAAAAAAAGTGCAAAAAGAGTTATAGTTGGAAGGGTAAACATAGTTTCTTCTAAAAACGAAGCATAGTTGGCATGATTTCATGCACGCAGGTTTCAGCAACACGTGTTTACATTTTTAAAGTTAATTCACTTTATTTTTTTTTTATTTTTAATAAAATATTTAAAATAATCATTTCATATATTAAACATAATCTTTAATTTTAAAAATAAATGAATGCCGCTTAAAAATTCAACGTCAATCACAAAAATGGAATGGGTCCAACTTTGATAAGTGATGTCACAAAAATGGTGAAAAGTAGAAGCATTCAGGAGTGGGTCCAACGTGACACGTGATGAAATTTAGTAATTGCTTCCGTGTACGGGAAGTCTGAAACACGGAAAAATATATGGTCATTCTTACGTAATGCCACATGCATGCTGATCGTTATCAAAAAAAGGGTAAAGATGAAGTACAGTACAGGCTGATGCTACAGTGATCAGTCTGGACACTTTTTTGAAATGGTGGACCCCATTTCAGAAAAAAAAAAAAAAATAGTATATATATATATATATTTTTTTTTTACACTAAAAGCAGCCCAGGCTGATGCACTGTAGCATCAGCCTGGACTGACGCCAATCACGACTCTCAAAAAAAATATGATACGAAGATCTCTCCAATTTGTATAAATAAACGTTATATGAACCGTAAGATATTATTGGGACTGAAATGCTATATTGTCATATCTTTTATAATGGCCCCCCATATTATCTAACGTGCCGAAATATATAGAAGTAGGATGAAAAATAAGGCTCTATCTCTTCCCACCCACCCCCTCCCTTTTATGACTTATGAGGCCTTCATGACCTTAGGCCATGATTAGCCTTAACATAACCCAATCCAATTTCTTAGCCCATTTCCTTTTCCTTTTAATCCAAAGCCCAACCCAAAATTTCGATGGGCCTAAATTCCAAATCTCCAAAAGTTTTAAGCCCCCCCTTTTCCTTTTTCATTCTTAAAATGGATCAAAATTCTTTATTTTGTAGAATACTTATTTTAAATGGGCCAAAGTCCAGTTCCTATAAATCATTTCTAATTTTCAAATGCAATGAGTTTTTTTTTTTCTTGAATTTTAGAAATTGTCCAATTTATTTTTCTTAAAAGCTCATTTGATCAAGAGAAATGCTTATTGTCCATCTTGGGAAATGCTTCCCCGTCTACCCGCGTCCCTCCCGTGTCCTTCGGAGATGACTTTGGCCATGTCATCTCACTTAGTTTAAAAAAAAAAAACATTTCGAAATGAAAGCAAAACTCATTTTTGTTTTTTCATTTCATTTCCCCCGCAACTCTCTCTCTCTCCCCCGAGCGATTTCCTTCCCCCCTCTTCCAGCCACCGCCGGCCACCGCGAAGGAGCTCCAGCCACCACCAATCAGCGACGGCCACCGACAGACAGTGTCGCCACCACCAGTGCCGCCTCCTCCCGCAACCCTCTCTCTCTCCACCAAACGATTTCCCTCCCCCTCTTCCACCCACCACCGGCCACCGCGAAGAAGGAGAGCCAACCACCACAAACAGTGCCGCCTCCTCCTCCCCGCACTGTTCCGCCTCCCCATTTTCTCTCCGGCACCGACCACTACTGGCACTTCTCTCTCATTCAACACACGGTTTTCCCTCCTCCCCGATCTCTGCCCTCCACCGACTAGATCCGGCACCGACGCCTACCCACGCACCACCACCTCTGGCCACGCTCACCCACCGTCGAGTTGTAAGGTAAAAACCCACCGACGCTCACCCATTTCCCTCACAAATCCGTCAAGGTACAGTGTTTTCTGAAGAAACTTTCTTTTTTTTTTTTTTACATGGAATGTTTTGTTTTTTTGTTTTGTTACAAATGAAATGGAAAGAAAGACACCCAGAGATAATATTTGATGAATTATGTTTGATGTTTTGGGTATTTTAACATGTTTGATGAATTATGTTGATAACGTTTTTTGTCTTTGTTTATTGGTCTTTTTCGATTTCAATTGAAAATAGGCAATCATCTGTTTGTGAAAAAATTGGCTCCTATAATATCCGGCTTTTACTAGAAACTTAAAAGTTTGTACTTTCATTTTAGGAAAAAATTTTTCTTATGAATCCATTACTAAGTTTTAGCCTATATAGCTATCAAATTTTGGTAAATCATTGGCGCTGTTGTTATTGTTGTGGTTACTAATGAGCTCTAACTCAAATTGCACATGCTCTCCATTTAAAAACAAGATGGAGGGTGTGATCATGTGTTCAAGATCTACTAGTGTGTGTATTGCTAATTACCAATTAAAAAAAAAAAAGATTAAAAGGGTTGAAGAATATTACAACTTTAGGCAAAGTATTCGAAGTTTCATGCTATTTTCTCTTATTTTTGTTTTTATACTTGTCTTTGTTTTTTTTTTTTTTTAAAGAAAAGTTGACCTAAAAATGATATGTGGTAACCTTGAACATTCCAAAAAAAAGAATTGGAAAACTGAGCAAATGGGTCAGCAAGGAATTGCAAGTTTATTCCTTTTATCATTATCAAACAAAGACAAGCACATAGAGGTATAAATATACATGCACAAACTCAAAAACTCTTATTGTCATGACAGTTTTTTTTTTCTTTTGTTCTTTTTTTTTTTTGAAAGATGTGCTTTTGTTTAAAAGATATGATAATAATTAGGAGTATTATCCAAACATCAAGATCAAGGTTTATTAGTTGGATTGAAAATGTGTATGAAATTTTAGATTTTTGGTAGGTTGACTCACTTGTGTAGGAAGATAATTAAAACAATTTTTTTGTTTTGTTTGGCTTTTCAGTTACTCATTTTGGACACCTTCTATTTTCCTAAATGGACTCGGAGAATGAGGGCGAGGTTGAATCTCCGTATATACAGATTCGAAATGACGATGATTTAACCGACAACGACGATAATTCCATTGATGAAGATGAACCTGTAACTGGTTAGGCTTTTTACTTATGTTTGCATTATAATTTAGCCAAAAATAAATTTTCTTTGACCCCCCACCAATTATGGCTCTGAATTTTGTATTATTTATTTATTTTTATGTGATTTAGAGTTTGTTGATAAAGAAGAGTTGGATGATAGAACGGATAATGGCACACAATACATGCTGATTTGAGGGGATGACAAAGTTGAAGAACCTAAAGAATCAATGACATTTGGTTCGTTGGATGACGTTTGTTCCTACTATAGGAAGTATGCTAAGCAAGATGGTTTTGTTGTGATAAAAAGAGGCATTAAAAAGAGAGGTGATGAAGTCTATTATATAACTCTAACATGTAGTCGTCAAGGTAAACCCAAAAATAGTACTGATAAGACAAATACAAAGGGAGTTCCAACAACAATTAGAACGGATTGTAAAGCCATGATTTGTGCTATGTTATGTGCCGATGGAACGTGGTATTTGACTAAGGTTGTAATTGAGCATAACCATGGGTTAAGCCTAGGAAAAGCAAGGTTGTTTAGATGCCATAAGCATATAGATAGTTCTATGAAAAAAAGGTTAATGATAAATGATAAAGTTGGAATACGTACAAATAAGAATTTTTATTCTTTAGCTGTTGAAAGTAAGGGGTACGAGAATCTTTCATTCGGAGAGAAAGATGCAAGATATTTTATTGAAAAAGCAAGAGAGTTTCAGCTTGGCAAAGGAGGTGGTCAAGCCCTTTGTGATTATTTTAGGAGAATGCAAAAGAAGAACGAAGGCTTCTATTACGTAATTGACATGGATGATAATAATAGGTTGTGAAATGTGTTTTGGGCCGATGCACGAAGTAGAGCAGCATATGAATATTTTGGAGATGTCATTATGTTTGACACAACGTACTTGACCAATAAATATGACATGCCATTCGCTCCTTTCGTAGGTGTGAATCATCATGGCCAATCAATACTTTTGGGGGCAGGATTAATATCAAGCGAGGACACAGAAACATTTGTTTGGTTGTTTGAAACTTGGTTAAATTGTATGAATAGCAAAGCTCCAAATGCAATTGTAACAGATCAAGCTAGGGCTATGAAAAATGCAATTGAAATAGTTTTTCCGGAGACAACTCGACATCTATATTGTTTGTGGCACATTATGAGAAAACTACTCGAAAAGTTTGGAGCACATACTCAATTCAATGGCATTAAGAGTGTCCTTAGTACTTCTGTTTATGGTTCTCAAACATGTGCAAAATTTGAGGAAAATTGGAAATTTCTACTTGAGACTTATGAACTTGAGAATAATGCATGGCTGCGTGGGTTATATAATGAGCGGACATATTGGGTGCCGGCATATAGGAAGGATACATTTTGGGCAGGAATGAATACTACGCAGCGGAGTGAAAGTATAAATGCATTTTTTTATGGTTATGTGCACTCACAAACCACACTAAAGGAATTTGTTGATCAATTTGATTGTGCTTTGATGAAAATGGTTGAAAGAGAGAAAAATTCTGATTTTGATTCTTTTAATCGCATGAGGCCATGTGTTGGCTCCTTACCTTTGGAAGAGGCGTTCCAGGCTGTGTACACCAATGCAAAGTTCAAAGAAGTTCAGAAGGAGTTTATGAATGTTATGACGAATAATAACTCTTTGGTTAGTAGTGAAGGTGCAATTTCTACTTTTAAAGTGGTTGAAAGTGATGTCGTTAATAGAAACATAAAAGATGTAGAATATTGTGTTTCTTACAATGAAGAAGAAATAGAAGTGAAGTGTAGTTGTGCATTATTTGAAACAATAGGCATCTTGTGTAGGCATGCCATTTTTGTGTTGACGTCAAAGAAAGTTTCAGAGTTACCACAAAGATATTTTCTTGCCAGATGGAAGAAGGATATAAAGCGAACATACACCTCGATTAATAGTAGTTATGACGGTTCGGTGATGACCCTAGTGATGAAAGATATAACAGGTTGTGCAAGAAATTAAATAAATTAGCATTGATCGCATCTTCAAGCGTGGAAAAATACAAGAGGGTCGATGAAAATGCTGATATGTTAATAGTGGAACTCAATGAAAAATGCCTGAACCCATTCGCCGTTCTCAGCACATTTCAATTGGAATCACATCTTCAAGCTGCAATCAATTCCTCCAAAGTAATGATGGTTAGTCTTGCTAAGGTTAAACGTCTAGGGAGACCAAAGACAACAATAATGGTGTCCACCTTAGAAAAAGAGGTGAATCAGTCGCAACAGAAAAAGGCGGCTGCGAGTGACAACAATGCCAAACCGAAGAGGGGAGCAAAAAAGGATGCGAGTGACAAGAATGCCAAACCGAAGAGGGGAAAG
>FXXK01000723.1:143082-170587 GCA_900184695.1 Betula pendula | reverse complement strand
GACCCTAATAAGCGGACGCTAATAAGTTGGCGGGAAATTATGCCCCGCGCGGGTTCAATAAAAATTGTAACAGCGTCCATAATCTACAATTAACGTCGACAATAGTCGATGCTAATACTTTTACTTACAGCGTCGACATACAATGTCGACGCTGTTTCTATATTGCACTTTATACACGTTAAAAATCAAAGGACTATCAGCATCGACAAAATAAGTCGACGCGGATGATCAACTTCCATAACTATCAGCGTCGACATATGGAGTCGACGCTGTTGCCATATTGCACTTTTTATATGTTAAACATGAACATGACTATCAGCGTCGACACCATAAGAATAAAGGGTAAGAATTTGTCAATAAAATTCATAAAAGGGTAAGAATTTCATAGCATAATATTATAAAAGTAACATTATTTACTTTATACGTTAATTATGTGTCTTATGTGCAGAAAAGAGAAACTGGATCCACTCCCAATCCTGTTGCATTTTTTAAGGATACCCATACGAAGAAAGATGGGACTTTTGTGAACTCAACATGTGAGGATCTACATGTAAGTAAATGAAATGTTTACTCTCCGATCGTTATTTTTATTAATGAAGAATGTGAATAATTATACGAATACTTCCATGAAGTATATATTTAGCTAAACCTTACTATGGCTTGTGCAGAATAAGATGATTGAATTAACNTGTCTTATGTGCAGAAAAGAGAAACTGGATCCACTCCCAATCCTGTTGCATTTTTTAAGGATAACCCATACGAAGAAAGATGGGACATTTTGTGAACTCAACATGTGAGAATCTACATGTAAGTAAATGAAATGTTTACTCTCCGATCGTTATTTTTATTAATGAAGAATGTGAATAATTATACGAATACTTCCATGAAGTATATATTTAGCTAAACCTTACTATGGCTTGTGCAGAATAAGATGATTGAATTAACGGACGAAGGAGACGTGGATAAGGAGCAAGAAGTAGTAACACAAGTGCTCGGGGGGCCACGATCATTTTACGTTAGAGGAATGGGGTGTGGTCTCATACCTACCCCATCAAGCTCATCTAAAGGGAATTCGTATGCTCGGTCTAAAAAAAACGAGTTCATGATAAACGAATTGCAAGAGACAAAGAGCGAACTGCAAGAGACAAAGAGCCAACTGGAAGAGGCAAACGCCAAAATAGCTATGCAGCAGGAAAATCAAGAAAAAATGCAAAAGACTATGGAAATAATACTGTCACGTCTAGATGGTTAGAGAATCTTTCCAAATGCTTTAATTGATCAAAAACACATATTAAGTAATTGTTAAAAAGTTTATTGATCATGATATGAAATTCTATTGTTTCTAGGTTTGGATAGAGCTTAATTGGAGGTGAATCAAGTCGATGCAATAGTTGAAGGAGCTTTAAATATGCGAATATTTTGTAGCTGGCGAATTTTTGGTAGTGTACCATGTTGGGTTGATAAGAATAAATCTTTGTCAAATATTTGGGAATTCTCTAATTGCGTAGATGATCCATTATAGGCAATTGGATATATATAGATTCCTGTAATCTTCTTATGTGCATACTGATCAATTTGGAATATTGTATTCTTAACGAAGTTTTAGACTTATAAATTTGGAATATAGAAGTAACTTTGAGTTTAGTAAAAACCTCCCTGTGACATGTTACATACAAGGATCCCAAAACCCTTGAAATAATACAATGGCAAGGAGAAGTATAAAACTATCTTTCTCAATTTTTTTTAAGTGTAATGCAGGATGCAAAGTCGACGAAACACCTAGGCAATGCCAGTCCAGTAGAGGAGGGACATTTATATTAGTTCCCTTAATGCTGTCAGATCTGCATTCAACGAAAGAGATATATATAAGAAGAATTGGAAATGTTAAACTATAGGCTGGAGTAATCCCACGGTAGATTCAGTTGTACTCTTAAGATAAATATTAAAGAATAAATTAATTATGATTGGAATAATAAGCCGTAAGACTCTTTCAGACGCTTATGTAATCATCCCAATAGGCTACAATTTTGAAGAGGGGAATGTGAATACTTATGTACTAGCACCCTTAAATAGATCTCCTATTACAGATTTATAAGATCAAAGAGTATATCTTTCTTGAAATTTTGATTTGTACCTTCTTTTACAGGCAATACATAGACCTTTTTTTTTTATAAGAGATTCAAGTTTTTGGTGGGAGAAAGGTGGGAGCTAATAAATCTTTTTAATCTTGCCCAAGTTTTTTTCTTGACAAGCTAATTAGCTATCCAATTACAATTGATGACATATATATATGTTGCTTTCAATAGTTTCTAGACAAGCTAATTAGCTATCTAATTACAGTTGAGGACATATATATATGTTGCTTTCAATAACTTAAGATAAAAGTTATATCTTAAGTTAGAATCTTATGTGAAGAAGGAAAAAGGGCAAAAAAAGAAAAAAGAAGAAGATAAAAGAAGGACAATGTCTTAGTGATTCTTTAGACAGTGTTAATTGGTTTGAATTCTATGAAAATGTGATGGGCCTAAGTGTATTGCAGAACACGATGGAATTATATTCATTTCATGGGGAGCTGAAGTGTCCTTCTCATGTTTACTTATTCTATCATGGTTGAGTAAGCATATCATTTGAAAGAACTTGTTCTCTGTAATAACTGCCATGTTCAAGACAAGTCATTTATCTTTGGATGGCTTACTTTTTTCAGCTCAACGAAAACTTGTGGGATTATTTTACTGCGTTAGAAAACGCAGTGAAATAAAATTTGTTTCATGGAAGCTAAATTTGCTCTCATGGTTGAGTAAGCATGTGATGTGAAAACAATTTTTTTTTTCATAAGAGCTTCTCTATGTTTGATCCTACCAATCTTCTTAGTTTTTTAATATTCTGTTACTTTTTTACCCTTGTTATTGGGGTTAGTGCTAGGAATCTTATCAAATTTTTCTTTCCTAAAGGTTTTATTTCATTTTATCAAAGAGTAAACTACTGGAAAACCTTTCTTCATGTGTTGCATGCATGTTATTAAGTGGAAGACTTATTTTATATGTGTTCTGTGCTTGGGAGGTAAAGTATTATTGGATTTCATATGGGATGTCAGTGTATGAATTGTTTTTTTGTTTCTTTTTTCTTTGTTCTCCTAGATTCTTGTTGCATTTTCTTTGTAGAGCTTTGCTGATGTCTTGTTATTTATGTCCCATACAGTTTCTGAGGAAAGACCAGATAGTGTATGCATGGTTCAGAAAATCTGCAATGATTTGGAAGAAAGTTTATGCCCTTCTATGTCTTAAAATTTTGACATCTTTTAGATTTATGTTTCTTTAGTTGAATATTAATCTCTTGTAGCGACAAGGTTATTTAACTGTAATCAAAATTGTTGCATACTTTCCTGAATTTGTCAACTGCAAAACAAATTCTGCCCAGAAAAATTTCAGTATACTTTTGTTTTCTTGATAGAGCAGACAAAGGAAAAGAGCAGAAAAAGATTCAAGGATAGAGCAGTATATTTTTTTTTTTTTTTCTTTTTTTTTTTTCCTTTCTTGCTCCCTGCAGCAGGGAACTCAGCAGAGCAGGGAGCACCCTGCTTGCTCCCTGCTGCAGGGAGCTTGAGCAGGGAGCTCCATATATATATATCTGCTCTATATATATATATATATACTTTTTTATTTGATGACGGTTTTACCCTTGATTTTTGGCTAACTGTAAATCTGTTAAGTTGAAAATTCTTATCACTTTAATTTGGAATTGTTGCCGTGTTCTCTATTTTTAGATTATAGTTGAGTAAGCCTTATATATCATTTCTTTATTTCATCAATTTTGCGTCATGGGAATCGTCATTTTCCTTCCTATCATAAAATAAGGAGAAAGCAATTGCAATACATATTTTGAAGTGGAAAAGAATGGTTTATTTTGCTACCTTTGGTATGGTCTACTAGAATGAATTGCTCCCTGTTAATTGTTGAGTTCTTTTATGCTATTTTTGAAGTATTGGTTGGTTGGGAACTTATTGCTTTGTCTTGCCACGATTTGTTGTATCAATTATGGTCTGAAATTCTTCTATTACTGTGATACATGACGTATGGTGTTATTCTTCTATTGTGTTATTCTCCTTTGATCTTGTCGCAAATGATCCTTCAGTAATTGCTTGTGACATGTCCAAGGTATGTGCTTTCAATTTACTGGAATCAGGAATATCATAAAAGAATTACTGGATGCATTGTCTTTCATACTAGAGCATCACTATATTGATAATTTTTGTATAAGCCTTATAACATTGTGCACTTATCTTTCCAGTTTTGACATTTCTTGTTATATAAGCCTCATAACACACTTGAGCATCTCTATATTGCATTCAATTTTGGCCTTTTTTTGGGTGTTTTTCACTTAAAAACTGTTGAAGGGATACATATTGGTGATTCTTTAGTAAGAATTTTGTCAGTTTAATTCACTCTGGGACATGGTCATGCCATATGGCTGCTAGCAGTGACCAAACCTGAGAAGTAAGTTTTATATATTTTAGAAAACTGGATGGTGCTTTTACCATCTCATAAGGTGTAATGTGCATTTCATTATGTTTTTAACAGCTCATGGTACATCTTAAGGTTCAGATACACCTTGTTTGGCTAATTGGCTATGCAACTTTCTTATCATGGGCTGGTGTCTGAGTGTCGGATGTATTATTAGAATTGTGAACTCAGAAAACTATAACTCAAAACACATCGATACAGCTATTCCTCCAAAAAATTATAGTTCCATTATGATAATTGATCTCCTTTGAAACAATTAAGCAACAGAAAGTTGTGATTGAGTAAGAAAATGGGTAATGCGGCCCTTATGTTTATGTGTGGGTTCTGTATGGTGTGCTTCTAATAGGTTGAGGCATACACTTCCATTGTCTCAGTATACCCATGATGTTGGGGAGATATGAGACCTTATCACCTTTTATCTTCCAAAATTTTGAAGCAAGAGATCAAATGATTTATTGTTAGTTCCAAAATGATCACGTATTTAATATTTAATGGCATTTGTGTATAGCATTGATTGTCATGCAGTATTATTTGCAGGATGGTGTTCCTATTTGGGTATCTAAATCAATTGACGGCACTTTTCTCTTTGTCGATGTAGGGAGCTGTATAAAAACAACATTCAAGGAACTATCCCTTCGGAGCTTGGTAACCTGAAGAATCTAATCAGTTTGGATTTATACTTAGATCTATTGTTTTGTATGCTCTGTGAAATGTATTCAACAATTGAACTACTTGATGTTATGAAATTAATGGTCCATTTTAATTGTAGAATTTATTATCATATATTATATGTGGTTCAATATTGGTCTAATTGTATTATATCATGTTTACATTATTGCATCTTTGAAATTATATAAATAATTTTTATATATAACAAAAATATTTTTTTTTTTAAAAAAAAAAAAAAACCATCATTAGCGTCGACTTATGTCGATGCTGATGATTTTTTTGCTATCTCGGGCATTATCAGCATCGACATAAGTCGATGCTGATAATGTTTTTTTTTAGCTATCTAGGTCATTAGCGTCGACTTAAGTCGACGCTAATACACTACCGCCCATTATCATCATCGACTCTATGTCGATGCTGATACTTCATCATCAGGGTCGACATAGAGTCGACGCTGTTAAGCTNTCATTAGCGTCGACTTATGTCGATGCTGATGATTTTTTTGCTATCTCGGGCATTATCAGCATCGACATATGTCGATGCTGATAATGTTTTTTTTTAGCTATCTAGGTCATTAGCGTCGACTTAAGTTGACGCTAATATGTCGATGCTGATAATGTTTTGTTTTGTTTTTTTTTAATTTTTATTTTTATTTTTTATAGCTATCTAGGTCATTAGCGTCGACTTAAGTAGACGCTAATACACTACCACCCATTATCAGCATCGACTCTATGTCGATGCTGATACTTCATCATCAGGGTCGACATAGAGTCGACGCTGTTAAGCTGATCTGATTGTCCATTTATCAGCGTTGACTTGCGGTCGACGCGGATAATTAATCATCAGCGTCGACGTTGCCTTTGTTTTAAATCTTTTAGCATTGACAAGAAGTAGTCTTCAGCGTCGACTTTTGTCGACGCTGTTTCATTATCATCAGGGTCGACCAAAAGGTCGACCCTGATAATTAACCAACAGCATCGACATTGTGTTTGTTCAAAACCCTTTTAGCATTGACAAGAAGTTGTCTTCAGCGTCGACTTTTGTCGACGCTGTTGTGTGAGTATCAGCGTCGACTCAACACGTCGACGCTGAAGAGTGAATTGTGCTCTTCTGCGTCAGAGTTTCAGCATCAACTCTTCAGCGTCCACCCGTCGACGCTGTTTATAAACAGCGTCGACTATGAGACTTTTAGCATCGACTTTGTGTCAATGCTAAAAGTCATTTTTCTTGTAGTGTTCATTTGAAAGTGTGTTCTTAACGAAAGTAGACACTATAGTCTAATCCTGAGATATTGCGTGTTAAGAGACTTAATCACACCAAGTTAAATATTTTGAGGGATACGAAATCAATTTTTAAGGACAACATTCTTGTGTGATTCTATAACATTGAAAGATCTTTCCATATTCTACTTTCATCTCTTGTAGTTTACTTGTCTTATTGTTAATTTTTTTTATTAGTATTATTTTGTTTCAACAAAAGTTTTTGCACCATGGACAATTTTAAAAGGAGACATGTCATCGTAATTGACAGATTTTGTATGTGTAAAGGGCATGTGGAGTTTGTGGATCATCTTCTTCATCATTGTGAGACTGCTGTGCTTTGTGGAATATCAACTTTAGCCGCTTTGGGTTATCTTGGGTTATGCATTTTCGAGTGATTGATTTATATGCTTGTTGGTAGATCGGTGGAGGCTCCCAAAGTGCTGTTGTGTGGAAAATGATGCCATCTTGCCTCTTGTGGTGCCTATGGAGGGAACAGAATGATCGAAATTTCAAGAATCAAAAAAGATCGATTGAGGAGCTCAAGTCTTTCTTTTTTCACTCTCTTTATTCTTGGACAGCTGCTTTTTTAGCTCCTTTAGTGATAAGCTTTAATAATTTTTTTGTACATTTCTCTTTCCCTTCTTAGGCGATCCTTTTGTATATTTCTTTTTATTAGGGTTGCACTTTTACACTTTTAATATAATTTTTCTTATTTATATATATATATATATATATAATGGTTTCTGTCATACAGTTGATGGTAAGGACTATGTTGGACAGATCTGAAAATCTTTAAGATACTTTTGATACCCAAGGATCATTTGGTACAACTACAAACCTTAGAGAATAATTAAGTAATTTTTCCGTTTGTTTATTATTAGAGTACTTTTTCGCAAACACAATCACAGAAGAGAAGACCAAGATGTTTGCGGTAGAGTTAAACGAGACAAGGCGTGAGAAGCTAAAGCATTTCTTAAGTAGTCTCACATCAGTCCCTTCTATTGTACTGCATAAATGCATGCATGAATGTCCCACAATTCTCATGTTGGACTTCTTTCGTACTGCACAAATGCATTCATGAATGTCCCACATTTCTTATTTTTTGGTCCACAGTGGAATTGATTCACTACATGCTTTTCAAAACAATTTTGAGGAACCAAATGAGAAAGAAAAAAGGAATTCCTTTCTAGGAAAATGGCTGGCTTTTCATGCATATATATACAATCCTTACCAGCCGAGGTGTGACTTTTGCATTGGACCTAGCTAGTTATCTTTGTAGTGGATATTTATCTTTTCTAGTATGTATATGAATATAAAATACCAAATGTACCTTCGAAATCATGCGAGGTGGATGTTAATGATCTCTCATCTTCTCTACCTTGACTCTATAGTTTATCTCCCATATTGAGTAGTAGCCATCACAAGACTCAATTGAAAACTTCACTTGATATTTATCTCTCCAACACTTCAAACTATGAACTAGTTTGACCTTATTTATTTATTAGATTACTTTCCGGACAAGTACAATTAGTAAATACAAGACCGATATGTTTGATGACCGTCAAAAACTTAAAACAGATAAGGCACAAGAAGTCAAAGCATTTGCTTAAATGCCAACACATCAGTCCCTTTCTATATACTGTACAAATGGTTGAATGAATGCCCCACAATTATCATATTAGAATGTGCTACAAAATCGATAGAAGTACATGTTTTTTTCAAAACAACTCTAGGAACATTGTGTACAAGAAATAAGGAATTCAGTTTCTAGGAAAGTGCTCTGCTATTCATGCATAACCAATCCTCACTGACCAAGATTTGACTTTTGTATGCATAACCATGCTCGGTAATTTTTCTATTGTAAGCTTGTCTTTTCTTTTTTCAGTGTGCATATATATATATAACAGTAGGAATGCCTCTGAAATCATGTAAGATGGGTGATGATGATCCCTATCTTCCCCACATGAGCATTTCTGTCGATTGCTTCTCAATTGGAGACTTCCCTGCACAGCGAGATACATGGACGGAGCCATCACTTGATCTTTTGGTGGGAGGGGGAGGGAATTATATATATATAATGATTAAATATTTTTATTCGTTTAACATATCATGTATCTTTCAGTGGGGTTCTTAGGTAGATGAATCATGATGGTGGTCTCTCCTCTTTTCCAAATGAACATGCATGTCAATTGCTTCTCAATTATAGACTTCCTAACATATGTAGTAATAAAAACAAGACTCAATTGGAGACTTTCCCGAGGTGGATGGTGGTCTTTCATATTTTCCGGAGGATTAACATGCATGTTGATTGCTTCTCAATTATCTTTCAGTGGGGTTATTAGGTAGATGATGGTGGTCTCTCCTCTTTTCCAAATGAACATGCATGTCAATTGCTTCTCAATTAGAGCCTTCCTAACATATGTAGTAATAACAACAAGATTCAATTGAGACTTTCCGAGGTGGATGGTGGTCTTTCATATTTTCCGGAGGATTAACATGCATGTTGATTGCTTCTCAATTAGAGACTTCCTCACTCTCCAACATTTCAAACTCTAAAATGATTTGGCGTTTTTATTCATTTATGTATTTATTTTATTTGTTAGGCTACTTTTCCAGGGAGCAGAATCAAGGAATAGAAGATGGAGTTGTTGGGACTTGGGTGACTGCGGTAGAAGGGACGAGGCATGACCAGTTAAAGCATGTGCTTAAGTGCGAACACCTCAGTCCCTTCCTGTTGTACTGCTCAATTGGTTGCATGAAAGTCCAACAATTCTAAAGCTTGGAGCACAGTGAAATTTTGTAAGAGTACCGTGTGAGTCTGTGACATTCAAAAGAGGCATAAAAGTTTATTAATGACTACCAAACAATGTCTCAATAAGAAAAGGAGTGCGAGGGGTGGCGATCATATACAAATCATTGCTTCTCCTACGTAGCAGCATTTCATCCCCGCACTCGGTACTCCTTCCCGCACTTTTTGCTGGTTAACCAACCCGGGTCAACCAGCATTTTTATTTTAATTTTTTTAAAAAATAATAAATTTGGAAACCGCATGCTGTTTAGGGGTTCCCAATTTATTTCATCTGCATTTTTTTCCCTCCCCCCTCTCCCACCCACCACCACCAAATAGCTCCGGCCACCACCATCCAGTGCCGCCGCCTACCTTCCACCTCTGCCCACGGAACGACGGCCCACCTTCCGCCTCTGCCCACCGAACGATGGCCCACCTTCCGCCTCTGCCCACGGGTATGTTTCTGTTTTTATTCTTTGGCTTTTTTGAGCCTATTGTTGAGGTTGCATTTTTGCAGGAAAAACATAAACTATTGGGTTTGGATCTCTCTGTTCTTTTTTTTTTCCGGGCATTTGGAAAAGATGCTGATAGATCACTCTCTGCAATCTGCATTAAAGAGCCAGATCTTTTGGTGCACCATTTTATTTTCTATTTAATTAAAGAGCAGATCTTTGAACTAAGAATGATTATTTTTTCATGATTGGGTTTGGATCTTTCTCTGTGGCTCTCTTTTTTTTTTTTTTTTTTTTTTTTTTTCCGGACATTCATCGGTCCCATTCCTTCTTCTTCTTTTGCGTTCAGTGCAATCTAAAGGCCGGTTCTTTGTTTTTTAACTCTGGATTGTGTTTGTTGTAATGCCTCAGTGAAGGTTCAGAGCTCAGTAGCAAACCGAAGTGAGCTCAAAAGCTCCATTTTCTTCGTTCTCTGCATCCAAAGAAGGTTAGTCCCACTGCTTTCATCAAGACCCACTTCCATTTCGTCGAATCAGGACGAAATAATTTGAGTCAAACAATCACTTTGGTTATACACCAAAGTTTTTCTGCTTGTTCACGTACCAAAAAGGAAAACCCATTATATCTGTTATATATATGAAGAAATTATGAATAACAGTTCTCCATTCCGTCGATTTTGGACTTTGCTTAATTCCTTAGCCCAAACTCACACCGATGTGAAACCCACGATCCCTGGGAATTTGGGAGGAAGGAAGTGGAAACCAATTCCAATTCCCCTGCCTGAATGAATGACTATATGCACATCTGCCTAATAGGGGACTTAATTGGTCGGTAAAAAGGCAGATAACACTGACAAGGTATGGATATTACAATTCACATGTATGTAAAAGTTCACTAAAAAGCATCTTGTTAAGACTTGGTAATATCTATGCTTTGAGAGTGTAAAAGACGCTGATAAGGTACATCAAGAGGAAATGCTTGATTGAAGATTCAGCGTAGGTCGACGCATGGACTTGTGTACGGCAGAAGTCGTCAATTGTGGTAAGGGTGTGAACTGTGTTCCAAACCACGGGTAATTGATGCCATTTGCTTGAAAAATAGCAAAATGAAGTCACTCCTAATGTGCTGTCTATAGGAAAGCATGTGGTAAAGAGTGCAGTCAGATAAAATAACAAAAGCGTACGTACGCGGAGTCATGTTATAATCTGACGCCAATCTGTAGGAATTACAGATAAGAGTTGGCATGAAAAAATTATTGGTACCAAGGTAATCATGCTCAACTAAGTTTATTGCCTGATGTTATTATGTGATCAAGTGGGAGTTGATGGTTTAAGAATGATCACGCCATAACAAGTGTGGTCATCCACACACCAGAATAACTCTCATGGAAGGTGATAACTTCCATGGAGGTTATATTAAAGTGAAACAGTACAACTGTTTATGAAGAGTTGCAACTCTTACAGAAGAGTTGCAACCCTTCACCAAGAGGTGCATTGCACCCTATATAAAGGGTGATGGTCAGAGAGAAATCAATTAGTTCAGTTATTGTCTGTTACTTTCTCTCTGTCTTTTTCACTTTGTCTCCATTGGATTTTCACTCTTACGAGACTCTCTTCCAATGATCAAGACACACTTGTAATATTTCTTCATAAAGGGCATGGAGAGTCTGTGGATCATCTTTTTTTCATTGTGAGGCTGTTGTACTTTGTGGAATACCATCTTTAGCCTCTTTGTTTGGGTTATACCTCTTCAAGTGATTGATTTATATGCCTGTTGGTGAACTGGTGAACGCTCCGAGAGTGTTGTTTTGTAGAAGATGGTGCTATCTTGCCTCATGTGGTGCCTATGGAGGGAACAAAATGATCGAAATTTCGAAGACTAAAAAAGATCGATTGAGGAGCTCAAGTCTTTCTTTTTTCACTCTCTTTATTCTTGGACAGCTGCTTATTTAGCTCCCTTGGTGATAAGCTTTAATGATTTTCTTGTACATTTATCTTTCCCTTCTTAGGCAATCATTTTGTATACTTTCTATGTGTCAGGACTGCGTTTTTACGCTTTTAATGTAATTTTTTTTATTTATCAAAAAAAAAAAAATGGTTTATGTCATACAGCTACGGTAAGGAGTATGTTGGACGGATATGGTGATCTTTAAGATACTTTTAATATCCGAGGATCATTCGGTACAACTACAAACCTTAGAGAATAATTATGTAATTTTCCCGTTTGTTTATTATTAGAGTACTTTTTCGCAAACACAAGCACAGAATGGAAGACCGAGATGTTTGTGGTAGTGTTAAACAAGACAAGGCGCGAGAAGCTAAAGCATTTCTTAAGTGCTCATGATCACATCAGTACTCCCTTCTATTGTACTGCATAAATGCATGCATGAATGTCCCACAATTCTCATGTTGGACTACTTTCGTACTGCACAAATGCTTTCATGAATGTCCCACAATTCTTTTTTTTTTTGGTCCACAGTGGAATTGATGGGCTACATGCTTTACAAAACAATTTTGAGGAACCAAATGAGAAAGAAATAAGGAATTCCTTTCTAGGAAAATGGCTGGCTTTTCATGCATAAACAATCCTTACCAGCCGAGGTTTGACTTTTGCATTGGAGCTAGTTATCTTTGTAGTTGATATTTATCCTTTCCAGTATATATATGCATATAAAATACCAAAAGTACCTCCAAAATCATGCGAGGTGGATGCTAGTGATCTCTCATCTTCCCTATGGGAGCATGCATGTTAGTTATGGATTGGAGAATTTGCCTCAGGAAGCATGTCAATTGCTTCTAGTTAATTACTAATTAAATGGTACGTTAAATTTGTTTTTTCCTAATAACTTAAATTTTTTGTATAAGTAACGATTTAATATGGTATTATGAGTTAAGGTCTTGAATTTGAACTTTGACTTTACAGTTTATCTCCCATATTGAGTAGTAGCCATCACAAGACTCAATTGAAAACTTCCTTGGATATTAATTTATCTCTCCAACACTTCAAACTATGAACTAGTTTGACTTTATTTATTTATTAGATTACTTTCCGGACAAGTACAATTAGTGAATACAAGACGGATATGTTTGGTGACACTGTTAAAAACTTAAAAGAGATAAGGCACAAGAAGTTAAAGCATTTGCTTAAATGCTAACCCATCAGTCCCTTTCTATACTGTACAAATGGTTGAATGAATGCCCCACAATTATCATATTAGAATGTGCTATAAAATCGATAGAAGTACATGTTTTTTCAAAACAACTTTGAGGAACATTANTGTACAAGAAATAAGGAATTCAGTTTCTAGGAAAGTGCTCTGCTATTCATGCATAACCAATCCTCACTGACCAAGATTTGACTTTTGTATGCATAACCATGCTCGGTAATTTTTCTATTGTAAGCTTGTCTTTTCCTTTTTCAGTGTGCATATATATGTATATAACAGTAGGAATGCCTCTGAAATCATGTAAGATGGGTGATGATGATCCCCTATCTTCCCCACATGAGCATTTCTGTCGATTGCTTCTCAATTGGAGACTTCCCTGCACAGCGAGATACATGGACGGAGCCATCACTTGATCTTTTGGTGGGAGGGGGAGGGAATTATATATTATAATGATTAAATATTTTTTATTCGTTTAACATATCATGTATCTTTCAGTGGGGTTCTTAGGTAGATGAATCATGATGGTGGTCTCTCCTCTTTTCCAAATGAACATGCATGTCAATTGCTTCTCAATTATAGACTTCCTAACATATGTAGTAATAAAAACAAGACTCAATTGGAGACTTTCCCGAGGTGGATGGTGGTCTTTCATATTTTCCGGAGGATTAACATGCATGTTGATTGCTTCTCAATTAGAGACTTCCTCACTCTCCAACATTTCAAACTCTAAAATGATTTGGCATTTTTATTCATTTATGTATTTATTTATTTATTAGGCTACTTTTCCAGGGAGCAGCATCAAGGAATAGAAGACGGAGTTGTTGGGACTTGGGTGACTGTGGTAGAAGGGACAAGGCATGACCAGTTAAAGCATGTGCTTAAGTGGTAACACCTCAGTCCCTTCCTGTTGTACTGCTCAATTGGTTGCATGAAAGTCCAACAATTCTAACGCTTGGAGCACAGTGAAATTTTGTAAGAGTACAGTGTGAGTCTGTGACATTCAAAAGAGCATAAAAGTTTATTAATGACTACCAGACAATGTCTCAATAAGAAAAGGAGTGCGAGGGGTGGCGATCATATACAAATCATTCCTTCTCCTACGTAGCAGCATTTCATCCGCACTCGGTACTCCATCCGCACTTTTGCTGGTTAACCCAACCCGGGTCAACCAGCATTTTTATTTTAATTTTTTTAAAAAATAAATAAATTTGGAAACCGCATGCTGTTTAGGGGTTCCCAATTTATTTCATCTGCATTTTTTTCCCTCCCCCCTCTCCCACCCACCACCACTACCACCACCACCAAATAGCTCCGGCCACCACCATCCAGTGCCGTCGCCTACCTTCCACCTCTGCCCATGGGTATGTTTCTGTTTTTATTCTTTGGCTTTTTTGAGCCGATTGTTGAGGTTGCATTTTTGCAGGAAAAACATAAATTATTGGGTTTGGATCTCTCTGTTTTTTTTTTTTTTTTTTTTTTTCCGGGCATTCATCGGTCCCATTCCTTCTTCTTCTTTTGCGTTCAGTGCAATCTAAAGGCCGGTTCTTTGTTTTTTAACTCTGGATTGTGTTTGTTGTAATGCCTCAGTGAAGGTTCAGAGCTCAGTAGCAAACCGAAGTGAGCTCAAAAGCTCCATTTTCTTCGTTCTCTGCATCCAATGAAGGTTAGTCCCATTGCTTTCATCAAGACCCACTTCCATTTCGTTGAATCAGGACGAAATAATTTGAGTCAAACAATCACTTTGGTTATACACCAAAGTTTTTCTGCTTGTTCACGTACCAAAAAGGAAAACCCATTATATCTGTTATATATATGAAGAAATTATGAATAACAGTTCTTCATTCCGTTGATTTTGGACTTTGCTTAATTCCTTAGCCCAAACTCACACCTATGTGAAACCCACGATCCCTGGGAATTTGGGAGGAAGGAAGTGGAAACCAATTCCAATTCCCCACCGAACAGTCCTTGAGCCCAGAGGTCAAGACCTTGATTTCGTAAACGTTGCACACAGCCACGTAATTCACTCTGATTGGGCTAAGCTCAGTTCGTTATCAACCGGTCTAACACCCCTCAGAGTGAAACATGTATTGCTCAAGATTCAGAAGGACCCTGTTCTTTCCCTCGAGTTTTTCAACTGGGTTGGGATTCAAAAACCCAGTTGCCATTCCCTCGAAATTCATTCCATAATTCTCCACATTCTCACAAAAAACCAGAAATTCGAATCTGCAGAGTCCATTTTGAGGAACATTATTGTTATCTTGTTCGATAGATGTGCCCTCCAATCTGTTTGAAGAAATGCTATACTCGTACCGCTTGTGCGATCTTCGCCTTGTGTTTTTGACTCACTTTTCAAGACCTTTGCGCATATGAAGAAGTTTAGGGATGCCACTGATACTTTTTGTTGAATGAAGGATTATGGATTTTATCCTACTATTGAGTCTTGTAATGCCTACATGAGCTCTTTGCTTGATTTGCACAGGATGGATATTACTTTGGCATTCTATAGAGAAATGCGGCGTCATAGGATTTCACCAAATGTTTATACTCTTAAGTCTTAATATGGTCATGCCCGCTTACTGTAAATTGGGAAAATTGGAGAAGGCAGTTGAGGTGCTTAGGTAGATGGAGTGCATGGGTTTTAGACCGAGTACTGCATCTTATAACACATTGATTGCAGGACATTGCAGTAAGGGTCTATTGAGCTTTGCAATAAAGCTTAAAAACTCAATGGAAAAGAATGGGGTGCACCAGGATGTGGTTACATTTAACACGCTTATCCATGGATTTTGCAAGGAAGGGAAATTACAAGAAGCTAATAAGGTTTTCATTGAGATGAAGGCCATGAATGTTACTCCTAATACTGTGACCTACAATACCTTGATAAATGGGTATAGCCAAGTGGGTAATAGTGAGATGGGGAGCAAGCTTTATGAGGAGATGTTGAGGAATCAAGTTAAGGCTAATATTTTAACGTATAATGCCTTGATATTTGGACCATGCAAGGAAGGTAAGAAAAAGAAAGCGGCATATCTGGTTAAGGAACTTGATAAGGATAACGTAGTGCCAAATACCTCAACATTTTCTTCCCTTATTTATAGCCAGTGTGTGAGAAAGAACTCCGAGCATGCCTTTCAGATATATAAAAGCATGTTAAGGAATGGTTGCCATCCCAATGAACATACTTTCGAAATGTTGGTATCAACATTCTGTAAAAATGAGGACTTTGATGGAGCAGTCCAAGTCTTGAAGGAAATGTTTGAGAGATCAACGGCCCAAACGTCGTCGCTAATAGTTACTTATTAGCAACAACATTTTGGGGTTGTCGCTAATATCACACAAAAGCTTCATATCAACAATGACATTTTTTCGTCGTTGATATGTCGTCCCATATACTCAAGTGAAATTTTTTGCGACAAAATTTGGCTTATTTGCAACGACTAGTGTGGTCTCAAATAACAAAATTTATCATCGACAACAATAGTCGTCACTAATACTTTAGTATTAGCAATGACTATTGATGTGGTTGCTAAAAGTATAGATAAATAATATCTTGGCCTATATTAACAATATCATTTTAAGTAAATGCATGAGCGACGACATTGTCGTTGCTGATATGTTACATTAAAATGAATAGTAGCGACGACTATTTGTCGTTGCTAATATGTTTAATATTGACATGATACTTAGCGAAAATTTTCCACGGGGAGTTTTGGCGCACTCACAGAAAATTTCCAACCAATACATGAAACGAAAATTTCTGAATACCACCCAAACCCTCCCTTTCCTCTGTTCTGCGCAAGTGCTCTCAACAAACTCTTCTGAAAACCTAGATTTCCCGAGACTCAAAAATTTCCAATCCCTTTCCCCCTCTCTCTCTCGCTCACTGTCCATAGTGTGTGTTGGGGTCGGTTGATTACATCTTCAATGGCGGAAGATTTGCCGGACAATCTCCTCGTATCCAAGCCGTCCGATCATTCCTGGACTTCCAAAGGTATTTCTTGCTCTTCCACTCCATCTTTTTCTCATTCCATTTATTTTATTTTCTCTGTTCTTGCATTGGTTTCGGTTGTTTAGCTGATCACCATTCTTACATCGGTTTATTGTCTCTGTTTTTTTTTTTTTTTTTAAAAAAAAAACAAGTATAAAGGTTTGATTTCTTCGTACTTTGATAAAGGTTGGAGCTCCACCCGATGGACTGTGCGTTGAGACCATGCGCGCATCTGATCATTCTGGGCATTGTTGTGTTCCGTGAGTGTTTGTTTTGAACTTACTTCTCTATGATTCTCTATCTGTTTAGCGAGTGATTTTTTTTTTTTTAATATATAAAAAAGTTGAGAGGTTCATTGTTGGTTTGTATAGCATCTCTCTTGTGTTCATGGCTGAAGATGCTTAATTGGTTATGCTTTTAATTCAATTAGTTGGTTCCTTACTCTGCACCTTTTGGTTGAATAATCTAAGGGGAAAGTACCTTTTACCCCCCTAATGTATCCACCCATTCGCATTTTAGCCCCCAATGTTTAAAAAATGACATTCGACCCCCCTAACCTTGACGACGTTTGCAAGTTATACCCTCTGTCCACATTTTCCGTCTTTTTGGACGGAACCCAGGCCACGTGCGTTGCACGTGACTCTTTAACACTTCATGCTACCGAAAATACCCCTCATTGATGCTGTCCTTACACCCCTGAGGTCCTCCGAGTCTCAGTACATCTCCTATGAGAGCTCCTCCACTGCCTCTCCTCACTACTTGATCGATAACTTCTATGCAAATGGTAAACCAACTTTTTTTTTTTCTTTCTCTCGATCGGTCCTGTTTGGCTACTGAGAAATAGAGGGAAAAAAAAGGATTGTTTTTTCAGTAGTTCTTTGATTTTCATAGCAGTCAAGAGGAACGGTTAGTGCACAATAGTGATCTGCAAATCGCTGACTTAAAAATCTCACTGTGTCAGCGTAACCCCCGGCCAAACTTTTTCTAGAGGTTTGTTTGGTTGCTGAGAGATTCGAGAGAAACGGTGGTTAATACTAACACCATTTCGAATCATTGTTCTGTGTTTTTTTTTTTCCCCCGGTTTTCAAAAATTGAAGGTTCTCTTCAACAGTTCCTGACATAACTGAACTTTCGAATATGATTACATTAGGCTCAGTTTAATTCAAGGATACTGTTGTCTCAGTTCTCTGTAGCGATGAATACAAGTATGAAAAAAAAAAAAAAATCTAGGACCCATTTTACCTATTCCTGCATTTTTCTCAGCATCCAAACGGGTATGGCTGAGTTGACTCAGAGTTCGTGAGTCTGATATTCCCTGTACATTTTTCGTGTAGGCTGGACAAACCCCAAGTCCCAAGTTTTCTGCACAGAAGAAGAAGAAAACCAAGCCAAAGAAGCGCAAAGCTTAGCAGAATCATCTATTCTCACCAGCTTCATTGACCCACAAAGCCAAAACCATCCGATTCCAAAGCTCGAAGACTTTCTCGGCGACTCTTCGTCGATGGTCCGGTACTCCGACAGCCAAACCGAGACCCAGGACTCGTCTCTGACCCAAATCTACGATCAGGGTTCAGGCTACTTCAACGACCAACAAGATCTCAAAGCATTCGCCGGGTTCCAAGCTTTTTCTACGAACTCGGACTCAGAAGTGGATGACTCGGCGTCAGTCCATAGGACCCAGCTCGCTTGTGCCGAGTTTGCGAGTTAGTCGATTGAGTCAGTTGGGAGCGAGTTGGGGTTCTCAAACTGTGCCAAGGGGGCTTTGTCTCTTGGGGTTACTCAGAGCTTTGAGAAGGCCGCCATTGTCATGGCTGAGCTTGATAGCACTAAGAAGATTGCTGATACTTTTGGTCAGCTTGTGGGGTGTAAGGACAGCATCAATGAGGGGTATTTTCGGTAGCATGAGGTGTTAAAGAGTCACGTGCAACCGCGTGGCCTGGGTTCCGTCCAAAAAGACAAAAAATGTGGAATAACTTGCAAATATCGTCAAGGTTAAGGGGGTCGAATGTCATTTTTTAAACATTGGGGGCTAAAATGCGAATGGGTGGATACATTAGGGGGGTAAAAGGTACTTTCCCCATAATCTAATTTTCCAATGTCACTGGAAGACGTAATTAATGCAGTAGTTGATTTTGTTTTGTTTTTTTTTTTTTTTTTCTTTTTCTAAGCATAACCAATTTATTCTTATTTTGGTTGATTTTTTTTTTTTTTCACCTCTTCGAACATTTTTCTTTTAGGAAATTTCAGTAACGCCAAATAGTGGCACTAAGTATCTGTGAATGACAATTTTGCTTTTATGGCTTGCAGTATTGCTGACCTTGAAAGTGAGCCCGGCCTATTTATATCAAACAAAGAGGTATTTGAAATATTGTTAATCATTTTCTGGGAATTGGGATTTCATAGATGGTCTATATATTGCTTCTATCAATTTCCTAAATTGAGAAAATTGCTTCATTTTGGCAGAAAGTATTTGCCGAGGCTGAAGTGATGGCAAAGAAGTACAGGAAAAAGCTACCTACTGGTTTAGTCCCTCACAAGTATGTACCCTTCTTTTTTTTCCTCCTAAGCTGAAATTAATATAATGTATTTGGCACAGGCCACATTTATTACTTTTTGGTGCAAATACATATGCTCTTCAAACCAATTCATAGCAATCCCTTGATTTATGTACATGGTTGAAATTCGAACTCCAAATCCAGGATTACATATAAAAGTTTGTGAGAAATTGTGAGAAAATGCATTTGGTAACAACAGCTCACATGGGCCGCATGAAGAGACATTCAGCTTTCTGTGAGACCCTTTTTCTCGCTTGTCCATTGTCGAAATATTATGTTAATTTGTTGTTTCTCGACCACGTGGGCCAAGCTACAAAGTTTCTTCTCATGCAGGTTAATTTGTTGTTTCTTCTCCAAGTATGCTTTCTCTAGTTCAAACCATTTCCTGTTAATGGTTGTGTGGTTACCATATTAATTTCTATAGCTTGTTGGTTTACCAATTTCATTCGATACTTGAATAAATTAAATTTCTGTTTTCACATGATCTCATGTCAACATTGTATAACTTCATTGCTTGAAAATAATGCTTTTCAATGCATCTTATCTTCTTTTGAAATTGCTCTGATTTTTGTGACAGTGAAATTTTTTTTGTCAGCTTTTCTTAACAAATTCGTCTTTCTATTGCCAGTTACTTGGTGCTCCTAAGATTCATAAGAAAGATGTCTCTTTTGCACATGGACGTTCTCAGTGGCTCTGGGAAGTTGATTTCACTCCATCGTGTGGCATTGGCCAATCTTCTGCTCTATGTTTGGAGCTAGCACATGAGGGTCAGCTTCCAAAATTTCTGCTCTATGAAGAAAATGAAGGCCCATTTGTTGTGCAGGATGGGTGTATTTTCTCTTGCAATTCTAAAGAATATTGGTGTCTTTGATTATTTTTTCTCACTTTGTATCCCTTCATTAAGGGTAAGCAAGCCCTATGACATTATATGTATTTGATTTTCTTTTGTGAATAGACTTTCCGTCTCCATTTCTAAGAGATGTTGAAGCCCACAAGGACATAATTGATACCAAAAAATTAAAACAGTAATTGGCAACAAAAATAAAATAAACAGAAGCATTTAGCACATTTTTTCCGAAAAAAAATAAAAAATAAAAAATCATCAGCAACGACATTGTCATCGCTGATGTGTGTATCAATAGCGATGACACTTGGTCGTCACTAATAACGAGATAATAGCGACGGCAAGCTATTCTATTGGATGTAATTTTAGTGGCAAAAAAAAAAAAAAAAACAAAGTGCCACCATTAATCTGTTTCGGCTTCCCGATTTCATTAACTCCTTCACCTACGGAGACTCATTTTACGGTACAAGCTTGACCTTTACTTTCTTATCTTCATTATCTTATTGTTGTCCATGGTTTTAGTTTCAACCAAGGTAGTGTTCACATCCTGGTATGTGACATTTGGGATAGATAGGTGACTTAGCTAGATACATGATGTGGAAATTCCTACATGTCTTTTTTAAAAGTCAATAATTAAATTAGACAAGTGTCTCATTGGATTTGATGTGACAAATTAACGGAATCCGTTAAGTTTTTGGACGGAATTTTGATATTAGAAACTTATTTGTTATTTTTGCATACTACAGAGAGCTTTGATCAGAATATTTTAATACAAGAGGGGTCTTATTGCAAATCAGTGAAACTACAATGATTGATTTTATTTTATTTTTATTTTTGACAATGTTCCATTAGGTTAATAAATTTGCTTTCATAGACGATATTAATGCAGTGGATAAACCATGCATTTTCCATCCCGTAAATTTCTAGCAATCATACGATTAGAAAGATCATCTCACATGGATATTAATCCAGGGGTTTTGATAAATTCACATATATGTTTTTTAGTGGTTTAATTTGGTGAATGCAGAGGTATACCTACCTAAAAAGAATGCAAAGATATGATTCTTCTAACGTTTTAATGAAAATATAATTTATGTTTTTCCTCTTATTTTCTTATGGATGACTATTTTTATTCAACTCAAAAAGATATAAAAAATAGATAAATAAATAACCTTAATTGGACAACCTACTTTAAAGTTATGGTCTTTCAAAATTAAAAAACCTTTAAAATTGATGTGAAAACTATTAAAACAAAGAGTTTCATCGTTGCTACTTCATAGGTCGAGTTGACCATTTTTTTCCTACCATGCACTTCTTGTATAATAGTTAAGAAAAACTATTCCTACAGTAGTGTCGATGCAACAACTAAGACAGCCTTTACAACTTATTGATGGTTTACCTTTACATACTTTGATGATTCATTTATGAATGATTTTTAATTTGTAAGACACAAATTAGGAACAAAGCCAACAAACAAAGAAAGTTGTTTACAATAAGGAAAAAACAAAAAAAAAAGACACATGAAACCTCACACACACAAATAGTAAGATATTACATTAATTAGAAAAAACAAAAAAAAAAAAAAGATATTACATTGAAATTTTTATAGGCTTACAATTCCATCAAGCACCATATAATAATTAATGCTAAAACATAAACATTTGTACGTTTTTCTAAAACATTTTATTTAACTTTCTCCGAAGTTCACCGTTCTTTGAGTTTGCTACATCCTTCCAAAAATCTTCACAAACCAATCATACTTCCTTGCAATCACAATTTTCCCAATAACAAGTCCTATCACAAATCCACATCCATACCCTATGGCAACTACTTTCCAACCAAATTCAAATGGAGACTCTGAACTTTGATTCTCTTCAAAGGGAGGTGGAGGTTGTGTGTACTTGAAACCTCCACATTTCTTTGATAATGGGCTTCCGCACAATCCTGGATTATCTCCAAATGAACTATTCTGAAATGTGTCAAATTGATTTCCTTGCTGGGGGTATAGGTCCTGTGAGATTGTTGTTGGAGACATCAAAGTATTCAAGGGAAAAGAGTTGTGTTAGTTGTTGAGGTATCTCTCCAAGCAACTTGTTCTGGGAAAGGTCCATTGCTTCTATGTTTGTCAAGTTCCCTAAGGATGACGGGATATGACCAGTGAGAACATTATTGGAAAGATTTAGCAAATGAAGTCCTTTAAGACTCCCCAAGACATATGGAATTTCTCCTTCAAATCTATTACTTGAGAAATCAATGACCCTCAAAACATATGGGATTTTCTCGTACTCCAACTTTATGCCTTTGTTTGCAATTGTAATTGGGTAATTGAAACTAACACCCCAACTTGTACCATTTCCCCAATTTGTGTCATAATTTCCATCCATGTATAACACCTCATTTGGACCAACAACGACTTTCATGGCAATCCAATGCAGGAAATACTCGGCAAGCAAATTTCTAGAGAAACTATTATGTGAGAGATCAATGATATGCAACTCAGAGAATGTATAATTGATTTCAGGACTCTTTATTGCACCATGGAATGCATTAGAACGGATGACGAGAACCTTCAACCGAGAAAGAGTTCCCAACCAAAAGGGAAAGGTATCATTGATTTGATTGTTACCGACGTGAAGGTACTCTAGCATCGTACAGTTAGCCATTGATCTTGGTAACTGACCTTGCAATTGGTTTTCACTTAAGTCAATCATCTTTAAGCTACTTCCCTTTGACCATGTTTTTGGAATGGTGCCATGGAAGTTGTTGCTTCGTAGTTGAAGTTCAAAGAAAGTTGAACTTAAGTTTCCCAAACATGGATGAAGCATGCCACTCAAGTTGTTATAGGACAAATCAAGTATAGCAAGTGAACTCAAATTGCAAATCAACGGTGACATTTCTCTTATCGAGTTCCTTTGGACTCGATAAATCATGGTAGATGGTGGTGGAATCGGGAGTGATCCTTGCAGCCTGTTATTGCCAAGATCTAAACTAACTAGTTTAGACCATGGGAGAACAATTGGAGATTGTTCAAAGCCTATTAGAAAATTGTGAGAAATGTCTATAAACTCAAGAGTAGCTATACTTGTATTACAAAACCATTTGGGTATTAGGCCTCGAAGATGGTTGTTTGCCAGATCAAGAAAATACAATTTGTTTTGGTTGCGTAAGAAATCTGGGAACTTCTGTAAGTTGCAAGAACTCAATTCTAGAAATCTAAACTGTGCAAGAGTATCATTTGAATTGGCATTGGTAAGAAATGTCAAATTATTGTTGGGTGAAAGGGATAGAAAGTTTAAACTTTTGATCTTAAGAAAAATGTTAAAGTCTAGCATCCCACTCAAGTTATTGTAACTAAAGTCAAGAGACTCAATACTCTTGAGTTCAGAGAATGAGCTCGGAATGGTACCTTCCAAGTTATTGTAACTAAAGTCAAGAGACTCAATACTCTTCAGTTCAGAGAATGAGCTCGGAATGGTCCCTTCCAAGTTATTGTAACTAAAGTCAAGACTCTCAATAGTCTTGAGTTCAGAGAATGAGCACGGAATGGTACCTTCCAAGTTATTCTTTGAAAGACTGAGAATAGCAAGTTGGGTCATGTTACTTGGCAAGGAAGAAGGGATGTGACCTGTAAGATTGTTCTCTGACAGATCCATATAAGTGAGTTTGGTGAAGTTACTCAGTGAAGGTGGGATAGATCCAGAGAAATAGCATATCCAAAAATCTAAAACATGTAAAGACCTTAGGTTTCCGATTGAAGTCGGTAGTTTACCATAGAAACCTGTGAAATAGAGTGACAAAACCTCAAGAGAATTGTTAGAGTGAAATTCGGGCAATTGACCAGTGAGATTCTCATTCTGTCCGATTTTAAGATCCCGTAGGTTTGGTAGCTGAAAAATTCTGGTTGGGAATTCCCCATGCAATTGATAATATTCTAGATCTAGAGTTGTCAAAGAAGATAAATTTGCCAAACTTTCAGGTACAATTGACGAGATATTGACTTCAGAGAGTAGAAGTTCTTCTAGGCTTGTGAAGTTTTGGGCAAAACTTCTTAAGAGGTCACTTTCAGCATATAAATCAAAATTATAAGACAGATCGAGGGAAGACAACTTGGAGAGGTGTGAAACTCCTGAGGGGATTTGTCCTGAAAACGTGGAGAAGGAGAGGTTGAGATGGGTTAGCCTCAAAAGATTGCCAACTCCAAATGGGATTTGGGAGTTGTTAAAGTCATTGCAAGCAAGGTTAAGTCTTTGGAGGTGAACAAGGTGAAAAAGGCTATTGTTGGAGTCAATAGAACCTTTTAAGCAACTGCCACCGAGGTCGAGGCCAATTACATTACCTGTGCCCTCATCGCACTCCACGCCATCCCATGAGCAGCAATCACTTTTGTTTCCTTCTACTTTCCAAGACGCAACCTTTTGACAAGTACTATTCTGTCCAAAATCAACAGCATAAGAAGATGCAGATTCATCTATGATAAAGCTTTCCTTGAATTGCAACAAGGCAGAGCTCTCATCATGATGGCACAGGGGTTGAATAAAAGGGGAAGAATGAGCAAGTAAAAAAAGCAAGGGCATGAAAATGAAGAGAGAAAACGGGAAACCCATGATGTTGTACTACTCTTAGATATGGTTTGGAGAGAGCTCTAATTTATAGGCTGCACACATAGTCGTGTGCACTTAATATGAAAGGTTGGGAGTCGCAAGCTAACAAAGCGCAATGGACCAGACCACGTGGCACTCACTTCAAGTCAAGTCGTTCGCGTGTGTGAAGGGATGTTATATCACAAGTAATTATCGGTAATCTCATTATAAGATGCTGTTACTATTTGTCCTCACCGTCCGATACTTTTGAGATTTGTTACGCGATGATCGATCAAAATGAAGGGTTGTCAAGAAGTTCATCTTTCTTTCTTTCTCATAGATTATTTCTACAGGCTGTCACACAAAGTCTTGTGCACTTAAATATGAAAAGCACGTGCTTGACTTGATGTGCAGTGGATGGAGCAGAGCATCTCCCTGTTTATTCTCAAGGGATCTTAAGATGACGCCTGTGCTGATCAATAATGTTAATTATATATATTTCAAACATCTCCAACATCCACAACAACCTAAACCTTATCTACAGAAGTGAAAGATGACTAGTTTAGTTCTATCCGAGAATATTAACCGCAACCCATATCGACAACGCGTGTGATATGTACTAATTCGGACTAATTGTAATTTGAAATATTATAATTATTATATAATAACTTTCTCTTATTGCAAGTATAATAACGTCTCTCCTATATTTTGGTGTATTCAATAATTGATCTTTTACAAATGGAAAGTATGATAAACTTGTTAATCCTATTGTATCATGTCGTGGACTCGTGGCTAATAAACGGTCTGAGGGAATTGCCTCTATTAGTAAATGGATATAGTTCCTATATTGTTGGTCCAAATTTGAATCCGTGAACTTATTAGATACTTGTGTTAGAGACCGTTCAAATACCCAAGGGTATTTGTATTAACACAGTATAAATTAATTTGGAGGCACTATGTACACAAGAGTACCTTTATAATTCACTCACTCTAAGTTAACAACTCTTTTTATTGTAGGACTAACTTTTTGGGTGTCGCAATCTCTCCCACTGAAATTCATGATGTCCTAATCAAGGGTCACACCATGCAAAGCCTCATCACCATATAGTGTTACTAGGTTATTTTGGTACCATTTGTAACGATAAAAAAATAAAAAAATAAAAAATAAGAAGTTAGCCACAACTGCACTGTCACACCAAAACTAAGACTAGTCAAGTTTGTTGTTGACCCTGACCCATCTTTTGGCCTTTATAGTATTGTTTGAAGACCCAAGCCCATAGTTAGCCTTATTTCACTCATTTGTTAGCTTGCATTTTGGCCCATAGTTGGCCATATTTTGAAGATTCTTGGCCTATTGTTGTTAAAGGTCCAACTCTAGTGATTGTCGCTGGTCGCTACCAACTTTTTGGCCCCCGCCGCTGCTTGCCATCTCCAAGAAAAAAAAAAAAAAATCAAACTTAAGCTTCTAGAATCCTTCCACCTTAAGTTTGAGAAGTGATGTTGAAGTATATTTGGATTACCTTGAAGTTAGAGATTTAATGAGGATGATAAATATTAGATCATCCAAAATTTAGAGATTTGGTAATAATTTGATGAGATTAAATCACCATAAAATTAAGAGATTTAATTATGATTATATTGAATTCAAATCATATATAAGCTCTATAAATAGAGCATTTTGTATTGTAAAATTATTAAGTGAATAAGAGTATAATGTAATCATTTGAGCTTTATCTTGTGAACGTAAGTCATAGACCGAACCACGTAAATTCTCTTGTCTTTATTTTCTTTTTATTCAACTATTTATTTATTTTTCTATTTCATTATGAACTTCTTCATGGTGTTCCGCACTCAAATACAATTCGTCGTTGTTGAAGTCAAGGTGTCACTCTCTCCACTCTGCCAATATTATGGATCCTGTGAAGACTTGTGATTATCTTTCTCTTCCAAGTCTTCTCTTCGTAAACTACACGGATCAGAAATTAATCAGTCCTGAATTGTTGGTTGTCAGACAACATGTAGATGGAGGATGTCTTCAGAAAACGATTGGCGGCTATCCTCCAAACCACATATATCTATAAAGATTGAGGCTCTGTTTGTAAACTCTTTGAGTATTTTCTTTTTGTTGGAAATGGTAATATAAATGAATGATTTGATATAAAGTAGAGAGAATGTTTTAAATTTTTTGTATGAAATTGTGAAAAAATTTTGTTTTTTAATAAATTTTTTATTTGAATAGTAATAAAAAATGAGTGATGTGATATAAAAAGTAAAAAAAATTATTAAAAAGTGATTGATGGAATATTAAAAGTGGTGTTAATTTTGAGATTGAAAAAACAAAGGGGGAGGAGAAAGTGGTTAACAAACATAGCCTGATTTTTCGTTGGTTGCGGGTGGACTTATTGCAAAGACCGCCCGCCAAATACGACTAGTCGGATTTGCATTAAATGAATTTCCAATCAATGCAGCCAGAAAGGAAGGCTCAACAACCTCTACCATATTTTTCCACACGAAGGTCTAGAAGCATTTTTTAATCTTCTTCCCAACAACTAGGGGTGTACAAACCGGTTGCGGTTGCGGTTATTGGGCAATAACCGGAACCGCAACCGGGACCCCGGTTGCGGTTGCTAATAACCGGTAACCGGTTTTAATGTTATGGATTACAAAAAATCTCTCTCCTT
>FXXK01000723.1:43434-143057 GCA_900184695.1 Betula pendula | reverse complement strand
CCCACCGTTGGCCCCCAATCTCAAATAAAGTAAAACAGGGAAAAAAAAAAAATCTCGTTTCCCCCAAATTGCAACCATTTTTTTGTTTTTGAATTAAATTTTTAGAAGTCTGACAAAAAAATATCTAATTTTCAATAGTAAACTTGTTTAATTAAGGTTTTAGTGTTGGCTTGGATTATTGTTTGGTCAAAAAAAACGATGGTTGGTTAAAAATGTCTTTTTTTAAAAAAAAAACTTTTTTTGGATTTTTGTTGGTTTTTTCAAAAACTTTGGAAAGTTTAATAACTAAATTTAGGGTTTTCGAAAAAGATTTGTATTGGCGTTCAAAAACCCAAAAAGCCATTCTGAAACATTTTTGGGTCCAAAACCCCCTTATGGGGGAAAATTTTAATAAAAAAATCAGGATTTCCAAATTAAACACTTTAAAAGGGATGGGAGATTTGAAAATTTAATTTATGCTAAAAAAAATTTAATTATGGGGGGATTTAAAAAACCAGTACCTAAAAAAAACAAGAAAAATTGGCTTTTTTGGGAATCGGTTTTATTATGTTTAGTTTTTTTGGGAAAAAAAAAAAAAAAAAAAAAAACCAAAAACTAAAGGAAATTAAATTTATTTTTTTGAAGGGTGAATTTTATTTTTTCCCAAAAACCGTTTTGGGGAAAAAAAAAAATATTTAATTCAAAAAGCGGTTTCCTTCAAATAAAACCGATGTGATTTAGGTTCATTTTAAATAATATAAAAAAAAAAAAAACCCCTTTAAAAACTTTATTGGAACTCTTTAAAAGAAAAAAAAAATAATCTTGAAAAAAAAAAAAAGCAAATTTTTAAAAAAATAAATTTTTTATTAAAAACGACGGTTTTGGTAGGAAAAAAAAAAAACCCACTCTTCTTTTTTACAAAGGTATTGTTGGTTCTTTGTTAAGTTGAACCCAAAAAACCCCAAACTTTTTAAAGGGCCCCTTTTGCCCCATATTGTTTGAAGGACCTCCAGGGGGCCCATTTAAAATAAAAGCCCATAAAGTTGGGAATTTTCCAATTTTTTTCCACTTCCCTTTTTGTTTGGGCTTGCATTTTTTGGATCATATTAAGTTGAAACCATATTTTTAAAAAACCATTCTCGGCCTATGTTTGTTATAAAGATTCAAATTTTAACTCCATTTCGTCATCACGGTTTGGCCACCAAAAAAACTTTTTTGTGGCCCTTTGTCCGTCCACTTGCCAATTCTCCCCCAAAGAAAAAAAAAAAAAAAAAAAAAAAATTTTCAAAAAAAAACTTTCCAAAAAAAAACTTTCCCAAAAAAAAAATTCTTTTCCAACCTTTGAAATTGGAAAGGGAATGGTTTCTTTTAAAATATTTGGGATTATTCTTTTTTTATTTTTTTCTTTTCATTTCAAGGCTATTTTTTATTTTTTAATTTCAAAATTCAAACCTTCTTTATCGTTTTCACACTCAAAACAAAAAAGCTGTTGTCGTCCTGTTGAAAGTTTCGAGTATCAAACTCCTCCAATAATTGGGCCGAAATGATAATCAAAGATTCATTGGTTTCCCCGGCGGGCAAAAAATTTGTTTTTTTGATTTTTGTGATTATCTTTCTTCAAAAAAAAAAAAAAAAATCTTTTTCTCTTCGGTAAAACTAAACCAAACGGATCAGGATTATTTAAAATCCAAGTTCCATTGAAAAAATTATTTGGTTGTCCAGGGGGACAAAAAAACATGTTAAGGGATTTTGGGGGAGGAATTTATATGTTTCTTTTTTCAAAGGGAAAAAAAAAAAAAAAAAAAAACCCGATTTTTGGCGGCTAAAAATTCCTCCAAAAAGACCCAAACAATTATTAATTCTTAATTTTTTAAAAAAAAAAAAAAAAGATGATTTTTGGTTTTGGTTTTTTGGTTGGGTTGGGGAAAACTCATTTTCCCAAAATAAAAGGACCGCCAAAAATTTACGGAACTTTAAGGTTTGGGAATTTTTTTTTTTTTGCCGTTAAAAAGGCTGGGGACTTTATTTTTTCAAAACGAAACCAAACACCAAAAAAGTTTGAAGGGAATTCCAATTTCAAAAAAAAAGGCAAAAAGGCCAAAGGAAAAAGGAAAAAGGGCTAAAAACCAAAAAAAATTCCCAAAAAAATTCAAAAAAGGGGCCGGCTAAATGGGAACAAAGTTAAAATTTTTTCCTTTTTCCCTCTAACCATTATTTAATTTTCCCATCTTTCAACATTTTTGCTGATAAAAAAAAAAAAAAAAAAAAAAAAAAAAAAAACCCCTTTTTTCCAACACCGGTGTCCTTAAGAAAAAGCATTTTTTGAAATTTCTTTCCTTTTTTGCCAAACAAACTATCCGATTGATTTGGGGGGACACTTTTTGGGACAAAGGTTTTTGGAAAAAAATACCCAATTGACTAAAAATTAAATTTTTCACATCCCAAACCCCCAAATTTCCTTTTTAAACGGGACCGTTGCAAGGTGATTTTTTTTTTTGTTTTGATTTTTTTTTCCTTTTTATATTTTTTTTTTCTATAAAATTTTAGGGAAAATGAAATGCAAGGGCTAAAGTTTTAAGTTTTTTCTTGTTGAAATTTGGGCTTTTAAAAAGTTGTTACAACCTTCTCTTAAAACATGATTTTCTAAAAAAAAAAAAAATGGGAAAAAAAAGAAAAAAAAAAGATAAAATTTTTTGCTGAATAAAAAAAAAGGAAACTTTACGGAAAAATAAAAAAAAAAAAATAAAAACATTTTTTGTTTTTGGGTTCAGTTTTATTGGACCTTTTTTTTTTTAACCATTCCCACAGTCACAAGAATAAAAAAAAGGCCCAAAAAAAAAAGTTTACATTTATGCTTTTAAAAATTCACTTTGATTATGTTTTACAAATTTACAAAAAAAAAAAAAAAAAAAGGGAACCTCTATTAATTATTTAAGAAAAAAGAAAATTACAAGTAGGATTTTTGAAGAAATTTTTTTTTAATTTTTTACAAAAAAATTTTTTATGGGAAAGATTTTTAAAGTTATTTCGGAAATTTTTTGAATTTACAAATTCAAAAAAAAAAATTCTGGATTTTTACCTAAAAAAAAAGTTTAAGGGGAAGAAATAAAAAAAATCAAAAATTCAAAAAAAAGATTTGAAAAAAGCCAAATCCAAAATCTAAAAATTATAGGATTAATTTTTACCAAATCAATTTCGCAAAAATCAAAAAAAAAAATCTTTCAACAATATTTTTTTTACTCTAAAAACAATTTTCTCCCCTTTTCAAAAAAAAATTTCCCAAAAAAGTTAGGAAAAGATTATTTTTTTAAAAAAAAACTTTTTGGAAGTTTTTTGAAAAAAAAATTTTAAAAAAGGGTCTTTTTTTTTTTTTTGCTTACCTTTCTTTTGAAAAAAAGAATTTGGGTAAAATAAGGTAGCGGGGGGAAGGGCTTTGAAAAAAAAAAAAAAAGTTTTTTTTTTGCTTAAGAGTTTTTGGTTTTGGCGGGGGCTTAAAGCGGGCCAAAAAAAGGTTGGGACTTTTTTTGGAAAAAAAGAAAAGGGTTAATTCGGCAAAAAACAATTGATTTTTTTGGAAAGATTGGAAAAAAAAAAGCCTTTTTATTAATAAATAAAAAAGGCCAAAAAAAAAAAGAAGGGCCAAAAACTGTTGGGAACTAAAAATTTTTGAAAAGCTAAATTTAAAAAATTTGGCTAAAAATTTGGAAACAAAAGAAAAAAACCAAACTTTTTAAAGGGTCTTAAAAAAATGGGGGGGCCAGGGTTTTAAAAAAAACAAATACCAACAAAAAAAAAAAAAAAGGGGGCCGGGCCTTTTGGGTTTTCTTTTTTTAAACAATTTTTACCAACAAAAATGCCAAAAAAAAAAAATTGTGAAAAAGTAGCATCAAAAAAAAAAAGGGGCCCAAAAAAAAAAAAAAACTTTTTTGGGAATCTTAGGGTCCAAAATAAAAATAAACTATAATTTTTTTTAAAAATAAAAAAGACCAATTTTATTACAAAAACTGGGCCAAAAAACAAAAAAAAGGCTTAAAAAAAAAAAAATTGGGGGGAAAAAGCAAAAAATTTGGCCCTCCTTCTTCTTTACTAATTATTTAATTTTATTTTATTTTCGGTTTTTGTTTTTTGGTTTTTTTTTTTTTTTTTTTTTCAAAAAACAGAATTCCCCTAATCAAAAAATTTTACAAAAGGCCAAAACCAAAAAAACGTTTTTTTTTTTTTTTGCTAAACCATTTTGAGGTTTTTTTTTTTTTTTGGTCAAAAAAATTCTTTTTACTTCCACGGCCTTTTTTGCAAAAAACCTTTTCCACTTTTAACACAACTTTTTCTTTTTTTTCCTTTTTTTTCAAAAAAAAACCCAAAAACCAAAAAAAAAAAAAGGGAAAAAAAAAAAAAAAAACACGTTTTTTTTTCTTTTTTCCTTTTCTTTAATTCCCAGAAAAAAAAAACCACCGGAAAGAAAAAAAACAAAAACTTCCTTTTTTCGCATTTTCAAAAAATTTAAAGTTTTTAAAAAGAAAAGGGGGAAAAAATGGTTGGGTTGGGATTGGCACTTTGGGGAAATTTTGCCGCTTTTAGCGGGGCGGGTTTGGGTGGCTTGTGGAAGGATCGGAAAAACGTTTGACAAAACGCGCAAAAAGGTTTTGGGGGTCGTCGGGCAAAAAAAAAACAAAAAACTAGGAGGACAAGCGAACTTTGGGGGCAATTTTGAAAAAAAGAAAAAGACCACGGAGGTCTTTTGGAGAGGATAGCGGCTGGTTTTTTGGGGGGCCGTGGTACGGGCTTTAGTTCAAAGGGCGCGGGCAAAGGCAAAAAGGTTGACTAAAGGGAAAAAAAAAAAAGAAAAGCCGGGAGGGGAAGGGGGGTTTTAAAAAAAACCCCCGGGGTGAGGCGGGGCAAAAAAAAAAAAAAGGCTTTTTTTTTTTTTTTTATATAGAACGTTTGTTCTTTGATATTAGGTGAAAATCAGAGACAAACGATGAGAGGAGAAAAAAGAGGAAAAAATAAACAAATCGAAATCCACAAGACGGAAAATTGGCGTTAGCATATTGCTTTGATACCATGAAAGAAAAGATAATGTGGAATTAAAAAGAAACTTATGAAAAAAAAAACATAAGGAATTTATGTGGTTCGGTTATGACCTACAGCCACAGATAAAGCCTTAAAGGTAGCATTATTGCTCTTATTTTCACTTGAATATGTTTACCAATACAAAAGGCTCCTATAATAGAAAAATTACAGTATATGATGAATAATACAAATATGGAGATAGTATTTTGATACCTAAAAGGTAGGAGATAAATCAAATCAGATTTGAAGCAACCAAATTTGTTGTAGGATATTACAATCATAAATCCCACAATATACTCTAAAAAAAAAGTTATCATTAAATCCAAAATTTAATAAGTTGATTCAGTATTTAGGGGAAAGCAAGCGTGAGGTACTACTGTTAATGCTCTAAGTGACACACTCCTTATTACATGATATCTAAAAAATTAACCATTAAATCTAAAAATCAATAGTGATCCATTAAAATCTAATAGTAATTTTTATGTCAAGTCAGAAGTATGTATTTTGAGAGTGTGGGATGAGAAGTGCTCTGACAAACCGGTTGCGGTTGCGGTTATTGGGCAATAACCGGAACCGCAACCGGGACCCCGGTTGCGGTTGCTAATAACCGGTAACCGGTTTTAATGTTATGGATTACAAAAAAAAAAATATTTTTAATCACTTCCCATTAAAAATTTATTTTTGAAATAGGAGAGTAAAAAAAGTTGTTCATATTACAATGTAGGACAACTGGACAAGTTCATATATATATATTTTTTTCGTTTCTTTTTCTCTCCTCTTTTTTTTTTTTTCTTTTTCTTGAGAGAGAGCAGGGAGCTGCTCCCTAAGCTCCCCTGCAAGCAGGGAGCTCCAGGGAGAGCTCCCTGCTTGCTCCCTGCTCAGGGGAGCTCAATCTCCCTGCAGCAGGGAGCTCCTATTGAGAGAGAGAGGGAGAAAAGAAGAAGAAAAAGAAAAAAAAGAGAGAAAAAAGAAAAAATAAGTATATTAATTTGTTTAAATTAATATATATATATATATATATATATATATATGATATATAATTATATATATAAAACCGGTTATCCGGTTACCGGTTAATAACCGGTTTTTTTTTAAAATTAATAACCCCAACCGCAATCGGCCTAACCGGTTATCCGGTTATCCTGTATAATATATTAAAAACCGTTATCCGGTTACCCGGTTAATAACCGTTTTTTTTAAAATTAATAACCCCAACCGCAATCGGCCTAACCGGTTATCCGGTTATCCGGTTGCGGTTATTCCCGGATTTCCGGTTTGTCCGGTTATCCGGTAATCCGATTATTTCCGTTATCCGGTTATAAGCGGTTAATAATCCGCCCCGCTTGTACACTCCTACCAACAAACTATCGATCATTTGGACACTTGACCCATTGACTAATTAATCCATCCACCCATTTCCTTTTTGACGTGCAAGTGATTTTCTTGTGGTTTTTCTTTTTATATTTTTCTTATATTTAGGGAATGGAAGCAGTGAGGTATCTAATGTGAATGCTCTAAGTGCACACTTCCTTAATTACATGATACTAAAAAATAACCATTAAATCTAAAATTCAATAGTGATCCATCTAAAATCTAATAGTAATTTTTAATGTCAAGTCAAGAAATATGTATTTTGAAGTGTGGGAGAGAAGTGTATGTAGCATTTCTCTTTCATCAAATGCAGATTTTAGTATTTGTGAGGCACAAAAGTGCTTTGGAATTTTTTACCAAACAAGAGTTTTTTTTTTTTTGAAAGAAGATTTTGAGTGTTATAAGCACTTTTTGAGCCTTCAAACACAAATCCAAACATGCTTTAGGATTGCGTTAGAAAATATAGATTTTGTTTATAGATAAAGCCAAAAAGAGTTTTTTAGATAAAGCCTCATTTTCAAAGCCTTCAAAAACACAATTTTTAGCTTTTTTAGACTAAAAAAAGTCAAAGGAGTCATTTTTAAGTCTTTTACCAAACAAATCCATTTTTGCATAACACAACTTTTTATATACTAAAACATTTTTTAAGCTACTTAACGCAATTCCAAAAAAGCTGTAAATGTATTTTTCCCGTTAAAATTTCTTTTAGGTCATGCTTCACACACTTTTTCTTTTTTTTTCTTCTATAGCATAGGATCCATTGAATTAAATTTATCAGGTAAAATTGTTTATCCTAGCATGTAGTTTTTTTTTGGAAGTCTTGCATGTAGTATTCTATTTTATTTTATTTTAAGTCTTGTATATAATATATTAAGATACGAGGAGGTGCTACATAACATATTGTAGATGCAGTAACTGCGAAGCTTTGCCAAGTAAAAAACTTGATAGATTATCAAATAACAATCTATATCGATTGTGAAATTTTGCATCCTATTACACTAATTTAATGTAGCAAGTTCACATAGAATTAGCATATATATATATATATATATAGCATTTGGACTTTATTACAATAAACATTTTTAGCATAATTTTATACATTTGTTGCTTCATTATATATATGTTAATTAAAATGCTGAAGAGCATTCACGTGCCCAATCTCAAGTAACGGGAAAAAATCTCGTTCAATTGACACAATTGTTTTGATATTTTAGAGTTGACAAATCTACCAAGTAATTGTTTTAATTAGGTTTTAGTGTTGGCTAATATGTTGGTCAAAATGATGGTTGTAAGTCTTTTTAAAACTTTGGATTAAAACTTTGGATTTTGTGGTTTTCAACTGAAGTAATAACTAATTAGTTTTTGAAGATCTGTATTGGCGTCGGCAAAGGCATTCTAACATGGTCACCTTATGAAAATAATAAACAAGATTCCAAATAACACTTAAAAGAGAGGTTAAATAAGTGTATGCTAAAATAATGTGAAATTAACAGTACTAAAAAAATGCTTTTGGAGTCGGTTTTATTATAGTCTTTTGGAAAAACCGACTAAAAGTAATTATTTTGAGGTTGATTTATTCCAAACCATCTGGAAAAATATAATTCAAGTCGGTTTCCTCAAAACCGATGTGATTAGTTCTTTTTTTAATATAAAAAACTTTAAACTTTATTGACTCTTTAAGAAACTATCGGAAAAGCAATTTTAAATAATTTTATTAACGATGGTTTTGTGGAAACACTCTCTAACAGTATTGTTGGTCTTGTTGTTGACCCAAATCCCATCTTTTAGCCTTTGCAGTATTGTTTGAAGACTCAGGCTCATTTAAAGCTCATAATTGATCTCATTTTACCCCTTTGTTAGCTTGCATTTTGACCAATAGTTGGCCATATATTGAAGATTCTCGGCCTATTGTTGTTAAAGGTCCAACTCTACTCATCGTCACCAGCCGCCACCAACTTTTTAGCCTCCTCTACCGCTTGCTATCTCCAAGAAAAAAAAAAATCAAACTCAAACTTTAAAAATCTTCTCACCATGAATTTGAGGGAATGTTCTAATATATTTAGATTATCTTTATTTTCTTTTCATTTCGCTATTTATTTATTTTTCTATTTCATTCATGAACAAGGCATGACATGAGTTTTTGGCTTCTTAGTGGGTCACGACGGTGAAGAGAAATTTAAAACCGGTTTGAGTTGGGGTTGGTTCCAAATCAAGTGTTCCATCATTTTCGAGCTTCAGGTGATGTTTAAAGACGTTGGAGCATTCAATTTACCTATTGGATTAAGTTGTGCTTGAGTTGTAGAATCCTTCTCAAATGCTTTTTAATTACCTACTGAAGATGATACTATACTTTTAAATGCTTTTTAGATTTGTTAAAATAACTAGAAAATATTTGTCTAAACTGAATACTATATTTCTGTGTAATTATAACTGTGTATATAAGAGCCTATTTATAGTTGAACAATGCCATTAAACTAAAAAATACAATCAGGAAATTAATGGACAATATTATAGAATCAAATCAAACCTATACAAGGAAATATGATAATTTTGATAAATACAAAATATTAGGAAATTATGGTGAGTATCAGAATATATTCTAACAAGATTTAAATGGTTTAGTAAATTATATGCTTATGGACAAGAAAATGAATTGAAAAGTGATTTAAAGTGTGGTAATTATATGTGAAATTCAAGTCGGATATTTATGTGATAACACGACTATATTGTAGTTTGAAGAATTTATTTGTGTTATTAGTTATGTTTTGAAATGTGATAAGAATGTGTTAAGAAAATGAGGTTAAACATGGTATGTTTGTGAAAACAAAGAGTGTATACTTTTAATAAATTGGCATGATTGTTGCATATGAATATTGAGATGTAAATAAACTGTTAATGCATGATGAGAATGTGATGTGAAGAAGCGATGAAACAAGAACACAAACAATGAGTTAAAACTATGAAAACGCATTAGGTGTGCGGACCTCAACACATGTGAGTGTACGGACCATAGTGTTGTATTGATGATTATGATATGTATTACATGAGAATAATATTGACATTTATGTAGGCGAAATATATGAAAGTCTATGAACTGTCCCTTACCTAGATATGCTCGTATCTTTGCGTTTTGCTTAAAATTGTGGAATGCATGTAATGTGTGTATAGTTAAATTATATTATTGTAAACTCATGATGAAAACTTAAAAACAGCTCTTTGTTTAAAGTTAATAATTTCTTATACTACTGAGAATGTGGATTCATATATCCGCTATGTTATTGTGGTTAACCCCACAATTTCATAGATACTGTCAATGCAGGAAATGAGGTAGAAGAAGAAGAGGACTCGAAAGCCTTGTACCTAGGCTACTATGGATGAGGCCATTGTGTGTCTTGGGTTTTGTTTGACTAACCTTTTAGTCATTTTTTTGTATACATCATTTTTGTAGCATATAGACACATGATGTATTTCTTTTGAGATTGTGCCGTATGTGGCACTTGTTTTTAGACAATGTTTTGTATGTGATGATACAATGTAATCCTTAACAAGATAGATGTCTTTTGTCAGCTCTGATGTGTTATGTAGAATTAATATTCCGCTGCGAGATTCATGATCTCTGATGTGATGTTGAGCTATTTTGATATGTTATAGGTTTAGCCAAATTGATTTGACTATGTTGATATCAAATTTTACAGGTTCAATAATTTGAGTTATTATTGGCTCATATATATTCAGGTTTAGCATAAGGCGCAACTCGGTGTGTGTGCTATTATATTATATGGCATTGGCGCGTCGAGGCGAGTCATTACAATATGTTAAATCACCACTTATCTTAAAAGTTTAAGATTATAAAAATTGATTAATTCAATTATTTAATTTATATTCTAACATTTTTATACACTTGTTTCTTCTCATGTTGGCGCTTCGCTAATATTGACTATCATGTTCGAAAATATCACATTACGTGACTATATTCACGCTGTGCAATGGGTATGCACAAAATGTAGCTAGAAAACAAAGCCAGGCTTAAATACTATCGCATTTCCTTTATTTATTTAATAAGTGATCAGCAAAATAACAAAATATAGAATCATTTGTTGACTAGATGCCCTCTAAACCCCTCTTCTCGTTTCTAGCACCGGCCAGATCATCTAGATGATAGTGTTTAAACAATTCCCTTTTAAGAAAATGAATGAAAGCTAATATTTATAAATAGAGATCATAACCTACACTAACTCATAAAAACAAACTCAGTCATTTCTGTTCTTGGTAGCCAACTTAGCACAATCCACCCATGGCACAAAACTTTCTAGAAAAAAGACTCAAAAATTTATTTCTAGTCTTGGTTCTAACCACGGCCATATATTTAGCAAAAGCTGCATACCTTAAAGAAACCACGCTATCCTTGTACTTCCAAGACATCTCAGCCCCCGACGCCACCAATGCCACGGTCATCCCAGTTGCAGGTATTGCCGGCAAGGCTAGGACATTCACCCAATTTGGAACCGTCTTTGTCACCGACGACTATATCACCGAAAGCCTGGATCCAAAGTCGCCCGAAGTTGGCCATGCCCAAGGCATGTATGTGACAGCGGGGTTGAACGGATTGAATTCACATGTGATGATATCAATAGTGTTTACAAATAAGGAATACAGTGAAAGCACCTTGGAAATACAAGGTGTTAGCAAGCAATTTGAGGCTGTTAGAGAGGTTTCAGTGGTGTCTGGGACAGGCAAATTCCGGTTTGCTAGGGACTATGCTACTTTTGAGACATATTCCTTCCATGTTCCAACCCACCACGCTGTTATTTGGTGCAACGTGACAGTGCACCATTTCTAGTTGAAAATATTGATGGGTTAGAGAAATAAGATCATATGATCAACCAGTGGTTTTCTTGGTCCTTGTTAGTACAATAATAATTAGGGCAGAGAAACAAGGCTAAAATGTGGTCCTTGTTTGGATTTGCTACTTTCGTTTGTAATTTTATTCTTATTTTGAGTTTTACACCATTGCGTTGCCTTAGCCTCAGCAATTTGTTAATTAAAATGAACCTGCTTTCTTTATGGTCTCAATTTCACCATCTTATAATTATCAGCTAACTTTTCTTACTTTTAAAAGGCAACATGGGCAATTTGTGAAACCCATGTTATCCTATCGTGTTTTAGGGACTTAGCATATTCCCATTGGGCTAAATAAATTTTCTCGCTATTTTATTTTTTATTTTAAAAAAAAACTCTTTTATTTTTTATTTTAACTATCAACTTTTTTGAAATAGTTACATTTTACACTCTATTTTAACTATTCACTTTCACTTATAACCTTGTTTGTTCATGTTAGTGAAAGTGGATTCCTTTTTTAATGCATCTGCTGGCTGACTTGTGTATACTAAGTTGTATTGCATCTACTGGTGACTATTTCATGAACTGAAATAACCGTACATTTTCTTGTATTCCATCTACTGGCCGGGAGCTAACCGTACATAGATCGGAAAGCCGTCAAAATGGTAACTCAAGGGGTAAAACTTTGTTGAGATAAAAAATAAAAAATAAAGAGGGTTAGAACTTTGTTGCTTTGTGACTAATAATTTGGTTTCGGATGCCCATATCTAACGTATTTGGAACAAACGATAATAGAATTACGTTGAAATTTGCGCAATTTAATATTTGGAGCGTGAATTAAATTTGTAAGCTGTGATCAGTCTGTGAACTTGAAAAAAATGGTGCTTGATTTTTAGTTTTTTTTTTTTTTAGAATGATTTTTGGTTTCTTATGCTTGAATATGACGTAGAAATTTCATACTCAATAGAATAAATTCGAAACTGCGAAAACTAATCCTAGGTTATTATTGATCATTACAATTAATTCTATTAAATAATTATAATTGCAGTTTAGTATTTTATTTTAATTATTAAATAATCCCAATAATTTCTTATATTGTGCTTATGATTTCTTATATAACTGTTACTTTAATTCACTATCTCTTGATCTTTGAGTAGTTAATTGAATATCTTGATTATTCTCATACTTGTGAAATTTCATTTCAATATGTACATATAATTTTAGTAACTCTTACTAAACACTTAGGCTTTAGATTAAGAATAATAATTTGCATTAAATATATCTCAATGAGATATTTCATGTCGCTTTGATTTAATCAAAGGATTATGGATTTCTTCTTGAATAGTAGTGTTTCTATAATGCTACATATGATCACACTACAACGTACAAAAGCCTACCTGACGTTTTTTATCCTAGCATTTAGAATAATGCCATGTTAAAATAACTTTTTTGGCGCATCTTTTTAAAACGTGCATCAGTTTTAAAACATAAATTTCTTGGCAAAAAATAAGGGAAAAATGCAAAATAGTCAATGTGGTTTATTTCATTTACAATTAGCTTCCTATGGTATCAAAATAAACTCAGAGATCTCTGAAGTATGCTAAAAAGACAATTTACTCCCTATAGTCAAATTCCGTCTACTTACATAATAGATTCTGTTAATATGACACTGACTTAAATATGACACGTGTCACAATTTTATTGGCTTTGACTTGTGACATTAACAGAATCTATTAAGTACGTTAGTGGACGAAATTTGATTGGGGGGAGAAAATTATTTTTTTGCATACTTTAGGGACTTTTTTGTTCATTTTGATATCATAAGGAGCTAATTACAAATCAAGTAAACCACGTGGACAAATTTTGTATTTTTCTAACAAATTCGTGGCGTATAAATTATGCGCCACGAATGTAAAAACATATCTGGCATTAAAAAAATATAAGCCAGAAAATCCTTCAAAACTAAAGATTCCTGGCGTATATATATATTAGTTTGGATGGCACATGCAAGGCATGTGCTTAATTCACAGTACAAGATTATGATATAATTTGTAATGCTATATATAATTGGATCATAATATTAAGAGTCCGTGTGGATTTACGATTTAAAAATAGCAATTTTAAAATGTGTTTTTAATGCTTGTGCTTGTAATGGCCGAAAAAAGGGGTTGTCTTTTCTTTATGTAGGCCAAACACTGGCTAATCAAGTTCCAGAATGGCAGTCAAAAAAAAAAAAACTAAAGCTTACCCAAATCGATTCGGTTAAAACAGATAAATCCCCAAAATTTTAAACGCATTGAACAAAGGAATTAGGAATCCACAAAAATCAACATTCCATCCGAAAATCAATCATCCAAACACAATCAAAACAGTAAGGAAATTACAAACTTAGAACCAAACCCATAATTGGTTAGCCAAAGAACAACAAAATAGAACACCCAAAAATTCTTACCCATTTTCGAAATCAAACAAAACAACCCTCCAATCCTTATTATAATCGATCCTAACAAGAGAATCCATCAAGATTAGTCCAAAAAATTTCTATACTCATTCACAGCCTACCTCAAATGTCAGGTCAGAGTGGGCTTACTTTTTTTTTTTTTTTTTTTTTTTTCGCGAAGACGACGACGACATGGTGTTCGCCAGATTTCGAGCTGTTGTCGGGGTGGGTGGGCGTCGCTGGTGCATGGTGATGGGCAGAGGAGGAAGAACGTGTGTGGGGTGGGGGGGAAGAGAGAGCAGCGTGTGTGTGGTAAAAAGTGGGGGAAAGTGAAAATGAGAGAGAGGTTAAAGAAGATGCAGGCTTTTGTCGATAAATTTTAGATAAAAAGACAGAAAAACACTCGAACAGATCTTCCTCCCTTTAGAATGTAGCAAGGGTATTACAATAATTATGTGGGGACAACAAAAATTACTGTAGACTAAACTAACGAAAAGACAAAAAAAACCTTAAAAGTCTATTCGACAATTTGCAACCTAAGAAGGGCAAACTGGTAATTTAAAATACTCAGAAGACAAAATGCCCAAAGAAATCTCCAAATGCTTAAAATTCATCAAGGCTACAATCATCATTTTATACTCTCAAATAAAATTTACTGTTCAGAGGCCCTGGCCTCTTTTTATATAGCTTTAAGTATAGATATATATTAATTCATTATGTAGGTTTTCTGGATTAATCGTCTTTCATAGACATACCTGGCTCGGCGAGTAGTTAGTTAAGACAGAATTGAAGAATCTAATAGCACAGAACCTTATGTGGGTTTCCACTTGCCAATAGCGTTGCATCGAGTNAAAATACTCAGAAGACAAAATGCCCAAAGAAATCTCCAATGCTTAAAATTCATCAAGGCTACAATCATCATTTTATACTCTCAAATAAAATTTACTGTTCAGAGGCCCTGGCCTCTTTTTATATAGCTTTAAGTATAGATATATATTAATTCATTATGTAGGTTTTCTGGATTAATCGTCTTTCATAGACATACCTGGCTCGGCGAGTAGTTAGTTAAGACAGAATTGAAGAATCTAATAGCACAGAACCTTATGTGGGTTTCCACTTGCCAATAGCGTTGCATCAACTAGTTGGAAGAGCCTGAGCATGCATGAATTAAGAGTATGTGAACTTGAAGAAAATGTTCAATGACTTTTAGTAATTGGGAGTGTGAACTTGAAGAAAATGATCGTTGACTTTTAGTATTGTGTGCTTGAATGTGGCGTAGAAATATTTAGGCCATGTTTGTTCAAATTGTGAAAAAAATGATCCTTGACTTCTAGTATGGTGTGTTTTAATGTGGCGTAGAAATATTTAGGCCATGTTTGTTCAAATTGTCAAGAAAATGATGGATCCTTGACTTCTAGTATGGTGTGCTTGAATGCGGCGTAGAAAAATTTTGGCCATATTTGTTCAAAGAATTAAAATTAATTGTGGTGATATAAAACAAGTATACCACATGGTCAGGGGCGGAGCCTCCTTGTGGTTTGGGGACGCTGTGCCCCCTCCCAAGTCACGAGGTGGCTCTCCAAAAAAATTTAAAAATTGTTTAAAAAATTACTTAAAAACATGATTATTTATTTATTTATTAAATAGACATTTAAATATTATTTTTTCTCTCCAATTTTTTTTTTTTTTTTAAGTATGCCCCTCCATACTAAAAGTTCTAATTCCACCCTGCACACGGTCCATATACGGTATACATACATTGCTCCCTTGACTTTAAAGTCAATGTCTTGTAGCAGTTTTCGCTACAAGCCTACAATATATATGGAGATCTTTCCTCTTCCTCATTCATGTGCTTTAATTACTTTATTTTTCTTCTTTTGAAGCTTGTTGATTCCATTAAAGGGATGGATCCCAGGTTGGTGGAAGCAGCGCTTAATGGAAACACCATTGAACTACAAAGATTACTTGGAGAGGACTCCCTCTTACTAGAGAGAGATTCACTAGCCGTATACCCTGAAACTGCCCTACACATTGCAACCATGGGCGGGCAAACAGAGTTTGTGAGGGAGCTACTGAAGCTTAAACCAGATTTTGCCACCAGACTGGACAAGAACGGGTTTAGCGCAATACACATAGCCTCCGCCAATGGTTTTGTGGAAACAGTGAGAGAACTATTGAAATTTGCCCGTCTTAAGAGCAGCGATGGAAGGACTTCTCTTCATTGTGCAGCTGTAACTGGGAGGGTTCAAGTCATTAGGGAATTGCTCGGCTCTTTTCCTGACTGTATGGAAGACTTGACTCCAAGAGACGAGACTGCTCTTCACCTAACCGTGAAGTATAACCAATTTGAGGCCTTCAAAGCCATGTTTGATATGCTGAAGCAGCTTAACATGCAGGAAATTATGAGTGCTGGGGATGAAGATGGTTACACTGTCTTACACCTTGCAGTTGCTAGGAAACAGATTCAGGTATAACTAATGGCCTCTTCAATTCTTCAAAATACTTTTCAATGTTGTTGTATGCAATGTCTCGTACGTTATATACTTCAATGCTTTCACCATATATGCGTGCTATCTGTTACAGACTGTGAAACTGCTACTTGGTAGTAATGGTAGACAACAAGAAGCAATCGATGTGAATGTGACCAACAAGAGTGGCTTTACTGCTTTGGATGTCTCCGATGTCATACAGCAAATGGGGGTGGGTGAACCCGCTGATTTCATTCTCAGGGATTTGCTCCTACGTGCAGGAGCCTTAAGAGCGTCCGAACTTGAAGACGTTCACACTGCTCAAGTTCATCGCAAGCAGATCTCGGTGACGGCGCCACTGCCTCCCCAGACTCTCTGGCCGTTCTTATTACATGAGATATTACTTCTGAACCCTTGGAGATTTTGGAAATTGTTGGCAAAGGATGTGAAAAAGACGCCACCAGAAACTCTAAATGCTTTGCTTGTTGTGGCTGTACTTATCGCAACTATGACCTACCAAGCCATATTAAGTTCTCCCTCTGGTGGCGACTATGTTAGTGGTGTTTTAAATTTAAAAGAATTCGTTCCATTCATGCTTTCCAATTCTATCGGATTTTTTGCATCGCTTGTAGTGATTATATTGGTTATGGATGGGTTTCCACTCAAAGCATTGATGGGAATCGCTGTACGTTGCTTGGCTGCAAGTTATCTTTGCGCGGTTTTAATGAATAGACCTACTAGTGGAAAAGATTCACACTTGAACGCTGTACGTTGCTTGGCTGCAAATTATCGCTGTGCAATAATTGGAATAATCGTCTTGGTGGACTTAGCTCGCTTCATCTACTGGTTAATCAAGAGATGGTCCAAAGAGTACATTAGAAACAGAAAGAACCTTTTAATTATGTAGTTTCACTTGCATGCCAATACTGTTGCATCTACTGGTCAGGAGAACCATACGCGTGAGCATGCATGACTTAAGTTTGTTAGTTGGGAGTATGTGAACTCGAAGAAAATGGTCCTTGACTTTATGTGTGGTATGCTTGAATGTGCATGATGTAGAAATTTCATATTCTTAATAGAATAAACTCTAAAGCGCGGCATGTAATTCTGATCGATGCTTCCTAGCCATCTTCCCCTTTATATTTTATAGTCAAATGTTATTTCTCTTTCTTATAAGAATTTGGTCATGTTTGGAAAAATCAACGATTTTTTAAAACTCGTGAAAAGCTAAAGAGATAAAAAAAAAAAAAAAAGGAAAAAAAAACAATTACAAAATACAGAAATATAAGTGGTTCATCTTTAAGGGTTACGTCCATTATGTTGCAGCAAAATTTCACTATTTTTGGAAAATAATATAAATGAGGTGTTGCATGCGTATACTTAAAAAATCCTACTACAAAGCAGCTATACCCTCAACTGGGTCGAAAATACATAAACGGACGGATCAAAAGCCAACCCTTAGAAAATATCTCATTTAAACCGTAGTCATTCTTTTGTCGTACCAGGTTAGGCACACAAAATCAGGCTCCACATAGCCTAACAGGTCATAGGTGTAACTCAACGTAAAACTTCTGATTTAGACTTCAAATTTAACAAATAATAAAAAAAAATCTCAATTTTATCACACAGTTTATATTATCAAGATTATCAATTTTCAATCCAAACAGTACTACATATATCAATACCAAAAGCAAAGTAAGCATAAAAGAAAATTCACACAAAAATTTTTGTAATGAAGTAGAAACCTTTAAAGTAAAACCACTCTGGGGTTAATGAACTTCAAAGGCATCTACTATAAATCTAAGACTTGTGTTATAGATTGATCTTATTTACAAAATCTTTGTAACTCTAAATATCCAATTTTTTAACACCGGCAAACGACTCATTCACCTCCCACTGCAGTGATTCTAGAATCTCTAGCCTTCTTCTCACGGACCACCTTCCCAAATGAATCTCATTCTTTTCAATTCAGAACTCTCTAGTAACTGTAGTTTTTTCTATACTTGCTAGCTTCTTGCATTTGAGAATCATATCATTAATTACTTTGTTGTTTTTGTTTCTCTTTTCCTTACTTCTTCTGCATAATTAATGGAATTTAGATATAGTATACATTGTCCCTAGGTTTTATTAGAATTAACACAATATGTGAAAGGTGGGCCTAACTCAATTCTAAAAGACGCATTGAGAAGTGAGGGATATCATAACCTTATAAAGAGCACATAGACTAGTTTTTCTAACAATATGAGACTTCCAACAAACCCCCTCATGTGTGGTGGGAGGAAATCCAAGCCAACATGTGGAAACAGGTGACGGTGAGGCTACATAAACTAGAAATCTTGCTCTGATACAATTTAGAATTAACACAATATGTGAAAGATGGGTCTAACTCAACTCTAAAAGATACATTGAGGTGTGAGGGATGTCACAACCTTATAAGGAGCATATAAATTAGTTTCCTTAACAATGTGCATGGAACTTCCAACAGGTTTCACGTTAAGGATTATTAAAGTATCTCGTACACTGATACACATGATTCAGTTGCAGATGATAACGTGAATGACAAGCACACCTTGGATAGCTCCCCAAAAGAAAGGAAGTGACTCAGTCCGTGTTTCCTTGCATAAATCACGTCAAGTTAAGACCAGCTGCTGTCCTTGTTTCACTGCGTGAATTATTTTGGTTTAAGCAACCCAAACAGCTTCTCTCCAAACTTTTTTTTTGGTTACTATTTTGGAAACATGTTTTCTGTTTCCAAAACAGCAAAATGCGTCTTTGTAGCATTTGGCAAACCGTTTTAAAAACAAAAACAAGTAAAAATGAAAACACCAAAAAATAAAAATCTGGAAACAACATATACATGTTTCCAAAAACAGTTTTTGGTGTTTTCATTTAGTTTTTTTTTCTTCCACTGTCAAGAGAAATATTATATATATTGTTATGCATATAATTACGCATTATATACTTATACATATATAATATATAATATATAATATTTAATTATTTACATATTTATATTAATATTAGTATACTTATGACATAAATGATATATTATATAACATATATCATAAATTATTTAATATACTTATAAATTATAATGTATAGCATTATATATATAAGTATAACATATACACATAGCATACATTTGTAAATATACTCTTATATTATAATATATATATATATATATATATATATATATATATATATATATATAAGTCGAGGCTTATACGAGCTTGAGTTGAATTGATTTTAAACAAGTATGCATTGTTTAATAATCGAGTCTATTTTTATATTCATGAACAACCTGTTTAATTAATAATCGAGTTAAGCTCGAGCTGAGCCTAATCTAGCTAAGTCCGAGTATGTTTCTAAGTAGCTTTGTTCATTTACAGACCTCTGCTTAACTTCCATGATAATTTTTCTTTCTCTTATATGTTTTGTTGGATTCTATTCCATAGTATATATATATTATATCATTTTGATTCATTTTTTATCCCAGATTCTAGCTTATTTTTTGGTATTGGTGAAATTGAGTTGTCGCAAATTTTTTAATAAATCAATGTGTAAGAAAGAAATAGTTTTTAGAACATGTTGTCCAAATGAAATTATACTAATTTTTTTTGTTTTCAAAAACAATTTGCCAAACGTTTTTTTAGCAAAAAAATAATAGAAAATTGTTTTATATTTTTGTTCTCAGAAATAATTTTCAAAAACAAAAATAGAAATCGATTTGCCAAACGCGCTCCAAAAAAAAAAAAAGCATGTGATTTTGGAAAGGAAAAGAAAAAACATGGCCACCCCTCTTCTGAGGTGGCCCGCAAGCCACCCCAACCCTTTTCTATTTTTTTTTTTTAAAGTATTATTTTTTAGTTTAATAGATTTATATTTTTTATTAAGAAGGACACGTGTCATGATTTAATTTTATTGGTGTTGAAGTGATACTTAACGGAATCTGTCAAATATTTTAACGGAATTTGATTCCAGAAACTAAATTGTTTTTTAAGTATACCACAATAACCTCTGAGTTCACTTTAAAACCATAGAGAGTGATTCATACATTTATATTTTTTATTAAGGACACGTGTCATGATTTTATTAGTGCTGACGTGACACTTAACGGAATCTGTCAAATATTTTAACGGAATTTGATTTCAGAGATTAAATTGTTTTTTAAGTATACCAGAGAGATCTCTGAATTTACTTTAAAATCATAGGGAGTAATTTGTAATTTAAGCCAATCACAAAGACTAATTTTATATTTTTTCCTATAAATTTATTACCGTTTGTCATTAAGACATGATGAGCTCTAACAAAAAAAAAAAAGCACTTATGACCCTGGTGGGCCTGGTCATAAGAATACATTATGTTCCCATCATCCCATCAACTACCCAAATTGTCAACATTGTTTAAGAGGAGATTGCATATTATTGAACTTTGAACAATCCGTAGGTAAAGTAAAAGGAAAGGTCTAAACTAAAAGAAACTTGAGCTGATTAGCATCACAGCTTCATTTTCTATTCCACCGTAATTTCTTGGAGCTTCCGAGGGTTGGGGGTGAAGATATATATATATATTTCTCATTCCTCATACAATCATATATAGTCAAATGAGTAAAACCTGAAAATTCAATTTCTTAATTATCAGGTTTTGAATGAAATTCAAACTACGTGAGTATTTTTAGCATTGGGGAGAAGAAGCTAGAGGTATAAGTTAGGCCCAATATATAAAATATTTAATTAAAAATGGGAGGTCAATTATGAAAACAAAGTTCAAACTTTAAACTTTTGTTTTAATGTTAATTCACCATTTGTCCAAAAAAATTAGCTTATAATAAAAGATGAGTTTAATTATTTAATTTATATTATAACATATTTGTCCATATTTCTCTTCTTATGTTGGAGCTCCGCTGCTAATATTTACAGCTGTCATGTACATACGAGAATATCACATTACATGACTAATATTCACGCTGTGCAATGGGTATGCACAAAATCGATCTAGCTAGAAAACACAGGCTTGGATACTATCGCATTTCCTTTATTTATTTAATAAGTGAGCAAAAGAACAAAATATAGAATCATTTGATGAATAGACAACAAGGCCCTCTTCTAGTTTCTAGCACCGGCCAGATCTAGATGATAGTGTTTAAACCATTCCCTTTTGAGAAAATGAATTAAAAAACATCTCCCTCACCAAATATTTATAAATAGAGACATAAACCTACACTAACTCATAAAGACAAACTCAGTCATTTCTGTTCTTGGTAGCCAACTTAGCGCACAATCCACCCATGGCACAAAACTTTCTACAAAAAAGACTCACAAATTTTTTCCTAGTATTGGTTCTAGCCATGGCCATAAATTTAGCAAATGCTGCGGACCTTAAAGAAACCACGCTATCCTTGTACTTCCAAGACATCTCAGCCCCTGATGCCGCCAATGCCACCGTTATCCCAGTTGCAGGTATTGCTAGCAAGGCTAGGACATTCACCCAATTTGGAACCGTCTTTGTCATCGACGACTATATCACCGAATCCCCAGATCCAAAGTCACCCGAAGTTGGCCGTGCCCAAGGCATGTACGTGACAGCGGGGTTGGATGGGTTGAAATCACATGTGATGATATCAATAGTGTTCACAAATAAGGAATATAGTGGAAGCACCTTGGAAATACAAGGTGTTAGCAAGCAATTTGAGGCTGTTAGAGAGGTTTCAGTGGTGTCTGGGACAGAGAAATTCCGATTTGCTAGGGGCTATGCTACTTTTGAGACATATTCCTTCCATGTTCCAACCCACCACGCTGTTATTCGGTGCAACGTGACGGTGCAACATTTCTAGTTGAAAATATTGATGGGTCAGAGAAATAACATATGAACCAGTGGTTTTTTGGGTCCTTGTTAGTACGATAAAACTTTTGTGTGGTTTCACTTGCCAATAGTTTTGCATCTACTGGTCGGGAAAGTTGTGAGCATGCATGAATTAAGTTTTACAGTTGGGAGATTCTCAGCAATCTAGCTTCTGATTTCGTATTAACAAGCTAGCCTTCTTTTCTTAATTGAGAATATAATTTCGTATATATATCTCTATTTTTTAAAAATATTTTGTCATTTTTCATTTAAAAAAATAAAGACAAAATACTTCTACGATAATTAAATTTCACACAGCGACTCAGAATATGAAAACTCATTCTGAAAAAACAAAAAAGATTAATGCGAGACGTGAAAAAATAAATAAATTATAAATGACATTTATATGTTTTAAACGATAAATTAATTTTTTTTATATTCTTTAATATTCTTTAATTAATTTTTGTTTAACTCTATCTTTTAATTTTGCTCCCCTTATATTAAAATTCTGGCTCAGCCACGGCCCACCTTCCTTGCCTTTCTATTTTTTGTTGTTGTTGTTGTTTTTTTTTTTTTTTTGAGGTGGCTTATTGTTGTTGTTAATCATTGATATTAATTCAATTCTCTCTCATATACAAGAATACATTATGCTCTCATTATCCCATGTTTAATTGGTTTAAAATATCAACTACTCGAATGGTCAACATTGTTGTAACTTGTTTAATTAAGAGGAGATTGCATTGTTCAATTCAATTGCAATACTAAATACTAAGTGAAGCTGTTGCATATATTTTTTTAACAGTTTTTCTTATATCTAAGGAAGAGAATGGATTTTAGAGGAGCTGTAAATAGTGTTCTAAGAATGCATAAATTTAACCATTTAATTTATATTCTAACATATTTGAACACATATTTCTTCCGATATTGGCGCTCCGCTAATATTTATTATCATGTTTGAGAATATCAAATTACATGACTAATATGCACGCTGTGCAATGGGTATGCACAAAAACTAGTAAACAAAGCCAGAAAGTCTTTTTTTACTTTCTAAGCTAGAAAGCTTAGAAAAAAAAATAATAATAAAAAAAAAAGTCTTGAATACCATTGCATTTCCTTTATTTCATTCATAAGCGAGGAAGATAACAAAATATAGAATCATTTGATGACAAGACAACAAGGCCCTCTAAACCCCTCTTCTATCACCGGCCAGAGATGGTATTGTTTTAAACAATTCCCTTTGAGAAAATTAAAGAAAACATCTCCCTCACCTAATATTTATAAATAGAGATCATAACTGTAACACATAAATACAAACTCAAAAGTCATTTCTATAAATTAAGCTACCCTATTTCTTGGTTGCCAACTCATGATAAAACCATGACCCATGGCACAATATACTTTCTATTTTCAAATGTTTGGGACTCCGCTAATTTTTACTATTGTCTAATATTCCCGGCCGTTGCATAATGGACATGTGCACAAACTAGTATATAAATTTAGCCAAAGAGGCTTGAATTTATTGCATTCCTTTATTTCGTTAATGACAAAGGAAGAGAACAAAACACAGAATCGTTCAGTTTCTAGCTCCAGCCAGAGATGATTGTTCATAGTGCTCAAACAATTCCTATTTAAAAAAATGATAAAAAAACAAATCATGTGTTGAGTGGTAAACAGAAAATTTCTCCTTGCCCCAATTATAAATAGAGACCAGAACACCAGGCCAACTCACAAAGTCATTCGATCTATTCCTAACATCAACTCATAAAACCATGGCACAAAACTTTGTACCAAAAAGGCTTCCCAATTTATTCTTAGTATTGGTTCTAGCCACGGCCATATATTTAGCAAAAGCTGCGGACCTTAAAGAAACCACGCTATCCTTGTACTTCCAAGACATCTCAGCCCCCGGCGCCGCCAATGCTACGATCGTCCCAATTGCAGGTATTGCCGGCAAGGCTTGGACATTCACCCAATTTGGAACTGTCTTTGTCACTGACGATAATATCATTGAAAGCCCGGATCCAAAGTGATGCAGCGTGACGTTGTGGGTCGTAAAGACAAATAACAAATAATTCACAACTCTTCTCAAAACCAATAGCCTATCAAAGATTCAAGGCAAAGATAAGAGAAAACCCAAAGTCTGAGTATTTCCTATTGATAACTGATCAAAACAAAATTCAACTCCCTTATTACAACTCAAGTTACGTATTTATAATAATACGAATACTTGGAGCCAAAGTAAAACTAAACCTATAAAAGAAAATTGCAATCAAATCAAAACCTAATTAATGAGATAAAATCTTCAGTTAGATCAAATTCTAATTAATAGACGTAATTATTAGAATAAAATCTGTCTAATTATTCAAATAAAATCTTCATTAATTTTGGATGGTAGATAATAAATCCCCTCTTTTGGAAGCTTCGTCATTAATGCGCTAGATTCTCGGATATTTGTCTTTAATGCGCCAATCGATCGATCGGTTTGTTAATCCGATCGCTCGCTCCATATCCAGTCTTTACCATCCGATCCCGATCGCTTGTTCTATATCCGATCGTTGCCATTTGATCGCTTCTCGACTTAACACTTACACCCGTGCCTATCTTCCTTAGGAATGTGCACGCGTCCCGATCTACATCATCCTCCCCAGGTTGAGGAGAATTCGCCCTCGAATTCATTTCCTCATCAAAAGAATCACCAATTGAAGGGAGTTTCAACCAATAGGCATTAGGATTGATCTTCTCAATAACTTCTACTGGTCCAATCTTGCGCACAGCTAATTTATTATACTCTCCCACCGGAAACCAATCTTTAGTTAAGACAGCCCACACGAAATCACCTTCTTCAAATTCTACAACTCTCCTTTTTTTTATCCGCATTGGCCTTGTACTTCGCAGTAGATTCTTGCAAATTTTGAGTAGTCATCTGGTGGACCTCTTGTATTTGAGCAATTAGATCTTCAGCCTTAGCGTGTACTCGCTTCAAGTCAAGAACAGGTGCCAAGTCGATCGGTGCTCGAGGATTAACCCCATAAATAATCTGGAATGGACTCCGACCGGTACTTTGATTAGTTGACCTGTTGTAGGCAAATTCAGCTTGAAACAATTTCTGATCCCAAGATTTGAGATGCTCCCCAACTAGACTCCGAAGCAATGCTCCCAACGAACGATTGACAACCTCTGTCTGTCCATTGGTTTGTGGATGATAGGCACTACTAAAATCTAGCTTAGTGTTAGCCATCTTCCATAAGCATCGCCAAAAATGACTTAAGAATCGCGTGTCTCGATCAAAGACAATGGACAATGGCAAACCTTGCAGTCGGTAGATCTCTCGGAAATACAACTTAGCCACATTGACAGCGTCAGAAGTCTTTTTGCAGGCAATGAAATGAACCATTTTAGAGAATCGATCGACCACAACAAAGATAGAATCATTACCCTTCTGTGTTCTTGGTAACCCTAACACAAAATCCATGTTTACGTTGGTCCAGGGACCCTCTGGAATATGAAGTGGCATATACAACCCTGCCTTAGTGGCAGTTCCCTTGGATACTTGGCAGAACCAACAGCCTCTCACGAACCTCTCAACTTCTTTTCACATACTTGGCCAATAGAATTGATCGGACACCAGTTTGAACGTCTTGTCCCGACCCATATGCCCTTCATTATGCAGCTTTTGGATTATCTTCAACCTTAAACTACCCTCAGGGATACACAATTGAGTCCCTTTAAAGAGAAATCCGTCATGGAGGTGATAGTCACTTTGATTCTCGATCAGCTCATTGTTGAGAAGAGGACTAAAAAATGGATCAGTGAGAAAAGCTTCTTTCATAGACTCAAAACCAAGTACCTTCGTCTTCATCGAAGTTAATAACAAATTTTTTCGACTGACGGCATCTGCCACTTTGTTCTGAACGCCAGATTTATGTTTGATTGTGAATGTAAACTGATGTACATAAGCAGCCTACCTAGCATGTCTCGAGGAAAGCTTATCCTAACTATTCAGATGCTTCAACGCCTCATGATTCGAATACAAGATGAATTCGCTATAAGCTAGGTATGAACGCCAATGCTTCAAGGACTGCACCAGTGCATAGAACTCCACATTATAGGTGTTGTAGTTGAGTTTAGACCCACTCATCTTTTCATTGAAATAAGCTACCGGTTTCCCTCCTTGACTCAACACCGCATCAATACCAACCTTTGACGCGTCACAGTGTAACTCGAAAGGTTGAGGAAAATTTGGCAGTACAAGCAAGGGTGTTGTGGTCAACTTCACTTTGGTCCAAAGACATTAGTTGTGAGTATGTGAACTTGAAGAATTTAAAATAGTCCTCGACTTTTATTTAGTATGCATGGTATGCTTGAATATGTTGTGTAGAAATTTCACATTCTTACTAGAATAAACTCTAAACTGCGGCATGTAATTTTGCTGCTTATATTCCTAGCCATCTTTCACCTTTATATTTTATTTCTCTTTCTTATAAGAATTTGGTCCTCCGTGTAACTTAGGGTAGAAATTCTCATTTAGACCCCATATTTAACAATTCAAAAAATCTCAATTTTATTATACAATTCAGATTATGATCAAGATTATCAAGTTTTAATCCAAACACCACATATATCAATACCAAAATCAAAGCAAGCATAAAAGAAATTTCACACAAAAATTTTGGTAACGAAGTAGAAACCTTTGAAGTAAAACTACTATGGGGTCAGTCAACTCTAAAGGCATCTACTATAAATCTAAAACTTGTAATTATTGTGTTACAGATTGATCTTACTTACAAAACATTTGAAATTCTAAATATCCAATTTTTTAACCTCGGCAAACAACTCATTCACCTCCCATTGTAGTGATTCCAGAACCTCTGATCTTCTTCTACACGGACCATCTTTCCAAATGAACTTCATCCTTTTCAACTCAAAACTCTAGTGATTGAAGTTTTTTATGTGGTTTAGTTGATAAAAAATAAGGGATGAAATCAAATCTATTTAGGCTAAAAAGGTGTACTTTAGAAACCTCTTAAGGAACGATAAAAAATAGCCTATGGGTCTTATGAAAGTTGTAAGTCATTAGGCTTATATAGGTAGAGAGAAAACAAAGGTTTCAAAGTTAAGTTGACTAACAATTAAACTATTGTCAACTGTCCAATTCGAACACGATTAATTATCATTCGAACGCAAGCTAGGGTTTCAAGGATTCATTTTGATTTCATCTTCTCGGTCAAATGAGCTTCAACCGGACTTCTCAAGTTTTAGTATCGGGACTTGATGCACTAGTTTGGTCGACCAATATTCGATCGAAGTCTTCCAAACTTGAATTCTTGACTTTATTTGACAACTCATTTTACCCTATTAAATATTGGAATTGGAAACGTTTAGTGAAATACAAAGTTGTATCCTTCTGAATCAGCTTTCCAATGCCACTATGTTTGTCATCATTTGATGCGGGAATCAAAAGATATGGTCATTTTACTCTGAATTGGTCTTTGTTGGACAACATTCATCAACTTGAATTTTTAAATGTTTAAAAAATCGTAGAATTGTGTAAAATTTGGATTAAAAAAGGTAGGCCCATAAAAAAATGTTAAGTCTCAAAGCGTAAAGAATGATAGGCTCATAGGTCCATAAGCCCAAAGCACATTGCCCAACGGATGAGGTGGGTACTGGATACTCACAAATATCTGCCGGCCCAATGGTGGATATGGGCAAATACTGCTTGCCCATGAATATAGGCCGAATATTAAAACGGTAAGCCTATTACGAGTAGCTTCTAAAGATGTACTATATATGTAAAAATAGAACATAAATTAGTTACAAATTAGTTTGTAATTAATTCATATAAACTAGTCTAATAAAGTGACATATATCCTTTAGAATATGAGATGCACATGTTTTTTTTTATTACATGTGCTTCTCACTTGTTCTTTTAATGGTATTGATAAAAAAAAATATGTCTCTCACATGCTAAGGGACATATATCACTTTATTAGATTTCAATCCGTTAAAATAATGATTTTATTATGAAAAATCATGCTTTATTTTTTTGGACAGAAATTTCCTCCAAACCGGTTTGAAGGAAACTTTATTCAATCCACTCAAATAAATGACAAGTGTCATTTAACATGTGAGAGTCACATGTTTTCTTTAATATTTTTAATAGTCATTAACTTCCTTCTACAAATTAAACTTAGGAACCAAAACATTGGTTTTTAAGGAATTCAAATATATTAGATAACACTTGTCATTTATTAGAGTAAATTGAATGAAGTTTTCTCTATACCGATTTGGAGGAAACTTATGTCCTTTTTTTTTTCTTCTTTTTACTTAATTAATTTAATGAATATAGCGCCCCGAAATTCTTGTGCCCTTGAAATTTCTATTTTTTAGGCCCTGTTTGTTTCAGCTTAAAATATTTTGCCAAAAAAGTGACAAATTTTTCACTATTTATTTGCAACCTTAAAAATTATGGCGTTTAGTTCGTATGAAAAATTGCCAATTTTTTTTATATCTTCATATAATTTCAGGAGTTGCGAGGAAGATAAAAGACGAGTCTCGATGCATGTCGGTCTCAGCCTGGAGATACTTAAGAATTAATCTGAAACATCCGCACATTGTGACCTTTCATATATACTTTCGTGGACAGAAAAAGCATTGGTACGGTGTAAAGAAAAAAATGGTGTACTTGCTTCATGCATTTGAGAATCATATCATAAATTACTTCATTATTGTTTCTGTTTCTCTTTTCCTTACTTCTTCTGCATATTTAATGGAATCCAGATACAGTATACATTGTCCCTAGGTTTCACGTTAAGGATAGAGAAGATATATTTCTTTTCCTTTTCCAGAATTACGTGTTGTTTTTTTTTTTTTCTTTTTTGGACCTTGTTTCCATTTAAAAAAATAAAAAAGGATCCGAGGTTGGTGGAGGCGGCGCTTAATGGAAACGTCATTGAACTGTAAAGATTACTTCAAGAGGACTCCCTCTTACTGGATAGAAATTCACTAGCCGTTTACCCTGAAACTGCCCTACACATTGCAACCATGCGTGGGCAAACAGAGTTTGTGAGGGAGCTACGTACTGAAGCTTAAACCGGATTTTGCCACCAGACTGGACAATAACGGGTTTAGCGAAATACACATAGCCTCCGCCAATGGTTTTGTGGAAACGGTGAGAGAACTATTGAAGTTTAGCCCTGAGCTTGCCCTTCTCAAGAGCAGCGATGGAAGGACTTCTCTTCATTGTGCAGCTGTAACTGGGAGTGTTCATGTCATTAGGGAATTGGTCGGCTATTTTCCCGACTGTATCGGAGACGTGACTCTAAGAGACGAGACTGCACTTCACCTAGCCGTCAAGTATAACCAATTTGAGGCCTTCAAAGCCATTGTTGATATGAACAAAAAGGAAATTCTGAATGCTGGGGATGAAGATGGCAACACTGTCTTAGACCTCGCAGTTGCTAGGAAGCAGAGTCAAGTAAATATTGGCCTCTTCAATTCTGCAAGCGAATTAACAACTTCAAAATACTTTTCAATGTTGTTGTATGTGTTAAAACTGGGACAGTAGCTACACTAGAAATAGTCTTCTCTAAAGTAAAAAATAAAAGGCAGAGTAAAACAGAGCCAAGTGTTTTGGATAAACTTCAGTGTTGTAATTCATTCAATAAGTAAGTTAAATAGACTCTAAACAAAGAAATATTACATTTACTTCTCTTATCCTTTTTCTATTCTTCTATTTTTTAAAATTATCATTAAATTTGTGGTCTCCATGTGTAGACACATATTAAGACCACAGATCCAATGGTAATTTTAAGAAATAGAAAAATTATAGAAAGATTTTGGTAGATTGTAGCATTTTCCCTCCAAATAAGAAACAAACACTCCTACAAACAATGAGCCACTTGACCACAACTAAAATAACATGGGCGATTATCTAATTGAAACTCGTAAACTAAAGGAATCAACGTGCATGCAGTAGGATTAACTCAATCAAACTAACAACTAGATGGTACTACTCAATGCACGGACTCATGAATCAGCTAAGAAATAGGACCACTCACACACTTTCTACATTATTCTTAACACTATGCAATGTCTATTGGTAACCAAATTCATATATACCTCGTTATATACTTCAATGCTTTCACCATCTATGCTGTCTGTTACAGACTGTGAAATTGCTACTTGGTGGTGATGGTAGGCAACAAGTAGTCGATGTGAATGTGACCAACAAGAGTGGCTTAACAGATTTAGATGTGTCCGATGTCTTACAGCAAATGGTGGTGGGTGAACCCGCTGATTTCATGCTCAGGGATTTGCTTCTACACGCAGGAGCCTTAAGAGCGTCTGAACTTGAAGACGTTCACACTGCTCGAGTTCATCGTAGGTAGATCTCGGTGACGGCGTCACTACCTCCTCAGACTCTCTGACAGTTCTTATTACATGAGATATCATTTGTAAACCCTTGGAGATTTTGGAAATTGTTAGGAAAGGAAGTGAAAAAGTCACCACCAGAAACTCAAAATGCTTTGCTTGTGGTAGTTGTACTTATCGCAACTATGACCTACCAAGCCATACTAAATCCTCCCAATGGCGTTTATAACTGCGACGATTACTATCCTAATGCTAATATATCAGCTAGTTTAGGCGACTTCATTCCATTCATAGTTCCCAACTCTATAGTATTTTTAATTTGCATCGCTTGCGGTAATTATATTGGTCATGGATGGGTTTCCACTCAAAGCATTGCTGGGGATCGTTGTGCGTTGCATGGCTGCAAGTTATGTTTGCAGGCTTTTGTTGATTGGACCTACTAAAGGATTCACGCTTGGGGATGGCAGTAATAGGAATAATCGTCTTGATGGACTTAGTTCGCTTTGGCTTCTGGTTGGTTAAGATCGATGGTCCAGAGAAATTTGAAACAGAAGAATCTAGTGGTGGAGAACCTTTTGTGTGGTTTCACTAGCCAATAGTGTTGCATCTACCATGGTCGGGAAAGCCATGAGCATGCATACTTGAGTTTGTTAGTTGGGATCGAGTATGTGAACTTGAAGAAAATAGTACGTCCTTCATTGACTTTTAATTAGTTTGGTATGCTTGAGTATGATATAGAAATTTCACATTCTTAATAGAATATATGTACTAATTAAACTGCGGCGTGTGTTAATTATGATACTTCCTATCTTCACCTTTATATTTTATAGTCAAATGCTATTTTCTATCTTATAATAATTTAGTCATAGGTACAGCCGCCGAGCCAGAATTACAAAATTAAAAGATAGAGTTGAATAAGAGTTAATTAAAAATATTAAAGAATATAATTAATAAAATAAATAATTTTTTTTAAAAAAAAGTAAAAAATTATTGTTTAAAACATATAAACGTTACTTATAATTTATTTTTTCACACCTCTTGTCAATTTATTCAGTTTTTAATGAGTTTTCATATTCGAAAATCAGTGCATGAAATTTAATTTAATTATTATAAAGGTGTTTGCCTTTGCTTTTTAAATGAAAAATGTTAAAGCATTAAAAAATGGAGATAAATATGAAATTATATTCCCAGTTAATAAAAAAAGGTTGGTTAGCTTGTTTGTAGGCACTTCCACCCACACCCCAACCTATAAAAGAAAAGGAATAGCTAAAAAAAGACATAGGAGAGATTAAGTTATCAATAATATACAATCAAGGAGAGTTTTTGCGGTTGATCAATGACAAAAAAAATTTTAGATTAGCAAGAACCTCTTCGATCAATCATCGCATCCCCTCTCTAGCTGACATTTTTTTGTTTGCTTCATACTCGATCTCTTTGTCTCTCTCCATAAAAGATATAAGCAAAAATAGACTTTGGACTGGATTAGAGGAGTTTTCCTACAACTCAATTTGTAGAAAATTTATGTTTATATTTGGACGTGAACATTCAATTTGATAATTAAAATCACAATTTAGCCTTTAAAATTATGTGTTTTCAAAAAAGTAACTCCTAACCTATGATTTGAAAACGAATATTTTTTACATTTTTAAATTGCAATTTTTTAAAAACACAATTCCAAACTATTTATTTTCTACGATTTTATTTAAAATTACATTTTTTATCTATAAAATTGTAATATAAACCCATCCTTAAAGTATAGGCTGGCCAATTGGCCAACATGCGAAGTCTTTAATGTGGTAGGGCCAAGCTTTTTAAAGTTTGGTCCAAACACATGCAATTTACCTTCACCTTTTAATGTGAGATTTCAAATGACTAGAGGGGGTCATGGCCCATACTTGTCCCCCTGCTGCGCTGTCTCTAGGTCATTGTGTATTTAATTCCCATGTTTGAAACCAGTCTCTTTTATAAACCTTTCTCCATATCAAATTCCAACACTTCACTGAGTGCAAAGTTTTGTTTTTCATCTGCACCAAAACAAAAGTGAAATATACAAGATTTATTTTTAAGGTTAAAATTTTGTTTTATTGCATCTAATGATGTATATGACACCATGTCATATAAATGATTCACCATTAAATCTACTAGTATTATAACTCTGCAACCATTTTCATAAGATTGCAAGAAATTTATGTGAATTCCTTCCGTGTGCTTGCATGTAATACTCCATAAATTGAGTGCACAAATTTCGATATGTGCACAACTATTTAATTTGAAAATAATGGTTGAGATTTTGTCATATTAACATTTATCACCTTATTATTTACTACATTTATCACTTGTTATGGTAATTAATGAGAAGGTAAAAATAGTAAATAATGAAGCTATTATTGTTACTGTCATTAAACTTTTGTACTTCATATTTGATGGTTATCATATTTTTCATAATCATTAATCTAAACACTTAACCTTGGCTTGGATCCTTTTGCTGTGCAATAAATTACCATTACAATAAATAGGATTTGGCTTATACGCGGTAGTAAAAATTACCGAATATCTGAGGTAGAATTTTTGTGTGGCTCAGATTCAACCTAAGTTTTTTTTAAATTTAAAAATTTACTCCGTTTACCAAAAAAGCAAGACTAAACAATAAAAAGTGAATTTTTTTTCCGTGAAATGAAACAGAACATACCACCGGCTCCCTTTCTTTTTTGCAAAGAAGATGGAGCTACGGCTACTCATGTCTCGGAACATACCCAGAACAACATGGGTTTCTTCTCACAGGTGTTGTTAAGCTCCATCCTTATGCTTCTTTGTACCCAACCAAACTTCATAGTCCTCTAATGGCTATGATGCAAAGATTGATACCGAAATTTCAAAAAATCTACCAAAATCAACCATTTCACATTGCATCAACCATTCTGAAAATTTCAAAATTCCCCATTTCGCACCACTCCATCAAAACAAGATTTGAAACTATAAATCAAACCCCCCAAGCTCCACCAAAACCGTTCTAAAAATTTTGAAGAATCTCGCAGAACATTCTACGTTTTTATTTGTTTTGTGTTTTTTCTCGATATCAATCATTGCATCACAGCCATTAGAGGGTTATAAAGTTGGGTACAAAGAAGCATAAGCATGGAGGAAACATATTGTTGTTCTGGGTATGTTCCGTCACATTTTCTACAAAGTACAGCTCCATCTTCTTTGCAGAAAAGAAAATCTAAAAGGTAGTTAGTTTTGTTTCACGGAAGGAAAGTCATTTCTTACACAATTACACGGCGTGAGTTTTTGGCTTAAAAAAGTTTTGGTTGCATCGGGCCATTCAAAAATTCTACCGCATATATGCGGTAGTTTTCACTACCGCATATAAGCCGGATCCCAATAAATAACACAAAACAATCACATATAAGAGCACAATAATTTATGTGGTTTAGTTGGTGTGAAGTTCGTCAATCGGCATAAACAATTTCAAAGAAATCTATTGATACTATCAAAAAAATACCTATGCTGATATTAATTTTTTCGACGCTCGTGCAAAATGCGTAGAGAAAAATGGTGTCAATAATAAAGATAAGCGTGAATATTTTAATATAAACGCTGTCAAATGAGTGCCGGTATAATACTTATTTTTTGTAGTAAAGATAAAAAAATAAAATAGTAATAGAGAAAAATCACCCAAATTAAGATCCATTCATACACCTAATATTACTCTCATACAAGGTAAAGAGAATTTTTCATGTAATCGTAACACACAAAAGGGGGTATGAAAAAAAGAAAGAAAGAAATTGCAACTCCAAAACTTATAAGTATATAATTATATACTGCTCTTAAGTCCGCTAATTGCAATTAGAAAAAGTCCGTTAATTAAACAGACACCAAGGCGGATATACTGCTCTTAAGTCCGCTAAACAGACGTGCAAGAAGAGTGTGTTAAAAGTTAGAAGCGTTGTATCCCATGTGTGAATTTGACTTTCTGAAAGCAATGCTCTTAAGTCCGCTAAACATATTAATTAGCGGACTTAATAGCAGGGCGCTAATGTTGATAAAATTCCTCTAAGAAGGTCAAATTCACACATGGGAGAAGGCTTCTAACATTTAATAAATGCTACACACTCTTACATCTCATTTCTATACTTACAAGTTCATACTTTTTGACTTTGACGTGCATGACAGTAAAAATCACTATTAACATGACCGTAAATAATTTATTAAATGGTGATTTTCATCATTATATAAATTTTGAATGGAATATTATTTTGAATTTAATAGTGATTAATTTTCATGGCCATGTTTGAGAATATACACTTGGTGAAAGTTTGTATAGCATTTTTTAATATTTAAGGTACGTTTGGTACGTAAAATAATTATTTTATTAAAAAAATGAACAATTTTTATTAAAAATTGAAGAAAATCGATGAAATAAATTAGCTGTTTTTATAGCATATGTGAGAATAATTATTTTTTAAATTGATATTCTTCTCAATTTAAAGAATAATCATTCATATGAGAATGACTATTTTAATTGTTAAAGTCTATCATTTTCATATATTTTAATACATAGATTATTTTATTTTACATTCTTTTATTTTTAATAAAATTTATTATTGTTATTATTATTTATGAAATAGAAATTCCACTTGGGAGACGTACCTTAATTCACATGCACGTCTTTCTTGTACATCGATACAAGGTCTTCGCTTAAAAAAATTAAAAAAAATAAACAAAGGTCTTCACGTGAAAGAGTCAAAAGACCAACGGCTACATGTAGGCCATGTTAATGCGTAGGCGTGGTGCATGAAACTTCATGCAATTTCCCTCTAAATTCGAGCCACCAAACCAACAACAATGTTCACACTCTTCACGGTCATGGAGTACAATGAAACTTCATGCACTCCTTGTGTCGATTAGCCGCCTTGCTTAGTAATATATTCTTATTTTTGTCTTTTTACACGTACGATTGAGATGCCTTCACATCTGCTGCTGTCTGTTTATTTATTTTTATGAAAAAGAATATATTAAAAATCCTCAAATATACTATAACAACTAGGACCTAAATTTTCTTATGATTTTAACTTAGTTCAAATATTTTTAATTTTGATAAGTAAGGCCATGTTTGTTAATGTATTTTGTGAGCCTTTTTTTTTAATTTGAAAATATGTCTTGATTTGACATAAAGGTGAATATTGTTTTTGCAAGTGTCCTGTATTTAAGTTATTTGTTATTATTTTTATTTTGAGATGAGAAAACAAAAGAAAAAAACAAACGATTTTAAGTTTTATCTCAGTTTCAAATAAGTCTTTTCATTTTACCTTTGAATAAAAAAGTTTAAAATTAAAAAGCAAAATAAAATATAAAAATTTTAATAAAAAAAAAAAAGGGAGCTAGGCAACGACTATGAGAAGAGGAAACCACCCTAATGTGAGAGAAGGTTGCCCCTCATCTGTGAAGTGGCCATGCCACCCCCCACTAGATGAGGGTTATTGGTAGCCCTTGTGTGAGCGATGGCTGCCCCTCTCCTCTGAGATGCAACTTCTCCTCACAACCTCCAATTTAAAAAAAAAAAAAGAAAAAAATTATTATTATTATTATTTTTTTAATTTCATTTATTATTTTTTTAAAATTTTTTTTATTCATGGTAGATTAATAATTTAAGGTAAATTTGTCCTATGGAAGATATTGCTAGCATATGACATGTTAGACAAGAGCCACAAATCAGTAACTTATTGGTCTTACCTGACACATCGTTAATTAATTCAATGGCAGGTTGATGGATGAATCTATTTGAAATTGGAATAAAACCTAAAGACTTAATTACCGAAAGTAGAAACTCAAGAATTAAACTGAAATTGCAAATAAAAAAAAAAAACTTAAATGGAGTATTTTTTGTTTTATTTTTTGAAAAATGTAAGTAGCCCAATCTTAGCTTTTTGGTATGTGTATCATGTATTACATGAGATTGTTAAATTATAATTTTTCTTAATAGCTTAAGCTTATAAGAAGAGATAAATTTAATTATTTAATTTATATTGTAATACTTTCTCTCATGTGTGGGCTTATACTCTCCCTTAGAAGGTGACCAGGTTTAACACATGAAATATTTAATTAAAAATTGAGGATGAATTGTAGAGTCAGGTTCGAACTTATGACCTCTGCTTTGATACCATGTTATATCACTATTTTTCTTAAAAACTTAAGCTTATAAGAAAAAAATAAATTTGATCATTTAATTGAAGCTTAAACTAACAGAGACATAACCTATGTATTTTGGCCTTAATAATTATAACAAAATGTCAAGAGGATGGGTGAGCTTCCCAATAGGAGAAACATAAGACATGATCAAGCAATATTATAGACCAAGTATCCCACATGGTGTCCAATAATATATGGCATACATGGTTCCATTGACTTCAAAAGTCAAGGTCTTGCAGTAATATATTTTCGATACAACATGGAGATCTTTTTCTCTCCCTCATTCATGTGCTTTATTTTTTGTTTCTTCTTAATTTGAAGCTAGAGCTTGTTGATTCCACTAAAGGGATGGATCCCAGGTTGGTGGAGGCAGCGCTTAATGGAAACGCCATTGAACTGCAAAGATTACGTGGAGAGGACTCCCTCTTACTGGAGAGAGATTCACTAGCCGTGTACCCTGAAACTGCCCTACACATTGCAACCATGGGCGGGCAAGCAGAATTTGTGAGGGAGCTACTGAAGCTTAAATCAGATTTGGCCACCAGACTTGACAAGGACGGGTTTAGCGCAATACACATAGCCTCCGCGAAAGGGTTTGTCAAAATAGTGAGAGAACTACTGACATTTAGCCGTGAGCTTGCCCGTCTTAAGAGCAGGGATGGAAGGACTTCTCTACATTGTGCAGCTGTAACTGGGACGGTTCAAGTCATTGAGGAATTGCACGGCTTTTGTCCGGACTGTATAGGTGACGTGACGCTAAAAGGCGAGACTGCATTACACCTGGCTGTGAAGTATAACCAATTTGAGGCCTTCAAAGCCATGGTTGATCTATCGACGCAGGTGAACATAAAGGAAATTCTGAATGCTGGGGATGAAGGATGGCAACACTGTCTTACACCTTGCAATTGCTAGGAAGCAGAGTCAGGTAAATCATCCCATCTTTCACTCTAGTTACACTCGATGTTGCTTTTAATAAACATTTCCGCAATGCTTTTCCTCTTTTTTGCGTGCCTTTTAAATAACGACGGTAGAAAGTGTTAAGACAAAGGCACCAAGTACTGTTGCTGATCAGAATCTGAAGTTTCTGTCTTGCCTGATACCGAGTTGTTGGTGGCTTTTTCTTAACAAAAATTAAGTTAAGGGTTAAATATATGCCATTTGAACTATCAATTATTTTCAGAAAAACACGCTTCATAAACTGACAGGTATAACACTTATATCAAATTATTATTTTGTTACAATTAAGTTATTTTTTTATTATTCTTCCGAAAATACTCTTATTTTCTTTTTAAAAAATAGAAAAATTAATTCAAAAAATAAAAATTTCGTTTACTTAGTTTTTTTAAAAAAAAATAATTGGTTTTTTATTTTATAAAAAGAAAATAGATGTATTTTCGGAAGAATGAGTGGCTTAATTTCAACAAAATGGTAGTTTAATATATCAAAGTATCATACTTGTCAATTTGTAGGATTTTTTTACAAATGACTAATAGTTCAAAGAACCCTTAAGTTAATACTATCTTTTAACCAAAGTGTTTCAATTCTTGAGGGAGATCGATGCTTTTACAATATGGAACATTCAGAATCAAGTGTGAGTTCATTTGACCATTTGTTAACCAATTTTGTTTGGGTTGATATATTCCAAAGTTAGGGGTGGAATTAAGATTTTTTGTATAGTCCAAACTTACATAAATAAATAAATACATAGATACATATACATAGTCCTTCTATTTGTGTGAGCGCGCACACTTATATAGTAAAATAAAAGTAGACAAATCTTAAATGTAATTTCATACCAAAGACTCCCAACTAGCTACTAACATAGTTCCGCTCCTAACCAGATTAGACATTGTAGTAATTAAGATGTCAATATTGCTATTTACACCATAAACATGGTTAAGGGGTTTTGTTGTTGTTTTTTTTTTTGGTTTCTTTGGATAAGCTTCTCAACAACAATTCAAAACCAAAATATAGTATAAAAAATACAAACAAATAATAAGAAATGAGCTAAAAAAAAACCCAGTCTTTTGAATCTTGGTCTTCAAAAGACCAAGAAATGGCATCACAAAGTGGTGTTTGAAGCAGGCCAAGAATCTGACAAGCTTGTAATCTACGACAATCACTGAGAGAAGGTTGTTGAAGAAGAGGCACTCATTTCCCATTTAGATCCATTGAAGAGGAGGAATGATCTCTGATTGCACAAATATCCGCAACGATCTTTTGTTTAAAAAAAAAAAACAAATTGGTGGCTAGCCTAGGAGCTTTTGGGTTTAGCCTTAAAAAATCCATAAAATTTTTCGTCTTAAGAATTATTTTTTGAGACTTTTTCTATATAATTTTTTTGGAGACTAAATCGTCGTATTTTTTTTTTTTTAATCTTTTTTGGGAAACTAGCTTGAGTTCGGGCTTAAAAAGCCATATAATTCTTCGGGTTGGGATAGTTTTTCTTTTTTTTAAAAAAAAAAAAAAATGAGGGGTCTGCCTGTGTAATTTTTTATGGGCTTGGGCGGCCCAGCCCCTGTCTCCGCCACGGTGTGAGGGGTTGGGCTGTTGGTAGTTTGCTGTTTTTTATTTGGTTGCTGGTTGTTGGTGCCTTGTGACTGACATACCTTTTGTTTTGTATTGTTTTTATCGTTTCTAAAAATACTTATTCGTAAAAAACATTTAATTTCATGCCTCATTACATTCTTTAATGCTTTCACTATCTAGAATACGTGTTACAGATTGTGAAATTGCTACTTGGTGGTGATGGTAGCCAACATGAAGCGGTCCGTGTGAATGTGAAGAACAAGAGTGGCTTAACTGCTTTGGATATGTCCGATGTGATACAGCAATTGGTGGGTGAACCTATTGATTTCATGCACAGGGATTTGCTTCTGCGCGCCGGAGCCTTAAGAGCGTCAGAAGTTGAAGGCGTTGACACTGCTAAAGTTCACCATAGGCAGATCTCGGTGACGGCATTGCGTCCCAAGACTCTCACGCAGTTCTTATTAAATGACATTTCACTTCTGAACCCTTTGAGATTTTGGAAGACGTTAGCAAAGGAAGTGAAAAAGTCATCATCAGAAACTCAAAATGCTTTGCTGGTTGTGGCTGTACTTATCGCAACTATAACCTACCAAGCCATACTAAGTCCTCCCAATGGCGTTTTTAATGGTGACGATTACAGTGCTGCTAATATATCGTTCAATTTACGAGAATTCCTTCCATTCATGGTTCCCAACTCGATTGGGTTTTTCGTATCGCTTGCAGTGATTATTTTGGTTATGGATGACTTTCCGCTCAAAGCATTGCTGGGGATCGCTGTTCGTTGCTTGGCTGCAAGTTATATTTGTGGGCTTTTGTTGATTGGACCTACTGGTGTAAATGCTTCACATTCGGCACTGATAACAATAGGAATATTCGTCTCCATAGACTTCCTTCGCTTTGGCTACTGGTTATTCAAGAGATGGTGTGCTTTCACATGCCAATAGTGCTGCATGCATCTACTAGTCGGGAGCTAATCCTACATCAGAAAGCTGTCGAAACGGTATTTCAAGGGGTAAAACTTTGTTTCTTTGGTGACTAATAATTTGGCTTCGAATGCCCACATCTAATGTTTTTGGAAGAAAACGACAATAGATTAATTACGTTGAAATGTGCGCAATTTAATATTTGGGGCGTGAATTAAATTTGTAAGCTGTGAGTATGTGAACTTGAACTTGAAGAAAATGGTGCTTAATTTTTAGTTTCATCTTTCGAGCTTCGACGTATGATATAAGGATTTGGCTTGCCTCCGGTGATTAAAAAACGCAAAATCTCATGTGGTTTAAATAGACGGTAAATACTGCAAAACAAATTTTAGCCTTTATTATTGTTAATGATTTCTCCTTGAGTAAAGATAAAAGACAGCCGGGGCTGAAATGAATAGCATTTCAGCCCAGGCACATGAACAGTAATTTTACTGTTCATGAACCCGTAAACAGTGTATTTTTTTTTTTCTCCTCTGATTTAGCCCAAGCTGAAACACTGTTTGTTTCAGCCTGGGCTGATATTAATCATGACTCTTTCTCCTTTAACAATAATACTGCAAACCACAAGATATCCCCCACCCCCTAGAACGTGCGATGTGATGGACCCCTGCGTGGTGATTGCGGGTTGTGCCAACTAAGAGATGAGGGAAAAAGAAAAATTTGCCTGACATGGCAGTGTCACGTCATGAAATAGGGAAGAGGAATTAAAATAAGAGAATAATGCTATTTGTTCAACTTCATTTATCTATTTTTGTTCATTTCTTTCTACATAAAAATAATAATAATAATATAAATATGTCATGTAGAAAGAAATGAACAAAAATAAATAAATAAAGATAAACAAATAACATTTTTCAAAATAGAAATATATGTAACATTACTCTTTTAAGTAAATTCTTGAGACCTCCAACCAAGTTTTAGGGTTGTTGAGGGTCACTTTTTTGCAAACCCAGGGAAGATATACCCACATTAAATGCCAAGTTAAGGGAAGGCCCAACCAAAGGAGCACATTAGGCTTGCCCTCACGAGTCAATGAAAAAGGCCCACAACGCCTATCCTTCATCAAATACGGTCAATGATGGACCGAAACGCATCACTGCTGCACGACCATAAGGCTGCTGAACAACTGCAGCCCCGCTCATGAACATATTTAAAGAGAACATGATGGATCGATGCTACACCATCAAAGTGCTGCTTAGCGGCCATGATCCCATCAAATGATGCAAATGAAGGCCTACAGCCTAATCAAAGCATAATTGTTGAAAGCCTGAGGTGCAGGTGATCTGTTATTATTATAAATCTACAAAATAGGTTAACAAAACAATAGTGTTGATAATTTATGGTTCATATTACATGGGAAAATTGGCCAGTGCATGCATATATATATGGTCATACAACCTAGATCAGATTGTGTTGGGCAATTCACCATAATATCATATACCAAATTATATTGAGCATTTGACTAAGCACGCAATCATATACCCTAGATAAAATTACATTGGACAATTGACAACATGCGGCGATGTACCCTTATGTAGATTATACTGGGCAATTGACAAGTACATGGTCACGCAGCCCTGAACAAATGAGGCAATTGGCCAACATGCGGTCATATAACCCTGAAAAATTATAATTGGACAATTGGCTAGCACTTGGCTATGTACCCAAACTAAAGTGGGCAATTGGCCAATTTATAGTCATAGACCTAGAAGCACCCCTCACTGGGGAGTTGATCACAACAGGACGGACAGCCAAAATAAGGTAAGTGATCAATTGCCTCATACGAAACGAGGGAGACCATTCTCCCTTAATGACACGAGAAATCCACAACATACGATTCCTATGCAAAGTCGATGGCTATGTACATGGTTCATTACCAAAAAAGGTGACATGAAAAGAGCAAGGCGCCACAAAAGGGTCCAATACAGAAGGCCTTGTAACGTCTTTTGCCACCATTTATGAAGAAGCCCAACAATAAGGGCTAAGTCAAGAGGGTTGGTTCTTGACAAGCGAGAAGCGCCAATGCCAACCCAACGTAAAAAGCACAATTAGATATTTAGAGGGAAGAACCCATTAGAGCTCTAGTATCAGATGCCCAATCATTTTCTCTAAATTTAGGGAACAGAACTACTTTTTGCTTCCCTACTCAAATATACTCTATAGCAGATTCCCTTTATCTTTCCCTATAAAATTAAAATATCATTTTTTTTACTTTTTCTTTTGTTTTTTTATTCATTTCTTTTCTTAACTCTATCTCTCGTTGTCTCCGTCAACACCACATGGATGCAGAAAACCCAACCCCATCTCTCTCTCATGTTGTCTCCATCTACCACATGGATGCAAAAAACCCAAGCCCCCATCCTTATGTTTTTCCCTTCTGAACGTCATGCCCTTGTGTTTCATTCCTTCACCAAGCATGGCCAATAGAGAGAGTTGAGAGCGTGAGAGAGGGATCGAGGTGGTGGCGCGTGGGAGGTGTGGTAGGCGTGAGTAAGCTGAGGTGGTGGCTCATCTTCCTAGTTTGGCCAAGACTGGGGAGCAAGATGCTGAGTTTTATTTTGTTTCTGGAGGTGGTTCATCTTCTCGGATATGTTGATGGATTTGTATATCCTCCTCCATAGACTTACGACTATCCTTGATTTTGAATCACAAAAATAAATTCTCAATCCAAAATGGGGCTGCTGGAGAGGGAGATGGGGTTTGTGTTTCGGTGGTTGTATTTTGGTGGTTGCAGAAGGGAAGAGGGAGATGGGGCTATTGGAGGGGAAGAAGAAAAACAGAGATGGGATGCGTGAAGGAGAGAGGGAGTGTGAGTTTTTAATATTATAATAATTGGTTGGGTAGCACTGTAGCTACCCAATGATTTAGGGAAGGGAACACTATCTATAGGGTATCTGCTATAGATGGTTTTTTGTGGTTTTTTTTTTTTAAATTTTCCCTATATATAAGGAAGGGAATGGGTTATAGGGCATTTGATACTAGTGCTCTTAGAAAGTGGGAAGGAACACATCAGATCTGAAAAGTAGAAGTCTCTTTCAGCATTTAATAAGGTCACGTGATAACCTTCCCCAATAGACCAAGAATGCCTCAATGCGGGGAGAAGAACACGGTCACCCTCTCCCTTTGTACGAACAAGCATCGAAACAGGGAAATGCTTTATGCCAGCACAATAAATGATAATCAGAACCAACTATTATCGATGACGCACCAACCATGAACCAATCTCATGGGTTGTCTTATGGGGCCAAAAAAGAACACTGCAATTTAGTAGGTAAGGATTTAATAAAACACGACTGCTGAAAGGCTCACAAGGAGCACACACTGTGTGGCTTGACACAGTGACAGTTTCCGTAGAGGGTCAATGTCAGAAGTAATCACGGCAGACGTACATAGTTAATCCCCAGGTTAAAGTATGACTAATCCTCTCTCACAAGTATTATCAGTCATTAATGTCCATATAGGGTCTAGATCCATGTTGGAGACAATGCACATTTTTTGTAAAAGCTTAACTCTCATGTTTTATAATTTACAGGTAGCCTGTCTTTTTTTCCCTACCCATCTCATAGACCACTATCCAATGTTGGTAAGTGATATCATTTAGCCCCTTTGTATCATCACAAAGAATGAGGATTACCCACCTAATATATATTTTTTTTAGGGGAAATTCGATAATTTCATTAATCATATAGAAACTCCTTGCTCAGCAAGTACAATGCGTTGAATAAAACTAGGAAGAGTCTCTCCAAACATAGTTTAGTGATTGAGTAATAACTGCTTTCGCCAGACGATGAGCCACTTCATTTGCCTCTCTGTAGATATGAGAGACCCACCATGAATGGAAACTAGTGAGCAAAGTTCGGATATCCTGAACCAAAAGACCATACTTACTCTAACAGGAATCCTTAAGGAGTAAGGCTTGGATAATTTCAAAGGCATCCCCCTCGATATGAAGTTGCTGGATTCCTAGTTCCTTGCATAAAGAAACAGTCTTCCAAAGTGCCAGACCTTTCGCAACAGTAGGATCGGTAATGGAGTTCACCATTGCACAAAGAGATGCTGAGACAGAGCCGTTCTCAGTACAAAATTGCTCCTACTCCCATCTGTTGTTTTTGGAGATCAATAGAAGTGTCCCAATTCGCTTTAAGCACACCCACAAAAGGTGTCTTCCATAAAGTCTTCTCTCTGATCAGTGTTGAATGTTATACATTCAAACTCCCTAACTCACATATATTAAACCTTAGTTTGTATTATTATTTAATATTTTTGTTGTGTTTAGTGTTTGTCTTATTTTTAGGTCTTAAATGAAAATACATGCAAATCTTCAACATTGGGCCTAAAAAGACATCAAAGAAGAGCTGTGGAGCAGAAGAATTGCCCAGCGATCGATCGCAGGAATCTTGGATCGATCGCAGCCTTGGATCGATTGTAGCAGCCTTGGATCGATCGCAATCGATGCTTCCAGAACGTGAACAGATATTTGACAGCAGATAACGATGTAATGATATTTTGGTTTAAATATTGCGGTTGGGCAGGCTATTGTGGGTGCCGAAATCACTTCTCAGAGGACTCCCAACAGCTGGAACTTTAAATTTTTAGCTTGATCTTTCCTTAAGAAAGATCAAGACTCTTTTTCCTTATATATGTATTTTTCTGTTCGAGAGAGGTAGCAGCTCGTTGTTAGTTTACTTCCAAAGTAGTTTTTAGTTTTCTTTTGCTTTCTTTTGCTGTTGGATAGTAGGTAGAACACAATCCTTAGCACTTAATCTCCTTAGGAAGTGGTTCTCTCCAATTCAATGGAGATTTCCAATTTCTATATGAGGAACTAAACCTTTTATAAGGTTTTGATAGATTTTATTCCAAGTGCTATGGGTTGATTATGTTTAGTTAGGATCTTACTCATTTTGTATAATGTTTGTGTAGCCAAGGATATTGTTCTTCATGTGATATCAATTTAAGAAAAGTTATCTATATAAGGAAAAAGAGTCTTGATCTTTCTTAAGGAAGTGTTGTTTGCTTGATTGACTTTTATGTTTTCCATGATCCTTGATTGAGGGAACTTAGGCTATACAATGATACTTTTTGACATGATTTATGAGGGTTTGATGGGTTATGCTAGAGACCACGATTCAATCCACATGTAGTTTAATTTAGTTAAGTGAAAAGTCTAGTGGAAACCTATGATGCCTCATGCTTTTCCCATAGAATTGTGTAAGCTTTGAGAAGGGTTTATATTGCATGCTAGGGAGCTTCAATTATCTCACATTTAGATGATTAGGTGGGTGGTTAAGGTGTAACTAAGATGCTATATTATTTCTTTTTAAAAGTATTTTCATGAAGAGTAGTTGTAAGGGTTGACAACCTTTACACTCTCAATTTATACTTATGTCAAAAGATCCATGCTAGATGTAGTTCACTTGTAGTATGAGGATTAGGTGAAGTCAAATCCTTATACTCTTCCTACTCCCTTTATCTTTAGTTAATTGTTGTTAATTTATGTTGATTAGTTGTTAAGAATTTCAAAACCCTTTATTTTTATGAGTTGAGTTGGAAGCAATCTTGAGAATTTCATAGCAAAGCAACCAATACAATCCATGCGGATCGATACCCTCTTTTAGAGCTATTTTACAAGGATTTGATCTAATACGAGTGATTTTATAAATTTTAAAGTCGTGCGCACTCGCGTATCATTTCCTCCGGGGAACCAACAACCAGGAATCTGGACTTGGCCCAACAGTGCGGAACTCCTAGAAAGAATCTATACTCTGCTAGACCAATTGCGCCAGAGAAGAAAGCACCCCTCCAAAGATAATAGAGTTGCGGCGGAGCCATATGCAACGTGCTATAAAGATTACCTCAGCAAAGTCGTTGTCGTCCAATAAGTCCATGAGCTGAGAAAATAAGCTAAAACCATCATTGGCTGCAATTGATAATTTTTGAACCCTTCTGCTGCACTCCATCCAAATTGTTGTTGTAGAGTCACAAGTCCATAAAATGTGAACAGTTGATTCAGGGCACCGACCATATAACGGACATAATGAATCAGGCATGACTTTCCTTTTAAAAAGATTTTCCTTATGAGGAAGAGAATTTGTGCACATTCTCCATAAAAAGGTACGAACTACACCAGGAACATTCAGCTTCCATATTTTCTTCCAGACCGGGTATGGTGTGAAATCGTAGAGCATTCACCTTGATTCCGTGAAAGCCTCTCCTTCTCAAGGTGATAGGCACTTTTTACTAAGTACTTGCCATTTGTATTGCCAATCCATACCAAGCGGTCTGGTTTTCCATGCTCAAAGCCAAGCTGTTAATACGGGATGCCTCCTCAGGATTGAAAATTGCCTGGATTAAGGGATAATCCCACCACTTCGTGATTGGATCAATGAGAGAACTAACGCATGCCTCTGGTGAGAGAATACGGATTGGCGACTAGACAGTGTAAGAGACTGGGCTGGGGAGCCATTTGTCTTCCCAAATCTTGATAGATTCTCCATTCCCTACTCTCCATGCTAGCCCTTCTTGGAGAAGTTCACGAGATTTAAAAATACTTCTCCAAGCAAACGACGGCCTTGCCCCCAAATTGGCCTTCAAAAAGGAATGATTCGGGTAATATTCTTCCTTCAAAATTTGGGCCGCCAAAGAATCTTGGTGATGAAGGAGACGCCATCCCTGTTTGGCTAGCATAGCCATATTAAAACATTCCAAGTCTCTAAAACCCAATCCACCAAGTGTTTTAGAACGACCCATTCGCTTCCAACTCATCCAAATCATCTTAGAATCATTCTCCTTATACCCCCAATAAAACCGATTCATAAGAGCATTGAGGTCCTTGCACAACGATTTTGGAAGAAGGAAAATGCTCATACTGTATGTAAGGATTGCCTGAATAACAGCTTTTAAATGGAGCTCTTTTCCTGGTTGCGACAAAAATTTTTCCTTCCACCCTGTTAGCTTCCTATTGACCCTTCCCATAATACCTACAAAGGCACGACCCTTATTTCGACCCACTATCGCCGGGAGCCCCAAATACTTCTCCTAACAGTTTGAGGAGGTATTACCAGTGATGGAGAAGATATGTGCTCTGAATGGTCGTCCAGTGTTGCGGTTGAAAAAAAATGAAAGTCTTTTCCTTGTTGATCTTCTGTCTCGAGGCTCGTTCTTAAATTTCCAAAATGGTGTGGATGTTGCACCATTCCATAAAGTTTGCCCTGCAAAAGAGAAGACTGTCATCTGCAAAAAAGAGATGACTCAAATGGGAGCCCCCTCTAGCAATAGGTAACCCCGTAATACGCTCTTCCCTCTCTGCTGTCATGATAAGGGAACTCAACCCCTCAGCACACAATAGGAAAAGATGAGGGGAGAGAGGATCTCCTTGATGAAGGCCTCTTGTGGGGATTATACGTCCTTGGGGGGACTCGTTAATCAGGATCGAGTAGGAGACCGATCAAACACAAGCCATGAGTAGATGAATCCAACGTTCAGCAAAGCCCATCTTACGCATGATAGCTTCCAAATAATCTCATTCCACTCTGTCATAGGCCTTACTCATGTTAAGTTTTAGCGCCATAAACCCCTTCCTTCCCAACATGCGAGTATCCATTGTGTGAAGAGCCTCATAGGCCACTAACACATTATCAGAGATGAGTCTACTAGGGACGAAGGCACTTTGATGTCGAGAAATAATGCTTGGGAGTACCAGCTTCAATCTATTCGTGAGGACCTTGGCAATTAACTTATATAAAACATTACATAAGCTTATGGGCCGAAATTCTGTAACTTTAGTAGAAGGCAAAACTTTGGGAATAAGGGCAATATAAGTAGCATTTACCTACGGGTCTATAGTTCCAGAATTCAGAAATTGGAAGATTGCTTTACGGACCGTTGCACCCACAATCGCCCAATGTTTCTGATAAAAGCTTACGGAGAAACCATCCGGTCCGAGGGCCAGCCTTCAAAGGGTGCATTTGAAACAAAGCGTGGTCTACCTCATCTGAAGAAAACTCCCGCAAAAGAGAAGTGGTCATCTTTGCAGTTACTCTGCCATCCACAGCTGCTATGTTGTCCACGATACCCACAGGTCTTGAAGAAGAAAACAGATTTTGGAAATAACGGGTGAAGGCCAAGTCAATCTCATCCGATTTAGTCCATACCATCCCTTCTTCATCAATTATACTGTCAATCTGATTTATCTTCCGACAGTGGTTAGCCAAGAGTGGAAGAATATTGTGTTGCGGTCCCCCTGACGAAACCAGTTCCTCTTAGCTCTTTGCTTCCACTTGATATCCTCCATTTCAAGCAAATGATCTATCTCCCCTTGAAGGGATTTAATAAAATCAAGATTGCCTGGCCCCTCGTCTTTTTGCAACTCTGCTAGTAACTTAGTTTTCTCAGTTAAGGCTCTCCTTGCATTTCGGTATTTAGCCAAACTCCATCTAGATAAAGCTAATTGACGGTTTTTCAATTTTTGCTGAGCTACTTGTATTGCATTTCCCACCAGCCCGAGACCTCTCCAAGAGGAATGAACAATAGCCTCACATTCGGCGTCTATGTTCTAGCTAGCTTCGTATTTTAAAAGATGTTTTTTGCAATGTCTTTGATGACGCCCACCAGAGAGGGAGAAACTAACCAAGAGCGGATTGTGATTTGAAGTTCGAGCAGGGAGAACTTCAACCACCACCTCCTGAAATAGACTACACTAGTCCTTATTCGTAGTCGCTCGATCCAACCGTTCTTTCATAAATTGCTCCTCTTCCCGACAGTTAGTCCATGTGTATTTAGGACCAATAAATCCTAATTCATTAAGCCCACAGTCCTCCAAAGCTGAACAGAACCGTTGCATCTGGATCTCACTACGTGGAGCGCCCCCTTTCTTCTCCATTTGTGTTATGATCTCATTAAAATCCCCGCACAGAGCCAAGGTGAGGGATTAAACGATTTAAGATGGGCAAGAAGACGCTAGGAATCCTCCCTCTGAGCCCAGTCAGGATGCTCGTAAAATCCTGTGAATTTCCAGGGAGTCCCAAAAGGCATCAAAGTAATGGAAGCACTAATGTGTCGATGAGAATAATTCTGTATATCAACTTCCCTGTCATCTTTCCAAAGTAAAGCCAACCCACCACTCCGACCAACAGGATCGACGGCTAACAAACCATCAAATCCTATATTAGAACGTATCGTCTGCATGCACTTTTGTTTGATCTTTGTCTCCATAAGAAACAAAAATTGGGGCTTCTTTTCCTTTACCATTTGGCAAAGGTCCCAAATTGTCCAAGGGTTCCCAAGCCCCCGGCAATTTCAGTTGAGTAGACTCATTGGGACTGGCGGGGCTGTAGAACAGCCGCTGCCAAAACTGGAAAAATGGGTTCATCACCACCCTGGTATCCCCGACCTTTTTTGTGTGTAAGACCATCAGATAATTTGGTTGTTTCCTCTATAGTTGACCTTTTGCCAACAATAGTCTTCATGGAGCCTCGTTTACGGACACAAGCCCCCCCAGCACAAGCTTGCCTTTTCCAACTCCTCACTGATGAACGTACCCTCCCTTAGTCCTATGTGAGTGGAGATAATGAATGATGCCCTTCTTCCAGTGGAGCACCTAGTCCCTTGCCCGGCAAAGCTCAAAATTCAAAGAGAACATGATCCTGGGCTGGTAGAGCAGCATTAACATTTGGGCTAACTGGAAGGCCCACCATAGGGGGGTCATGTTGAATGGACCCCCCATCTAGCCCAGTAAGAGGCCCCAACAAAGGTTCCACATCAGCTGAGAGACCTTGACAAAAAGCCATTACCCCTTCACTTGAAAGTTGGGTTTGGTGGACCCGCAAATCATGACTTTCCATATCAGGAACATTGGGAGCCGTTGAGTCCTTTCCTTGTTGGGCAACCGTTTTAAGAAACGGATCAACCTTTGTAACTGGTTTAAAGACTGCCACGACAGAGACACCAACAGTCGCAGTCCCCAAATGGAAATCTCCCTTATTAGCCTGCATGTGTTCTTTTCGGACTTTATTGCTAATTGAAGGAGGCCCGTTATTTGTGTTGTTTACGTTACCGAAACTGTTCTCACCGGACTGCTCCGCACCGTCATGGCCGCCAACAGAGAAAAACCGGGTCGAAGACAATGGAGAAACCCCGTCACTAGACGGTGGTGGGCGACGGTCCCCCAAAGACCCCTTTACAGATTTTCTTTGGTCATCCGCACGCAACCATGTGCCCCATTGGGCTCCATTGCCATCCATAGAACGACGCGCCCACTGATGAACCAGGCACCTCTGTCGTTCACGGAAAATTCTACCACAAGAAAAGCAGAAAATGGGTAACTTTTCATACTTGAATGACACCTAGGTAGATTTTCCATCCAAGTGTAATGCACGTCCCCTCTCCAAAGGCTTTGTTAAATCAAAAAGGACTCTAAGATGGAGACAACGACCCCATCCACCTCCATCCCCTGCCACATCTACATCCAATATTTCACCCAACGATGCACTGATCTTTTGGCCCACCCCTTTATTCATGCAAATAAGAGGCATGTCATGGACCTGAATCCAAAAAAGAGATGAAGAGAACTCCATCTAGGAAGGTGGAATACTCCCAACAGATGACGATCATAGAGCCAAGGTTGCCCAGACAATACCCTTCTCTTGTCGTCCCTTTCAGAGAATTCAAAGATCCACAGATGCTCCTGAATCTCCTTAAAAGACACTCCCCCCACCGGCCTCCACAACCATGTAAGCATAGACTTGAAAGCCTCCTTATTAATCCTTTTCTCCGTCCCAATCATCCCAACAAGGCAGCGAGACCCCTTTTCCTTCAGATCCGCTACCTCTCCATTGGAAATGGTAATCCCAATCTTTTCACCCTCAGAAAGTGACATCCTCCTCCATATGTCTTCTAAAGCCCCAGCCATTCCATAGGAACATTGGTACAAGCTAAATAGGAGAAAAGAAAATTCCAACAAGCACCCCACAGAAAAACCCACCCAAACAATTTCACCACACCCCTATGTTCTTAGAGAAAGAAACATTCGGGAGCACCCCACAGAAAAACCCACCTATATAAGGTGACACTATTCCAACAGAAAAATAATATGCTTCATCCTCAAGATACCATAACACAAAAAAAACCACGACTAAAGCACAAGCTAAGCAAGTGCACCAAACACTTAACCTAAGAGAAAAATCCAAAACAGTACCCAAGGAAAGTATCGATCAATACTTAGAGAGAGAGGTATTAGTCACTCATTGATGCATTGGGAAAGAGTTGGTCACATTCAGCAACCACCGGGTCACATCCTCTCTCCCTTATCCACTCCCTCATTTCCTCATTTTCTATATGTATGATGTAAATCATTGTTTGGGATATCAATTGACGAAGCATTCGGAATATTGTATTCATATTATTTATATGCCTATGTGTTAATAGCCACATATGCATGGGAACACTGCTGAACACCGCATCACTAAGCCACATATTTTTATCAGTTCCCTCATTCTCACAGGATACCTGTATAAACCCTCTCACTCCTTACTACGAGAACTAGTTTATCCATCAATCTAGTTGCAAACCATGTTGCCCCAATAGTCGTTAATCCTTAAGATTATCGTGAATGTTGGACTTGACTCTCCTTCTTATTAAAGGACCCGAGTCCAATCCAAAAAGGGCCCCAACAAGGGCGGCACATTAAAAAAGACCTAGCTCTCCCAGTTTCGAAAATAATACTCACCTTCCCTGTCTTATGTTCTCATCATCCCATCAACTACCCAAATGGTCAACATTGTTTAAGAGGAGATTGCATTATTGAACATTGAACTATCCGTAAAGTAAAATGAACTAAGTAAAAGGAAAGGTCTAAACTAAAAGAACTTGAGCTGATAAGCATCACAACTCATTTTCTATTCAAAGCCGTAATTACTTGGAGCTTCCAAGGGCTGGGGGTGAAGTAATATATATATATATATATATAATAAATTCTCATTGCTCATACAATTATAGTCAAATGAGTAAAACCTGAAAATTCAATTTCTTAGCCGGTTTTGAATGAAATTCAAACTACGTACGTGAGTATTTTTAACATTGGGGAGAAGAAAGACGTATAAGTTTCCTACTGTTTGGTTAAGTAACCACTTGTACTAAGAGCTAACTAAGCTTATAGGATGGGAAAAATTTAATCGTTTATTTATATTCTAACACTCCCCCTCACATGTGGGTTCAAACATGAATGAATTTACTTTAATTTATGTTTTAACACTCTTCATCACATGTGGACTCAATTTTTCCAGTAATAAGTTAGGTCCAACACATCGAATAATTAATTGAAAATGAGAAAAGAAAGATGGAAATGAGGTTCGACCTTTAGATGTTTACTCTAATACCATAAATCATCACTTGTTCTAAAAATTTAAGCTATAAAAATAGATGAATTTAATTATTTAATTTATATTTTAACATGTTTATACATATTTTTCTTCTCATGTTGGAGCTGCGCTAATATTTACTGTCACGTTTGAGAATATCACATTACATGACTAAATAATATTTGCGTTGTGAAATGAGTATGCACAAAAACTAGTAAAAAAAAGCCAGGCTTGAATACTATCGCATTTCCTTTATTTATTTAATAAGTGAGCAAAATAACAAAATATAGAATCTTGAATACTATCGCATTTCCTTTATTTATTTAATAAGTGAGCAAAATAACAAAATATAGAATCATTTGATGACTAGACAATTACAAGGCCCTCTAAGCCCCTCTTCTGGTTTCTAGCACCGGCTAGATGTACATGATAGTGCTAATTAAACAATTCCCTTTGAGAAAATGAATGAAAAAACCACTACAAAAAATAAGCACAATATCGACGCTCATTTGTCGGTACTTACATTAAAATATCGATGCTTGTTTTTGTTACCGACATCATTTTTCTTGGCACATCTTGCACAGACATCGGGAAAAGACGTGTTGACATAGGTCATTTTTTTTGTAGTGAACATCTCCCTCACCTAAATATTTATAAATAGAAAGATCATAACCTACACTAACTCATAAATACAAACTCAGTCATTTCTATATAGCTAGCCTTGTTCTTGGTTGCCAACTTAGCACAATCCACCCATGGCACAAAACTTTCTACCAAAAAGACTCACAAATTTATTCCTAGTATTGGTTCTAGCCACGGCCATATATTTAGCAAAAGCCACGGACCTTAAAGAAACCACGCTATCCTTGTACTTCCAAGACATCTTAGCCCCCAACACCGCCAATGCTACAGTCATCCCAGCTGCAGGTATTGCCGACAAGGTTAGGACGTTCACCCAATTCGTCACCGTCTTTGTCACCAACGTATATCACCGAAAGCCCGGATCCAAAGTCACCCGACACCTAAGGATTTAATTAGGAGGACTAAGCACACTTTGGTGTAAAATTTGATATTAAGATAGATTAAATATATTTGATATTTAATTTTATGTTCCTAGTTTGAAATTGAGAAGTACTTAGTTTGAACTAAGCTAAAAGAAATATAATTTTTGGAACTTTAGGAATTTTTTTTTTAAGAATAATAGTATTGATAAATAATATATATATATATATATACATATAATGTATGTTTGCATTGTTCGGACTATTACTGGATAGTCCGATCGAATAGCACTAGCAGCACAAGTGCTTGGAACAATTCGGACTGTGCAGTCCAATTTTTTTTTTTTTTAAAGATGAAAATAGATATGTAGAGAATAATAGCACTATGAGGTGTAAGAATCTACATTGTTCTACCACTTTAATGTAATAAGTGCAGTAACTCTTGGGTGTTCCGTAGGTTTGTAGGAGTGTTAAACAATAGATTCTAAAACCTTCTAGAACACCTACTTTTATGAGTTAATCTGAATTTTGGAGTGCAAGACCAATTAAGAGAAATCTGAAAAATAAATCCACCTCTTCAGTTTTGGTGTGCTATCCGAAATTTTTTTTTAATATGTAGACTTGTGTTACAAATTATTTTTCCTTAAAGAATCTTCGTAACTCCGAAGACCTACTTGTAATCCCAGCAAACGATTCATTTATCTCCCTTCCAACGCAATGGCTCTAGAACCGTTTGCCACAGATTGCATGCCTTCACGAACGTACCTACAACATTTAGTGAAAATGTCTTGGCTTTTATCATACGCGGCGTCGTCGGTGTTTGTTTAGTGGCATTAATTTATTATACGCCGAGAACATTAATTTAATGGCGTTTAGTAAAAAAAGAAAAACGGCTGATAAATCCTAAAGACAATTCCCAAGGAAAGTATCATACTAAGAGAGAAGAGGGATTAGTCACTTACCAATTAATGCACCAAGAAAGAGTTGATCATGTTTTGCAACCACCAAGTTACATCCTCTTTGCCTTATCCACTCCGTCCTTTCAATATACATCATTGTTTGGGATATCGATTGATGAAGCATTCAGAGTATTACATTCACATTATTTTTATGCCTATGTACACATTGACACCCACTAATGCATGGCAGCACCACTGAGCATAGAGTCTCTACACCTCATATTTTTATGAGTAATGTTTAGTGTCTAACTCCCATGTCCAATTCCATTCAACTTCTTTTATATTTGCTTAATAAAAAAAACAATAATAATAATAATAATAATAAAAAAGCAAATATAAAAGAAGTTGAATAAAATTGAACAAAAGAGTTTGACACTAAACATTACTCTATTTTAATCAGTCCCTTCATTCTCACAGGATACCCGTATAGAACCTCTTGCTCCTTCCTGCGAGAATTCGTTGCAAACCACGTTGCCCCAGAAGTCATTAATCCTTAAGATTAACGTAAATGTTGGGCTTGACTTTCCTTCTTATATATTTAAGGACACGGGTCCAATTCAAAAAGGTCCCCACCGTCACTCCCCACTCCTAGTTTCGAAAATGATACTCACCTTCCTTGTCTTATTGTTTATTGTTTTTGTTAATCATTGATTTTAATTCAAATCGATCTATCTCATAAGAATACATTACGTTCTTATCATCCCATTTTTAATTGGTATAAAATATCAACTACCCTAATGATCAACATTGTTTAAGAGGAGATTGCATTATTGAAGATTGAACAATCCATGAAGTAAAATCAACTAAAAGAAACTTGAGCTAATAAACATCACGGCTAGCTTCATTTTCCATTGGAGTGTACCGTAATTACTTGGAGCTTCCAGGGGCTGGGCGTGAAGTAATATTAATTAACTTCTCATTGCTCAAACAATTATAGTCAAATGAGTAAAACCTAAAAATTCAATTTCTTAGCAGGTTTTGAATGAAATTCAAACTACGTGAATATTTTTAACATTGGGGAGAAGAAAAACGTATAAGCTAGTTTTTTACTGTTTTATTAAGTCACCGCATGTCTCAAAAGCTTAAGCTTATAGAAAAGAGTTAATTTAATCATTTAATTTATATTATAACATTCCACCTCACGTGTACGGGCTCAAACATGGATGAATTTACTCATTTAATTTATGTTCTAACACTCTTCATCACGCGTGAAGTTCAAACTCTCATTTCATAGGTTAGGCCCAAAACACTTGAAATATTTAATTCAAAATGAGAGGTAAATGATGGAGACAAGATTCAAATTTGAAACATGTTAAATCACCACTTATCGAAAAAAATTTAAAATTATAAGAAAAGATAAATTCATTTATGTAATTTAGGGTAAAATACACTTTAGCCCCCTAAACTATGGCCACATTTTTATTTACACCTCAACACTTTAAAAAGTGACATCGGAGTCCCCCTAAACTACCACTGCGTGTCAAATTAGACATTTTTTTCATTTTTCTTCCCAAATTGCCCTTGAAGTTATTAAAAAATTTCCATTTGGAAAAAAAATTAAAATTAAAAAATTAAACAAAAGAGGGGAAAACTAAAAATACCAAAAAGGGGTGGCCTTTTTCATATTAGCTCCCTTAATTTTTTTTTTAAATGGTTATTTTTTATTTTTTATTTTTATTTTTAATAAATTCAAAGGCATTTTGAGTAGAAAAATACAAAAGTATCTAATTTGACACGCGGTGGTAGTTCAGAGGTCCTATGCTACTTTTTAAAGTTTTGAGGTATAAATAAAAATGTGATAATAGTTGAGAAGACGAAAATATATTTTTCCCTTTAATTTATATTCTAACATGTTTATACACATGTTTATTCTCATGTTGGCGCTCCGCTAATATTTACTATCATGTTCGAGAATAAATTTGTGAATTTATTCCTAATATTCAAGCTGTACATGACTAATATTCACGCTGTTCAAGAATAGCACAATCCACCCATGGCACAAAACTTTCTACAAAAAAGACTCACAAATTTATTACTAGTATTGGTTCTAACCACGGCCATATATTTAGCAAAAGATGCGGACCTTAAAGAAACCATTCTATCCTTGTACTTCCAAGACATCTTAGCCTCCGACACCGCCAATGCCACGGTCATCCCAGTTGCAGGTCTTGTCGGCAAGGCTAGGACATTCACCCAATTTAGAACCGTCTTTGTCACCGACGACTATATCACCGAAAGCCCGGATCCAAAGTCACTTGAAGTTGGATGTGCCCGAGGCATGTATGTGCGTGATAGCGGGGTTGGACGGGTTGAATTCACATGTGATGATATCAATAGTATTCACAAATAAGGAATACAATGGAAGCACCTTAGAAATACAAGGTGTTAGCAAAAGCAATTTGAGGCTGTTGGAGAGGCTTCAGTGGTGTTTAGGACAGGGGAATTCCGGTTTGCTAGGGGCTATGCTACTTTTGAGACATGTTTGTTCTTGAAAAAATTCGTGGGCCTAATTCATCCCATAAAACCAGATCAATGAGAGAGGGTTGCCTACACCTTATAAACATACTCAAAATTTTGTCTACAGGCGATATGAGATTATTCCTTAACACTTTTCCTCACGTGCATGCCAGTATTTTTCTTGGTCCTTGTCACAAGTTAAGTAGTGCGGGTCCATTCGTTCTTGTAGTANAGCTCTAATATCATAAAGAAATTCGTGGGCCTAACTCAACCCATAAAACCATCTTAATAGGAAAAGTTGCCCATACCTTATAAACATGTCCAAAATCTTGTCAACAAGCGATATAAAATTATTCCTCAACAGTTTTGACCCACCACGTTGTTATTCGGTGCAACGTGATGGCGAAGCATTTCTAGTTGAAAATATTAATGGTCAGAGAAATAAGATCATATGAACCAATGGTTTTCTTGGTCCTTGTACGTTAGTACAGTAATAATTAGGGCAGAGAAACAAATCTAAAATGTGGTCCTTGTTTGGATTTGCTGCTTTCAATTCGTTTGTAATTTTATTCTTATTTTGCGTTTTACACACGATTGCGTTGCCTTAGCCCCAGCAATTTGTTAATTAAAATGAACCTGCTTTCTTTATGGTCTCAATTTCACCATCTTATAATTATCAGCTAACTTTTCTTACTCTTAAAAGGCAACACAGGCAATTTGTGAAATTCATGTTATCCTATCGTGTTTTAGGGGACAAATTAAAGCATTCACATTGAGCTCAACAAATTTTTTCTATTTTATTTTTAAAAATTTTTTATTTTTTATTTTTTTATTTTAACTATTCACTTTTTCAAAACAGTTACATTTCACTATCTATTTTAGCTATTCATTTTCAATAACTTGTTTGTTCATGTTAGTGAAAGTGGTTTCCTTTTTTAATGCATCTGCTGGGTGACTTGTGTATTCTAAGTTGTATTGTATCTACATGGTGACTATTTCATGAACTGAAATAACTACATTTTCTTGTATTGCATCTATTGGTCGGGAGCTAAGCGTACATCGATCAGAAAGCCGTCAAAATGGTAACTCAAGGGGTAAAACTTTGTTGAATTAAAAAATAAAAAATAAAAAGGGGTAGAACTTTGTTGCTTTGTGACTAATAATTTGGTTTCGGATGCCCACATCTAACGTATTTGGAACAAACGACAATAGAATTACGTTGAAATATGCGCAATTTAATATTTGGAGCGTGAATTTATAAGTTTGTAAGTCGTGAGTATGTGAACTTGAAGAAGATGGTGCTTGATTTTTAGTATGTGGCCGCAATACTCAGCCCGATCCAGCCCGTGCCCACCTCTATAAATCACTAATTCAATCGAAGTACCTAGGGCTGCCTATTTCCATCCATCGGAAAAAAAATAAAGCTTTTGAAGATATTAATAAGGACAAAATACTTAATAGAGTCTTTGGATAGAAGGCTAAAACATTTTCTGAGGCAGCTAGATGAACCTTTGACAAAATCTGAGGCTGCTTCCTTGCCAACTTTCACAATGTCTATGTTCTTATTGCAAAAAACCCTCTGCTCTCAAGTTGATTCTATTTGAGAAAATTTTTATGGGGTTTAATAAATATGGTATGTAGCATCGATCACTCATTTCGAGGAATTTGCAGTAAGGGAGTAGATCGAAGGGGCCAAATTCTTAGTTCAACCTCTCTTATGCGATTTAATTAGTCTGTATGCATTTATATATGTAGCAAGGGTTTTTTTTTTTAAAAAAATAATTTTTACAAATTTGGTTAATATGGGGTTTTAAGGTTATTTCCGTCCTAATATGTTATTTTTTGACATCTTGCCAAACGGATTAAGTTTAACTGCTGTAAAAAAAAAAAACTACAGCACCATGCGATTCAACTCAAATACGTACATTGCAATTAACATTTGGAATCGGACATACTATAGAGGGCCGTTGAAGGCGCTAGCTCTCATGAACTCTGAACTACAACCAACTGTGTCATTCACTCGTGGTCCGACGTGGACCCAGGTGGTTGGAAGGTTCATTTAAAATGTTCTGGAAAATATGTACGTGACATTCATTAATTTCTCATAGAGACTTTTCACAAGAAACTTTCAAAAGTCATGCATGCATGTATACCTTTCAACAAGATGTTTCCAACTGCCATTAATCTTTTCCCACATGAATTAACATTGAAAAAGTACCCGTCTTTCATACCTCCCCAGAACACATAAATGGCTGAATATGTCGTTGGAAGTTTTATATTGCTGGAGAAATTAATCTATGTGTTATTTATAAAGTTGTGACATCTTTTATTCTTTAAGACGTTTTTTAGAGTTGAGTTAGACCCACTTTTTATATATTGTGTTAATTCTAATATGGTATCAGAGCAAGGTTCTCAGTTTATATAGCTCTACCGTCACCCGTTTTCACGTGTTAGCTTGGATGTCCTTCCACCACACGCAATGGCGGAACTAGAATTTGTTATTTGGGAGGACGAACTTATGTGGATGTGAGCGCGGTGATATCGATGATGAGGGGTTGAACTTCGAATATATGAGGATCATATTATCTACATTCAAATGTAAATGTTTAAATTCAACTTTATAGTGTTATCTCCTGTCCGTCCCTCTTGTAAATAGATTGTAACGAAATTTGTTATACAATCCTACCTATCTTAAGGCAGGCAAATTACAACACTAGTTATATTGTGTTATTCGTTACACTAAAACTTAAGAAATGAAATTAATTCCCTAAATTTTAAGTACATTTTAAAATTTAAGATTTCAAGAAGTAAGTTTTAAAATTTAGGATATAAAATATTGCTTGTCTAACCTATCGTTCATTTAAAATTCTCTCATAGTTGCTTTTTTTTTTTTTTCAACATTAATTGAGAGACTTGGGGTGAGAGAGTACAACTGCATGGGTGATGATGAAATGTGGTTAATTGATGATGGTATTATACTATTACTGGGTTTTAGTGACTGAGTGATTGACGTAGCGCAGACCTGGAAGTGCATTGGGCCTACAAGTGCGTAGAGAGAGAGAACAAAACTGATAAGCCAAAAGGAAGAAAAGATATTTAGGGGGGATGGATATTTTAATTTTGGGAGACGCTCTTCCTTGAAAGCCAAGGTTTAAAATAATTTTGGAAAATTTTGGGGGGACGAATATTAAACGTAGGTCCGCCCCTGACCGCACGTGAAGGGGCGTGTTGAAAATCTCACATTATTAAAAAAATTAGTCTATGTGGTACTTATAAGGTTGTAGCATCTCCCACTCTTCAAAGCATCTTTTGGAGTTGAGTTAAGCCCACCTTTTACATACTGTGTTAATTCTAATAGAATCTAAAAGTAGTCAAGCGGATCACACGAGGAGAAACCAAGAATATTGGGCACCAAGTTTGCCCTGAAAGCCGCTCCCTAGTCGGCGAAGGATCAAATATTGTGGAATTTTTTTTGCAGATATTTTGCTTAAAGTCGTAATAATAACTTAGGTGCACAGTTGGGCCGGTCAACCGTGACTTACACAGTCACTTTAAGGCTCTCAATAAATTAAGGCTCCAATTAATAATTGTACAATAAAAATTCTTTTCAAAAACATTTTAAAACTTTAATATGGTAAAAAGTTCATATATAATCTCTAATTAAAGCCCTCAATTATGATTAAAAAAAATAATTATTTTACAATATTTGGGCCTTCAAAAAAATTTATACATGAAAATGAGAATTTATTACTTTAGACCTGTAATCATTCCATTTATTTTGATGTATACAATTCACGTTCATAAAAAATGAACTTTCCATAAAAGTAATAATTAAGGCTTCCAACGTCATAAATTTTTCAATGTATATAAAGTTTTAGAATGTATACTTGTTTACTTTTCTATTTTCATATTCATGAAAATCCAACGTGAATAAGTTTCGTCTAAGGTGGTAGGGTCAATTTCAATTAAATTGTGAGTAGGACATGCATGGAAAGACTTTGTCTCCAATGTGCTTCAACATCAATTTGCATTGAATACTAAAAGAATATGGAAAATCTTCAAAATACATAAATTATATAAAAATACTTGATTCTTTTCTAAATGCATGTATCGCTTATAAATTTTATTGACAATACCTATTATAATTGCTTTTGCAAAAAAAGTTTTTCAAAATTAAAATTGATAAAATCCTACTTAAGATCAACAATGTCATAAGAAAAATTAAATTGATGAGCCATATTATCAATTAAAAATGAGATGTTAGAAAAAATTGAATACAAAAACTTAATTAATAATTTTGCATCCCAAAAAGCAAGACGGAGTTTGATTTTTTTTTAAAAAAAAAAATTAAGTAAAAAATTAATATTTAAAATATAAAAAAAATGTCTCACTTAAACTTTTCCTCAAAATCAATGGTGTCTTACTTCTTCTATTCGTCTTCAGACTATGACAACAAATAAAAATATTTTTACTACATAGTGTATTAATTTGTCTTTCTATATTAACAGGTTAAGAACAAAAACATATGCTCCCTTTTGTGATTATTATATGTGTCTACCACTTAAATTAAGTTTTGAGTTAAAATACTTTTTCCCTCTCTCTAAACTACCGATCCTCATGTACACGTTGCCCTCACAAACGACTATACACGCGTCACACTCAACCTCACTGAACTAGCTACAATTTTCCTACAATTTTCCCACAATATATCATTGTTCCATGGACTTTAAAGTCAAGGTCTTTGAAGCATTTTCGCGACAATATATGTGGAGATCTTCTCTTCCTCATTCATGTGCTTTAATTATTTTGTGTTTCTTCTTTTGAAGCTTGTTGATTCCATTAAAAAAAATAAAAAATGGATCCCAGGTTGGTGGAGGCAGCGCTTAATGGAAATGCCATTGAACTGCAAAGATTACTTCAAGAGGACCCCCTCGTACTTGAGAGAGGTTCAGTGGCAGTGTACCCTGAGACTGTCCTGCACATTGCAGCCATGAGTGGGCAAACAGAGTTTGTGAGGGAGCTACTGAAGCTTAAACCAGATTTTGCCACCAGACTGGACAATAACGGATTTAGCGCAATACACATAGCCTCCGCCAATGGTTTTGTGCAAACAGTACTGAGAGAACTATTGAAGTTTCGCCTTGAGCTTGCCCATCTCAAGAGCAGCGATGGAAGGACTTGTCTTCATTGTGCAGCTGTAACTGGGAGGGTTCATGTCATTAGGGAATTGCTCGGCTTTTTTCCCGTCTATATCGGAGACGTGACTCTAAGAGGCGAGACTGCACTTCACCTAGCCGTGAAGTATAACCAATTTGAGGCCTTCAAAGCCATGTTTGATAAGCTCAAGCAGCTTAAGATGCAGGAAATTCTGAGTGCTGGGGATGAAGATGGCAACACTGTCTTACACCTTGCAATTGCCAGGAAGCAGATTCAGGTAAATAATGCCATCTTTCACTACTCTACACTCGACGTTTCTTTTAATAAATATTTCCATAATGCTTTTCCTCTTTTTTTGCCTTTTAAATTACGACGCTAGAAAGTATTAAGACAGAGGCACCAACAACAGAAACTTCAGATTTTCTCATCACCTCAAACAACTTCATCAGCAAAGGAATTAAAGATAAATCCGAGAATTATTTGCTGGATTAAAATGATTGGCAGCTGTCTTTGTTTAGTATTATTGATACAAATTAACTTCATTCAACGTTAGTTGCATGAATATCTCTACCAGTTGGATTTATCTTCCTTTGGTGATGAAGCTGTTTGACGTGATGAGATTGTTTGACTTGAGTTTTCCAAAACTGTTGACTTGAGTGCTTGGGATCTTTTTAGGTGTAAAGGCTTCTCTGAAAGCAACTGACGCCTAAATTAGGATTATTCTAAGCAGTGTATAATAGTAAATAAAAATTAAAGATTAGAGGCTATAAAGGTCAATCACGAACGGAAGAGAGAACCAAGATTTTTAACTGGTTTTCTTTTTTCCTTTTTTTATCACTACCTTCCATTATTGTTGTTATCCCCATTAATGATATCAACCCTCTTTAACTAGTTTTCTTTTCCTTTTTCTTGTTTTGGTTTTGTTTTAGATTTCTTTGTATTATTTGACCCAAAAAACAAAACCTCCAGCTTTGGTGAACAAGCTCGGTATTTGTACTCCTCTGACTTTCTACAAGAGTTTTTTACACGAAAAAAATCGGGAAACCATAATAATTGTGTAAAAAAATTGGAATATTACTTGCAAAAACTACATTAGAATCACATTTTCAGAAATCTGATATCTGCACATTCTCATAAATCGGATAACTATCATCGTATATTTGGCTGTGTTTGTTATTCCTTTTGCAATTTTACCAAAACAACAAATCAAAACATTAACAAACAATTCTCCATACAAAAATACTCAAAACTCTGTTTACCTTCACGTCACAAAAAAAAAAAAAAAACTCCCGTTCGAAGGTTTATGAACACCACCAGAGAATTTATATCGGCCAAAGTAGGGGTTGAAAAGTCTAAAGGGGCATGTCCCCACTTCCTCGACCTTGTCTTCCACACTACGAAAAAGAAAAAAAATGCATGCACCTGTCACATTTAAAAAATCTGTCGAAGAAACCAAAAAGAAAAAAAATGGAATATTGCAACAAAAAATAAATTACTTCATTACTATATGAATAAAAATAATTTCTAAAACTTGGCTCCCCTTGGATACTCAGAAATATCTCTGTTTTGGTAATTTCAGAAATAATTGTTGATAAAGTAAATGGAAAATAACTCATATACTAAATCTAATCACCAATTGTCTACCAGAATAAATGATGGCTAAACAAGTCTTTTTCTTTTTGGTGTACAAGACTGCCCCATGAACATATTTCTCTTAAATCTAATCATTTAATTAATATTCTAATATTTTTCACAGTAAATTAATGAGGTTTAATACATAAAATATTTAATTAAAATAAAATATATTTGAACTTAAAACCCTTCTATGATACCACGTTAAATCATTACTTATTTCAAAAATTTAAACCAATAAAAAATAATAATAAATGTAATCATTTAGTTGATATTCGAACATTTTTGTTGAAACATATAAAGTCCTAAATTTTTAATTTTCTCACTTTTCAACCTTCACTCTTCAGTTTTCAAATTTATCATGACCCACTAAAATGTGAATGAATCTAACATTTACTAATAAAATCCATTCATCGATTTTGATAAATTAGAACCAGATCATAAACATCCCCACGTTTGGCCTTTTGGAACCCTAACTTAAAAATTTTCAAATTCACAACAATCTAATCCAAATTTACTCATAGAGTTTCTGATCTGATAACCCTCTCATACAAAACCCCCTCTCCACACTTTCATCTTTTTATTTTATTTATTTATTTATTATTTTTATGAATGAATATTTCATTGGACCAAGCAAAAATACAACCACAGTACTTCTAGCACGTACAACACTAGAACATAGAGCCAACACAGCCAAAACGCAGGCCAAACCCCAACAATCAAATCTTTCCCAAATACAAGGGAAAAGAAAACTCAAAGAAGAACATCCAAATCATGACCCCATCTATTACAAAGCTCAATATTACATTAGAAACCAAAAATTCTTCTTCCAGGTAATCCTATGCTTAATATCCCAAACCACATCTTTCACAATATCCTCTTTAGATCTCAAAGTATTGCCATGTCTAATAGCTAGCATTTCTCTGGAAATTAAACCATAAGTGATAAATGGCAGCACTTAATTAAGCAAAGCTTACATAAACTAGCCAAGAGACTAGTTTTCCTTCAATGCTGAATGCCATAACTTACGACATCAGCCCAACCAAGAGGAGGATTAGAAATCAGGTTTTTCAGCATCAAACTTTTCCAAATTCTAGTACTAAACCGACAACCAAAAAGTAGATGCTCAATACCATCAAATTTTTCAGAATCAAAGGTTTTTCAACATCAAAGTTTTTCAAATTATGGACAGAGGTAGGATCGATCTTAGGACAGCTGGGATCAATCCTGGATAGGGCAAGATCGATCCAGCTAGGTGAGGATCGATCCTAGACTGGCAGAAATATTTTCTAATGCATTCAGAATGTTCCTAACCTCCAAAATGACATATTCTAACCCTAGAACGATTCTCATAACCTCTGGAACTTATCTATGGTCACATTCTACAAATTATATTGTCAAAACTCAAAACAATTGGACAAACAACTCTACAATAATTATAGAACAATAAAATAATCATAACCTAACAAAAGACACGAACTATGATATCAAAACAAGAGAAAAACTTTACTGTCCTAATAGAATAAAAAACAAGAATGAAATAACACTCAATGACGACTGGTGCAACCAATCATCACACTCATCTTGCGGGGTTTAGAAACACCATAAACTTGCGAAGAACAAATATAAGAATATTAAAACGGTACAACGACGCTCCGACAACGTTTTCACACCTTCAAATTCTTACAAATATGTTGAAAGAAAGTTTAGGATGAAGATATATAGACGTTATGGTCGCACTAGGGCTTCAAAAAACCCTAAAATCACATTCTGGTGCTATAAGGTCAATCCTGATACTATTGGGATCGATCTTGGTGCTGACATAACAGGAGAATCGATCCTCCTGTGACCAAGATCAATCCTCTTGCTGAGAAGATCGATCCTCCAGGTCTAAAAACAACTTGAAGGCCCGACCGAAGTCCAAAATCCTCTCAAATTTGTCCTGACTCGACTCCAACTAATTCCAAGATTCAAAATACTCAAACGCTTAACTAGAGTTAAGATCGGGGTATTACACGATCAGGTCCCTGCGTGGTCATGATGGGGTCCTCGCGATGTCCCAACGAAGTCCTGGCTGGGTCCCAGTTGGGTCTCAACGAGGTCCCGACAAGGTCGAGTCGAGGTCCCGGTTGAGTCATAACTAGGTCCAACCGGGTTCCGGCGGTGGTCCAGCAAGGGTCTGGCAATGTTTTGGCTATGGTCCGATGATTTGAGAATGAGAAGCTAAAACTCATAAAATTATTTACGATTTTAAAAAAATGGAAACCATAATTAGTGAAAGTTTTTTTGGTCAACCAAAAATGATTTCGGTTTGACCACGATTTTTCACCCCACCAAACACCGAAAATATGGAAATTGATTTCTGAAAATCATTTTACGCCGAAACAAACGGAGCCTAAGCAAAACTCCAATTCCAATATTTAAAGCATCACAATGCAACTCAAAGGGGTGAGAAAAATCTAGCAATGCAAGAACATAGTCAACTTTTCATTTAGTCAATTCAAATGTTGCAGTCACCTCATCATTTTATGAAAATTTTCCGACTAGCATGCAAGCCATGATAGTGCTGAAGTTATGGATCATAGAGCGACACCAACCCAAGAAAACTCTACACTTTATGAACTGTAGTAGGTAACAGTCATTGCTTGACAGTTTCAACCTTGGATTCATCCCCGGAAAGACTATCCTTTAACACCATATAGTCCAAAAATAGAGTTGAATCTATCATAAACGAACACTTAGCTATGACAACAAAGATAGAATCATTACCTTATTGCGTCCTTCTTTGAGTCTAATTGTGCCAATAGAAGGTTGGTTAGGTCCTAGGATATCTCTGAAAATGTTTTCCTAGTCAAACGGTTTGTCTTTCAATTTTTTTGGAGTTGGATCCAGTGAGGTTGCTTTTAATTAGTTTTTTTTTTTTTTTGTGTTTTCCCCTGAACTGTGAGGGGTTGGGTCGTTGGTTGTTTGTTGTTTTGTTCGACTCTATAAATTAATTACTTATTCGTCTACAAAAAAAATTTAATTCATGCCTCATTATATTATTTAATGCTTTCACTATATATCTACAAAAAATACGTCTTACAGACTGTGAAATTGCTACTTGGTGGTGATGGTAGCCAACAAGAAGCAGTCGGTGTGAATGTGACCAACAAGAGTGGCTTCACTGCTTTGGATGTGTCCGATGTCATACAGAACATGGTGGGTGAACCCACTGATCTCATGCTCAGGGATTTTCTTCTGCGCGCAGGAGCCTTTAGAGCGTCAGAAGTTGAACACGCTGACACTGCTCAAGTTCATCACAGGCAGATCTCGGTTACGTCACTGCCTCCCCAGACTCTCTGGCGCTTCTTATTAAATGAGATTTCACTTCTAAACCCTTGGAGGGCTTGGAAAATGTTAGCGAAGGAAGTGAAAAAGTCACCATCACAAACTCAAAATGCTTTGCTGGTTGTGGCCGTACTTATCGCAACTATAACCTACCAAGCCGTACTAAATCCTCCTAATGGCATTTATAAGGGCGTCAGTTCTGCTGCTGCTAATATATCATTCAGTTTACAAGAATTCATTCCATTCATGGTTCCCAACTCTATTGGATTTTTTGCGTCGCTTGCTGTGATTATTTTGGTTATGGATGGGTTTCCACTCAAAGCATTGCTGGGGATTACTGTGCGTTGCATGGCTGCAAGTTATGTTTGCGGGCTTGTGTTGATTGGACCTACTGGTTTAAATTCTTCACACTGGGCAATCACAACAATAGGAATAATGGTTTCTATGGACTTGACTCGCTTCGGCTACTGGTTAGTCCTAAGATGGTCCAAAGAAATTAGAAAAAGAAGAAGAATCTAATGCCCAGATACCTTTTATGTGGTTTCACTAGCCAATAGTGTTGCATCTACCATGGTCGGGAAAGCCGTGAGCATGCATGCATGAATCAAGTTTGTTAGATGGGAGTATTTGAACTTGAAGAAAATGGTCCTTGACTTTTAGTTTAGTATGCTTGAATGTGATGTAGAAATTTCATCTTCTTAATTGAATAAATTCTAAACTGCGGCAAGTAATTCTGATGCTTCTTGTCTTCATGCCTTAATATTTGATAGTCAACGCTATTTCTCTCTTATAAGAATTTGTGTCATAGGTATAACTCAACCTCAAAATTCTAATTTAGACCCCATGTCTACACTACAAAAAAAGAACCAGAAATGACATTGAACATGGCATAGAGAATTCAATTTTGTGTCCGTTACTAATGAACTGACACCAAATATTGTCGTTTAAGTATAAACGACGTAAAAACATTTACGTCATTTAAAGTTTACATCGTTTACTATTACAAACGACATAAAGGTATTACATTGTTTGAATAGTAAATGACCTAAAATTGGTTACGTCGTTTACTGTTTAAACTATGTATAACATTCATGTTGTTTGAACAGTAAACGAATAAGATTTATATGACCTAAAATAGTATTTCCCTTTTTTTCTTCTTCTTTTTTTTTTTTTCAAAAGAAAACCTGAGAGACACAATCTTTTAACATCACAAACAACCATCATGATCATATACACAAACTTCAATTATGATCACCGGCATAATCATACTACTCACATTCATAGTCATAATAAATTAAATTATGTCATAGTCATAATGTTAAACACAATTCAAAATAGGTATACATATACATAACTTAAACTTGGGTACTAATGAAAGAGATTGTAGCATTGTTTCATTAACAATAACATAAATTAAAAACCAATTCAAACTTTAAACATTAACATGTATCCAAACAAAACATAGGATTATCACATGACTTCTCAATTCTCCTCTTCAACGACATCACCTAACAAATAACTGCAAATAAAAAATGAGAAGAAAATACATGATTAAATTAAATATGGGTTAACCTAAATATTAAACATGCGACATGCATATTAAATAAGGGTCTGGTGGTTTTTTAGCTGTGGTCCAGCGATTTAATAATGAAAAACTCAAACTCGAAAAATGGTTTACGGTTTTAAAAAATTGAAATCATTTTACGAAAATTAAAGAAGATTTTTCGATCAAACCAAAAATGTTTTCCGTTGACTATTATTTTCCATCGTACCAAACAATGAAAAATACAAAAATTATTTTCCAGAAATTATTTTACGCCAAAACAAACAAATCCTAAATTAAGAAAGGATTTGTTGTATTTCCGAAGGATTTTTAAAAATCTACAGTGGGTGGTGGACCCCAACCACAAACGTAGGTCCACCCTTGCCTGCAAAAAATAGTGTTTTACTGTGGTATCATAAGGTCATATAGGATACCAAAATTATCTCAGACTCGAAAAATAAAAAAATAGTAGCTAACAAAAAGAGTTTAGCAAATCTCCAAATACGAGTGGACCACGTACATGTAATAAGTTCAACAAGCACAAGAAGATACGATACCAGTCATTCAACTATTTTCCAAATAGATTAACATTCAAAATCAGTATACATATGTTTGAAACTTGTTCACATAAAGCCACAAACATCGTCTAGACTCTAGTATATACCAAGAATAAGATAGAATTGACTGAGAGCATTAGATCCTAAAACTTTGAGGTGAATTATGCTTTTACCTTATTTTCCTCTTCTTGATCACCCTACTTCTGGAAACTACATCGTTTGCTTGGTTGAGTAACTCAAGGTTTTCCCTGTGTAGAAGTAGAAGAGACTTTTAACCATCAAATTTTTACTCTATAAATAGAGTCTTATATGCATGAATCAAATCATTAAGGAAAGAAGAAGCCAAGAAAAGGCTTTGACATGTAGACATAGGCGATAGGCCGAACCACCTTAATTCTGTGTCTTTATTTCATGCTTTCATTTCTTTATATTATTTTATATTCTTATATTGTAACGCCTAGGAAATAATTAAGCAATTTATTGCTTATAACTCTTAAGCAATTCAAATTAATAAAATATAAATAATATTTGTTGGGGATTGGGCCCAGAAGATACATGTAGGCCCACATCCCCTTTAGTGCTATCCGGCCCACATGTGAAGGGTCAGAGTCTGTACGGTGGCCGACCCTTGTCGCAAGGTTCGGTTGCCCTGCTACGGGCAACATCAACTCAGGTTCGGTCCCCTAGCTAAAAGGATAATAAACCTTGAAGAAAGGACAAAGTGTATTATGACTCGCATTTAAGGCAGCTGATCTCGATTGCCGCCCTTGCGTATTTCCATGATCCACCTGCTCCCGGGATGTGATTGATGTGACAAGCAGGCGAGAGTTCATATGTTGTGGACCAGTATATGTGTGACACCTAGAAGGATCTTTGCCAGCATGGGCATAGAAGAAAAAGGGGAGCTTAAGGCCCCACTGCAGAGGCTCATTAAATGAGCCTTGGGGGCTCACCCCCATATAAAAGAGGAAAAAAAGGTCGGTTGCGAGGTAAGTAACAAAAATCCGAAAAATATTCTAAGTCTTTTGAGCTGTGAATCAACTCTTTGAAATAACTGACTTAGGCATCGGAGCTATCCCCCGCCGGTAACCCCCGACAAGCTCTTGTGTCTCATCCTTTCTTTTGTGCGCAGGATCACGTGAAGTCGGATTAGAAAACTGTCTCAACAATTTGGCGCCGTCTGTGGGAACGATTTTGTCCTTACTGTAAACCAATCTGACAGTGACGAGAATGGAGGATACTCAGCAAGATCCTTCCAATAAACAGGGGGAACGGGTTGAGCCCAGTGCGTTTATTCCAAAAACCCCTTATGTAGACAAGGAAAAATCCACTAGCTTCCAAACTCCGCTAGCAAGAACTACTTCCCAAGACCCAGAGGCTCGGATGCAAAGCATGGCTAGAGAGATAGAAGCTCTCAAGCGCTGGAATGCGTCCCTCACCCGCCAGCTCTGCCCTAGCCCCCGTGGGCGAGTGTATGTTGAAGGGAAGGAGTTTTTTGAAGATGATGAAGATGAAACAAGCCTCGACGAAGAAGAGTACGTGGGAGAGGAAGTCCCGCGAATAGAAGGTTATCATGGTGGCGACCACCGAGCAGGAGGAGGAGGAAGCCTCCTAAGAGACGAACCAATCATGCATGAAAGTCACGAGTACGCGCGGGCAAGCGATCAACGCCCGCCTGAAAGTTCAGGTGGAGAGCGCGCAAACTTCAGATAGCACCGCCGCCCCCTCCAAGGCGAGCCTCGCCTGGGAGAAGGCGCCGGACGCCGCCTAAATTTCAAAAGGGAAAGTTGTCAAAACCCCAGGGCGGGTCATTACCTGGAGAACCGCCCACCGTTGCAAGAGGATGTCCATGCCCTAATCAAAGGTTTGGAAGCCAAGTACGACGCAGTCCTTCGAGATATGGGAGGAAAACCATCTGCGGTTGATTCCATTGTCCAAAATGTACGTTCTGCCTTCACTCCGCGTATCATGAGTCACCATGTCCCTACAAGATTTAAAGTACCCCCTGTTAAGCCTTATGACGGAACGGGTGATCCCGTCGACCACCTGAAGTCGTATAAGGCCCATATAGATCTACATGCCACAACAGACGAGATAGCCTGCCGTGCGTTTCCTCTCACCCTAGAAGGTAGTGCTCAAGAATGGTTTGGAGAATTGCCTGCCAAGTCTATAGACAGTTTTGAGGACCTCGCGAAGATCTTTCTCACACAGTTTCTCGCGTCGAAGAATCACAAGAACACGCTACAGTACATGCTTGCACTGAAGCAGGGAGAGACCAAACCTCTCAAAGACTATCTTCAGAGGTTTAGTAAGGAGAGAGTAGAGGTAGAAGAGATGTCCGAAAGTGTAGTCTTGATAGCCGCCATAAATGGGCTCTAGCATAAAGGACCTTTTGTCCTTGAATTGGCAAGGAAGACTCCAGCAACTCTGTAGGAGTTTATGGAGAAAGATGAAGAGTTCATTAGTCAAGAAGAGATGATACGAATGTATGCTGAAAGAGACGTGAAGCCTAAGGAGCAGATCAAGAAAAAAGAATTTGGCAAGGGAGAGGGGACCTCCAGTCGGGAAAAGAGTTCGAAGAAGGGTGCAAAACTGCTTGAGAAGAAAAAGCCCATAACTGAACGAGAATACAACTTTACCCCATTGAACACGACAGTAGCGAAAGTATGCATGCAAATTCGAAATGACCCGGGTTTGAGACGACCCAAGAAAATGCAGGCCCCTACAGAAAAGCGAAACATGCGTTGGTATTGCGACTACCATCAAGACCATGGCCATGAAACTGAGGATTGCGTCACTCTACGGATGGAAATAGAGAGAATGATTAAAGGTAAGAAGTTGGCCCGGTTCGTGGCGGCTAACAGGCACACGAAGTATGGCAAACCTCATACCGAGCAACGTTACCGTGACGAAGCTCGTACTTATGACGACCGTCGTCGTCCCTCCACTCCCCCTAGGCGTTGAGGACAGGCAGATGATCGTCGAGCTGGCAGCGAAGAGAGACATCGTCGAGCCGATAGCGAGGTGAGACGCCACGACAACTGCAATGTCCGCCGGCGCACAGAGCCAAAAAGGGGGCAAAAGCCCGTCGGAGAAATCCACACTATCGTCGGAGGCTTCACAGTTGGTGGCTCCTCCAGCTCAGGGAGGCGAGCCTATGCCAGGAGAATGCCCTCTGAGGAAGTACTTTCCCTTGAGCGGCCTTCAAAAGCTTGCAAGACAGAGTTGGACGCCGTCACGTTTTCTTTGAGAGATGAAGAGGGAGTCTTTTATCCCCATGACGATGCACTGGTCGTAACCCTGATGATAGGAAACTACAACATTCACCGCATCTTGGTCGATAATGGGAGTTCGGCTGACATCTTGTTTCTTCCTGCGTTTGAGAAGACGAATATTGAACGGAAGCGAGTGGCTCTGGCTCCCACGCCTTTGGTAGGTTTCACAGGGGAGAAGGTTCTCCCGGTGGGGATGATCTCCCTCCCGCTCACGGCAAGTTCGGCACCTAGGGAAAAAACCGTCATGACGGACTTCTTAGTCGTTGACAGACCGTCAGCCTACAACACTATAGTGGGGAGACCGACCCTCAATAAGTTAATGGCGGTGACGTCCACCAACCACCTAAAGATGAAATTCCCCACTGACCACGGCACAGGGATGGTGAAAGGGAATCAGAATGAGGCCCATCAATGTTACAACTTGACCCTCAAGGAACCCCCGGGCCAGAGAAACCCTTCCTGTCTACTGTGAAGTGAGGGAAGAAGGTGTGTGCAAAGAGCATAACCGAACGAAGATTTGGTCGAAGTGGCTGTTGATGGCCCGGATCGTGTGGGAAGGTCGGGTCACAATTACCCGAAAAAAATTGAAGACCGAGCTTCGGAATTCTTGAAGAAGAATCTAGACGTGTTCGCTTGGTCCCATGAAGATATGCCCGCATTGACCCCTGCTATCATCTCACACAGGTTGAATATGAATCCCGCCATAAAGCTGGTCAAGCAGAAGAAAAGAAATTTCGCCCCGAGCGAAACAAGGCTATAGCAGAAGAGGTCGACAAGTTGATGAACGAGAAATTTATCAGGGAAGTCAATTACCCTGACTGGATAGGCTAACGTGGTGATGGTAAAGATAATCTACGGTTAAGTGGAGGATGTGTGTGGATTTTACCGACCTCAATAAGGCTTGCCCTAAAGACAGCTTCCCGCTCTCAAGAGTCGATCTCCTAGTAGACTCCACTTCGGGCCATAATCTCTTGAGCTTCATGGACGCCTTTTCAAGCTATAATCAGATCTGGATGCATGAGTTCGACCAAGAGGCAACCTCCTTCATTACAGATCGTGGTCTGTATTGTTATAAGGTGATGCCTTTTGGGTTGAAGAACGCTGGTGCGACCTACCAGCGTCTGAGTGAAGTTTGAGGACCACTTAGGGCTTAACCTCACCAAGTGTGCTTTTGGCGTATCCTCTGGGAAATTTTTAGGCTTTATGGTCTCGCATCGAGGTATTGAGGCTAACCTGGAAAAAATAAAGGCGGTTCTGGAGATGGAATCCCCTAGAACAGAAAGCAGCTTCAACGGCTCATCGGGTGGACAGCCGCCCTTAACAAATTCATCTCTAGATCCACGGATAAGTGCTTGCCTTTCTTCAAGATCTTGAAAAAGGCTTTTGTTTGGGGGGAAGAGTGTGAAGAGGCTTTCCGGCAATTGAAGAACTACTTAGTTAATCCCCCACTCCTTAGCCAAACGGTAGAAGGTGAGCCGCTCTATATCTATCTCGCGGTATCTAATTCCGTTGTTAGTTCAGTTTTGATCAGAGAGGACTAGGGGGTGCAGAAACCTGTATACTATACTAGCAGGGCTCTACGAGATGCGGAGAGCAGGTATCCGCAAATTGAAAAATTAGCCTATGCGTTAGTAACCTCAGCGAGAAAATTGAGGCCTTACTTTCAAGCCCATACAATTCGGGTGCTGACCGACCATCCCTTGAAGAGAGTGTTGTTCAAGCCCGATACTTCGGGACGCCTAGTAAACTGGGCAGTGAAACTTGACGAATTTGATATCGAATACTTGCCTAGGCCAGCCACAAAGGGTCAAGCGTTGGCCAACTTCATAGCAGAGTTCACGAGCCCTAACAACGAGGAAGACCGACCAACAAGTAATCTTTGGAAGATCTGTGTAGATGGTTCGGCGACGAATAGACGAATTGGAGCTGGCATAGTCCTGGCAACCCCAGAAGGTCAAGAGATCAAATATGCTATTCGAATGGACTTCAAGACCACCAACAATGAGGCGGAGTACGAAGCCGTGATAGCAGGCCTAACGATTGCGCACGAGCTTGGAGCTGAAAATGTCGAAATTCATACTGATTCATGTGTAATAGCGGGCCATATCTTGGGCGAATACGAAGCGAAGGGAGAAAAAATGAAGAAATACCTTGCGAAGGTCAAGGAACTTGCGACTCGATTTGCACATTTCCATGTGAAGAGGGTCCCTAGAGAAAAAAAACATGGAGGCGGACAGGCTTGCCTGAATTGGGTCAGCGTAAGAAGAAGAGCTTGAGGGCTCCGAAGAACAGGTTCCGCTACTGCCTTCGCCGGCCATCGTGGGCGGCCCCCCAGGTGTGCGTGATACGGGACCCGCCAGAGTGGGCTAGGGAGATATTCTGGTCCATTACGGAAAGCCAACTCTCGGCAGACCAAAAGGCTGCTACCAAGATACGCTTAAAAGCTTCCAAATACACTGTCATCGACGAAACCATCTATTGACGAGGCCTTACCCTGCCACATCTCAAATGTTTATCCCAGGATGATGTTGATTATGCCTTGAAGGAAATTCACGAAGGAGTATGCGGCAGTCACTCCGGAGGGCGCATCCTAGCCCATAAGGCCATCAGAGCTGGATATTATTGGCCCAAGATGTACCAACAGGCCATGGAAATGGTGAGAACCTGTGATAAGTGCCAAAAGTTCGCCAACAACCAGAAAAACCCACCCGAGGAGCTCACTTCAATCACCTCTCCATGGCCCTTCTCCATGTGGGGGGTGGATATTGTTGGTCATCTTCTACCCGGAAAAGGAGGTGTCAAGTTTGTAGTAGTAGCGGTTGACTACTTTACCAAATGGGTGGAAGCAGAAGCCCTCGTTCACATCACTTCTCAGAACATCACCAGGTTCCTTTGGAGATCAGTGGTTTGTAGATATGGTCTTCCCCATATTTTCGTCACAGATAACGGGAGGCAATTTGATTGTCAAGCATTTCGAGACTAGTGTGAAGACCTTAAAGTCAGGAATTACTTATCTTCACCGGGGCACCCGCAAGCTAATGGGCAAGTAGAGGCTACAAATAAGACCATTTTCAAGATATTAAAGAAGAAGCTCGAAGACAGAAAGGGTGCGTGGGCTGAGCAATTGCACGAGGTACTATGGGCTTACAGAACCACCAAGAGAACTCCTACGGGGGATACTCCTTTTGGCCTAGCCTTTGGGTCAGAAGCCGTCGTCCCAATAGAGATGGAGCTAACGAGCCTTCGCGTCCAGAAGTACGACCCTGAGCTTAACGACGAGGGACTGAAGCTATCACTAGACCTCTTGGACGAGACCAAGCAAAAATTGTAATGGCCTCGTATCGTCAGAAAGTAGCCCAATATTTCAACCGGAGGGTTAAACCTCGAAAGTTCAAAGTTGGTGATTGGGAGCTCAAGAAAGTGACTTTGGCAACTAAGGAACGCACAGATGGAAAACTAGCTCCAAACTGGGAAGGGCCCTACAGGGTCATAGAGTACAACCGACCCGGCGCTTATCACCTTGAGACTTCAGAGGGAAGAAGATTGCCTCATCCCTGGAACGCAAAGCATTTAAAGCGATATTACCAGTAATCCCTCACACTTTCAAAGTTGTATTTTATTCTCTGATGAGAGTTTGTCTTCCTTTTGTTGTTCCATCTTTTCCCATATATACATGAATGGTGCAAGCAAGTATGATTTTCCCAAAAGGCGCAAAGGCCTTCCCTTCAAACAAAACAAATAAAGAAAAATGCCCAAACAGGGACAACAACATTGACAAACTACGGGTTACCAACCCTTACAAAAAGAGGAAAGAGGAAGGAGAAGAGAGTGAAGCAGAAGCATAATTTCTTCTTCAATCCTCATTAGTAGAGAAACCGCCGGCGACGTAGGCGTCCAACCCAAACTCAAACCCCAGCGCCATGTGCCGATTGCGCAATTTCTCGCACAATGGACCGAGTTGCCCTTGAAGGCAGCGAATCTCCGTCTCCAGACAGGCCACCCGGTTCTCCAAGCGACCGAGCCTTATCTCCTGGTGGAAGTCATAGGCCCTGGCTTCCTTGGGCGTTTGGCGCTCTCTGCTAGGCCCCGCCTCTAAAAAAGCAGTCTCCCCACCAGGAGAAGGAGGATCATTGTTATCCTCCGCAACCCTGCAGCCTCCGGCGTTAGCAGTGGCGTTAGCATGATTTTTCGCCAAAATATTTGGTGTTTATACTTAAACGCCAGAGGTTTTATTTTTAACTGGCGTATCCTCATACGCCAGAAAATTATTTTAATCTGGCGTTTATAATAAATGCCAGGATAAAAAACGCCAAAAAGAACCGTTTCTTTTGTAGTGTCCAGTACTTGGGGCCCAAGGAGGTACACCTGCTCGACCCTCTGGGTATCCTCCATATTCACCGTATTTGGCAACATCTACTCCATTGGCCTCTTTGGCGGCCTCCACTGCACGTGCGGTGAAACATGTTAGTATGATATAATTGTCTTTTGTGACAATATTGACATTAATTAACACACATTACGAAAAACACAAGTTATTAGTAATCAAATTGTATCAAAATTATAAGTATACTGCCACAGAAAAACAAACATCAAACGCTGCTCTTTAGATGCTTACGCCAATTTACAATAATATTTTACAATTCTGTGCTCCAATATATAATATGTTTCAGAAGTCCTACAAAAAGAAAAATGTAACCTCATGGAACAATGACACTACTGATCATTGTAACACAGCAAAATTACGTTCATGCAAAACGAAAACTGCGTGGAATTAAATTTGTAGCACAGAACAAAGGTTACTAATTAAGGCGACAAAATGAAGATCCCAACTCACCGTTTTTCTGGTCAGAGGAAGTCTCAGCCAGGTCCCTCGGTGCCACCTCCGAAGAGATGAGAAGAACAATGGCCAACAAAGACCTAAAAAAAGAAAAGCCTTGGAATTGAACCCATTTTTCTTAGCAAGCAGAACTGTTAAACATAGAAAATATTGGAGAGTGATGACAAAATCAGTCTTTCTTTCTTTCTTTATTTATAGGCCAATATAAAAGAGAAAAAAGAAATGGAGAGGATCCTGGTTCATATGAAAAAAGAGCGCACGAATTGAACCGTTAATTTGGAAGGCCCTACAATATTGTGGTCGGTTGCTGAGTTGTCTTTCGTTCGTATTTTCGGAAAGCAGGGTAGGAAACTTCCGAGGTGGTTCCTAGTCAATTAGGCTCTAATTGACGGGCTCTAATTGACTAGGAACCACCTCAGAAGTTTACTACCCTGCTTTTAATTTTTTTGATTCCTCTTATCATATCATGACTTGGGATCCACAGTGTTGGCCACGTTCAATCAACCCACAAAGCTCTCTTTTTTCACTACGCAAAGACAAGGAAAGCGTCAAACAGGCAAAGAAAAAGACTTCTTTGCCATCAAATAAAGTGTCTGACACGTCCATCAGTCCAAAGATATTAGAGCTTTTTTAGTGGATCGAGAATTGCTACGGCTATTATAAAGTTTTTATCAAAATGATTATCAAGATGATATAAACTTTATTTATTGAAAAGAATAAAAACAGTTAATTAAAATAAATGTCAAGAGACATTAATGAATAAGCTTCACTTTATTTTTATGAAATTAGACTTTCTTTGATTTATTTGAATTAGAGAATATTCAGTCCCTTATAAGTGAGAAGTATTTTCATTCTTTTACTTTTTTTTTTTTAACAAAAATGTTACTCACTTATAAGAAATTGGAGACTCTTCAATTCAAGTGAAATGTATAGGATCTTAATTCCATCTTTCATAGCCATCTCTTAGTAAAAACTTTAATAACCATAATATTTATCTTCTTAGGAAATTACTCCAACTTTAGTTAAAAACTTAAAAAAAAAAAAAAAGGTTTAGTTAAAAAATTATTTTTACTATTTTAGTTGGTCGTTTTTAAAAAACAACACGTTAAATTCTTTAAATATTTCTTTATTTTATTTAAATATTCTTTGTTATTGGTTTTAGTTGGTTAATTTCAACTGTCATAAAGAGAAGACAACAGTCATGAAGCAACAACACTGGCTAGGGCCTCTCCATTTCAAATGAAATGGAGATCTAGAGGAGCCAAATGCACTGGCTAGCTAGAGCTTCTGAGATTAATGCGTGCCATCAAATAAAAACAAAATGACACCATAAATGTCCAAATGTGCCATTCGGTCATAAATGTGCCAACACCATACCTATCACACACATTTGTCCAAACCGAGTAGTGTTTGAATGTGAATGCAGCTAAAGCGGGCTAACATTTTTCTCTCCCGACAAACCATATTGGAGGTCCCTCATCGTCAAAAATCAAACGCCATTTCACTAATTTTTTCCTACACCTTTTAGTTGGTCAAGCCCACCTCAAAAGAAACCAAATTTCAAGATCTCTCTGTCTCTCTCTTTTGTTTTGTTTATCAAGGATGAAGATATATACCCTTGTATCTTGGTTAAGAAAAAAGCCTTTTACTTTTCTTTTCTTTTTTTTTTCTTCTTCTTATTTTTCTCCTGTAACGTTGTTTCATTCTTTTGGGTGAAGTATATATGATCAGAAGTCCACTACAAGAAATTTTGTCTATAGCAGCGACATTTTATCATTGTTAAAAGTGCAAAAATCGTTGCTAATAAATTTTAGCAGCGACATGTTGTTGCTAATAAGTTGTTGCAATAAGTTAGTCACAAATGCTCATCAGCAACGATATTTATGTCGTTGCTGATAACTCTTTATTAGCAACGATTTTGTCGTTGCTGATGAGCATTTGTGGACTTCTGAGCTTCGGTGAACGGCGACCCTTTATAGGGTCGCCGTGGCTTGCTGGGCGGCGGCCTTTTCATGGCCGCCGCATAAGGAAGGGTTCCGTCGCCTGAGCGCCGGTCCTTGGGCCGGCCTAAAGGTGGGTGGCATTTGGGAAGCGGCGGCGCTAACTGGGTATAATGGGTCATGAATTCTCTTCAAATCGGGTAGGGTTCTTTACTTGGGTCGGGTCATAAGGTAGTGGGCCGGGTCATGGATTTGTCTACCGGCCCACCGTGTGTTAAAAAAAAAAAAAAAATTGGATCAATAAGTGGGCTGACCCGTTTGGGCCAGCCCAGTACAGTAATCCGATCCAACTGGTCCGACCCGAAAGCAGACCGGCCCAGTACTGTAGCCCATCCGGTTTCCAAAAAAAAAAAAAACAAAGGCTCAGTTTTCAAGGGCCAATGTGGGTTGAACATGGGTTCTCTAGGTTCATAAGGCTAGCCCAAAACCATTAAGCTATGCATCTTTTATGTCTTTGTGATGCAGTTTTATTCATGTTATTTTTATGCTGTTTAATATTTAATTGCATGAACTTAGGAATACTCTTGGTTATTTATATTGCTTAATATAATTTTTTGGTTATTTATATTGCTTAATATAAATTTTTGTTAGACGCCTGGACCTAAGAATAATTAACTGAACCGCACATGTTGGTGAATTTACGGTACTATCTAAAAATACAATGTCTAGGAAGTTCTATCGAGGAAAGTCTTGGGATTTAAGTGCATCCATTGTGAGCCCCCTCACTTTCCTGGGAACCTATCTGGTTGTTTTTTGGAAAAATTCTGTTATCCCACCTTCATATTGGTTGGTTTTATTCCTAGGACCTTTACTTTGGCATCCATTCAGTTATTAGATGTTAATGAAGTAGTGATTATCACACCAATTTTGGGAGAGCTACAGCATCCCAATTTTGTTATGATAATTACATCAAGATTATATGAACTTCATAAAGAAAATTAGCATCGTGTTGTAATTAATTCATAAATTTAATTGCCAATTCCCACAGGGACGTTTTTATTTTTATGACTTAATTAGAATAAGATAGTAAATTTAAAATTAAGAAATAAAATTTCTTTCGGTTGCCCACAGGTACGGAGAATTTTATTTATTAACGGTTAAATTTATTAGTCTTGTTAATAAGAGAGTAAATTTCATGCGTGATGCAACCTTTGCCCACAGGCAGGTTGAAATTTACTATTAAATTAATACTGGTTAATTTAAATAAAGTTATTTCATTTTTCATAGCATTTGAGTATATTATTTTTCTTTCAGCTATTTCTACTGCTTAGTTATTGGTATTTTATGTTCTAATGCTTAATGGTAACAAAATTTTTTGACTGAAAAGAAAATGTGTCTTTTCACATTGGGGTGCTTGGAACTCGATCTGGCACTCTGTGTGAACGGGCTCACCCGTTCTCACGGAATCAAGTATGCCACATGAGATTTATAAAGATGAACGGTGGGAGGGATCTAATCGCATAAATTTGATGTTCGTAAAATCTCATGTTATCAAAAGCATCATGGTTTTATTCATGAATGTTTTAAGGCCAAAGTTTTTATAAAGGCCATTGAGGAAAATTTAGTGAGTTTCAATAAAGCTTTAGTCAGCACCCTAATGGAAAAGCTTTATAGCAAAACCTTTAACAGTTTCAGAAGTGTGCGTGAGCACATTATGGAAATGAAGGACATTGTAGTTTAAATTAAGACCCTAAAGATGAGATTTTGAGTCATTCTTGGTCTATTTTATACTGGATTCTCTCTATTCTAAATAAGATATTTTTTAGAAAATCTTATGGCACACATATGGATAATGGTCAATAAGTGAATTTTCTGACCATGTGTGTTTAAAAAGAGTAGAGACTAAAACATGAGAAACCATATAATGTTTACTTGGTTACTCATGCTAAGGAAAAGACCAATAAATGTAATCATGCCCAACGGTTAAAGCAGAAGGACAATGTGCCAATAAAGTATAATGGCAATCAAGATACTTGTTTCTTCTGCAAAGGGAAAAATACGGGCATATAAAGAAAGATTGCATAAAGTATCATAAATGACTTGAAGTAAAGGTAATCTCATATATCTAGTGTATCATGAATCTCTTTAATTGACTCTCCTAAATATGTTATGGATTGATCCTAGTTTAACAATCCATGTAGTCAACACAATGCAGGGTTTCTTAAAGCAAATAGTGTCTTAAGTCGCCTTCACGATGAAAACAGTGGGATCATTAGATCAATTTTCAAATTCAGTTATGTTTTAGACCTCAATAATGTTTTCCAGATTTTTCAAGAAAATTTATTTTCTGTTTGTTAAATAAAATTTCAATATTATTTTTAAAATTGAAATTTTTATTTGGGGTAGAATATTGTTGATGGTCTATTTTTTCAAATTGATCTAAATCTCAAAACTTTTGAAAAAATTAATTGTTTATCCCTGCACATTGATGTTGACATAAAGCGGAGTGTTGTGAATGAAAAATCCTCTTTGTTATGGCACTGGAGATTAGAATATATCTCGATAAAGAGAATAAAAGGTCAGTAAATGATAAAGTGTTTTATTACTCTTGAGTTTTACTATCTTCGGTATTATATGGACTGCATTAAGGAAAAGCAGATCAATTATACCACTAAAGGTGCCAAAAGAGATTTTTTTGAGATTATTGACACTAATAATTGTGGACCTTTTCGTACTCTTTGCCTAAATGGTCAGAGATATTTTTTATCTCTTTCAGTAATAACCATAAAAGATTTATGTATCTCTATCTTCTAAGTCTGAGACATTAAATGTTTTCAGTACCTATAAGGTCAAAGTAGAGAAACAAAAGGAAAAGAAAATCAAGATCGTAAGATCTGGTATTGGCAAAGAATATTATGGTAGGTACACATAAAATAGACATGATTAGTAATTCTAATCTTCTATTGTTCTTCTTATAATCCTAAGAGTTGTTGAGTCTAACATTGTAAAATTTCTAGAGGATGTTGAACTTAGTGGGAGTGCTTATCCTCGAATGATTGAATTAGAGGAAGCATTTGAATTGACTAAATATTCTTGAGATGAAGGATGTTTGATTGTGATTAGGGAAAATAAAATTGACTATCCTAAGCCACAATCAGTTTCAGAATTGTCAATTCATAGAGAACAAGTTCAGAATGAACCTACTAAAACCTATGCAAAATGCAGAGGAAGTAGGATTAAGAATATCCTCTAGAATAAGGAGACCAACAATTCATAGTGATTATGTTGTATACCTTCAAGAGCCTGATTTTGATGTCGGACCTAAAGATGATCCCAAAATTGTTTTCACAAGGCATGAGTGGAGATAACTCCACATTGTGGTTTAGTGCCATAAAGAAAGAGATAGGATCCATGGTGTCTAGAATTTTCGTTAACTTACCAAAGAGAGCTATAGCCATAGGCTGCAAATGAGTTTGCAAAACCTAAAGAGACGCTCTTAGGTAATGTTGAACGATATAAAGCTGGACTTATAACCAAGGGTTTTACTCTAAAAGAAGGCATTGATTATTATGAAACCTTCTCTCCAGTATCTAAGAAGGATTCATTTTTGATAATCATGATATAAGTAACTCATTTGGATTTAGAGCTACATCAAACAGATGTGAAAACAACTTTCTTGAATGAGGATCTTAAGGATGAGGTTTACATAAGACAACCTAAAGGTTTTAATGATAACAGTCAGAAGTCTTGCAAATTAAGGAATCCTATGTATGGGCTAAAGACAGGTTTCCCATGAGTATATATAAAATTTTACAAGGTTATTACCTCATACGGTTTTCTTGAGAGCCTTGTTAATAAGTATATATACCTTAAGGTCAGTGGGAGTAAAGTAATCTTTCTAACCCTATATGTAGATATTATCTGCAAGTTATGATTTAGGATTGCTACATATAGTTACTCTCACTAAACTTTGAAATGAAGGATATGGGTGAAGCCTCTTATGTCATTGACATAGAGATTCACAGAGACGAATTAAATATATTAAGATTGTCTCGGAAGGCCTAAATTGAAAAAGTTTTGGGAGATTCAGAATGAAGGACTATGCACCATCAGTAGCACCTATTATTGAAGGGGATAAATTCAGTAAAGATCAATATCCCCGTAATGCATTGGAACAAGAGCATATATAAGGTATTTTGTATGCATATGTAGTATGCAGACTAATGTATGCACATGTCTGCATTAGACTGGCAGTAGGTCCACTGGGTCAATTGAGAGCTGCAAATAAAGACTTGCGATATATGCAAGGAACCCGAGTTATAATTTAACCTAAAGATACACTTACCATTTGGAGGTGGTTGGTTATTAAGATTCGGATTTTGATGAATGTGTAGGTAGTAAAAAGTCTACTTCTTGATATATTTTCTTGCTAAAGAGTTATATCATGGAGATGCAGTATGCAGACTACAATTGTTACGTCTACCATGACAGCATTACATGTTATGAATTCATTACACATGCATTATGGTTGAGACATTTTGTTACAGGTCTCAAGATTGTCGATTTTATAGTTAGACCCATAAAGTTATTCTGCGATAATTCTACTACATATTTCCTTTGTAAGAATAATGGGAGTAGAAGCAGAAATAAGGATATCGACATAAAGTATCTCAATATGAGAGAGAACATTAAGAGACATGAAGTGTCTATTGAGCATTTAAGTACTGAATTAATGATTGCAGATCCCATGACTAAAAGTTTACCGGTAAAGCAGTTTAAAGGTCATGTGGAGCATATGAGACTCATTGATTCATTTTCGTACTTAGTTTCTCTCTAATTGGTCTATAGACATAAAGTTATTGTTATAAAGATTTATTGTGTACATTCTTTATATTTTATCCGTGGGGATAAATAAAGTTGGACCAAATGACTTATAGGAAGTTCATTCATAAAGCTTGACTTCCCATAAAGTACTCATACAATGAATTTTAGCATTGTAATACATGGAAGGGACGACCTATTATATAATGGTTTTACTGCCATGATTCAGTGAAGCATTCTTCTCGTGAGTGGGAGGATTCCATGAAAGGTTGGAATAAATAAAGTAATGGCCAAATTATAGAATTAAACACCGACATAAGGATTTTATGTGTCATAAGGGCCAAGTGGGAGAATGTTAGATATTCTATTTATGGCCCTTTATGTCACATATAATTATGAATTATTTATAATTATAATTACGGTGTTTGATTTTCTTATTCCAAATAAAGAGATCATATGGAATCAAACTTGATTGCAAATTGATCTGATTGCAATCTATTTTAAATTCAAATCAATTTATTCCTTGATGGAAGGAATAATTAAAGCTGACGAATTAATTGAGGGTCCCTGACCTAGCCTATAAATACAGTGCCTGTGTATTCCATCAATACGGCTTAAGGTTAGGAATAAGTCAGAAGACACCTCAATATTTATTTTGTTTGTTTCATATTGCTGGAGGCTGCTTATTCCTATTTTGAGAATATTACTTCGCTTGAGCAAGCAATGGCTGGAGGTAATCCTAAACCTTTTATTTTTCCGCTGCGCATTTAAGCATATCAATTTTATTATTATTATTGTGAATATGCTTACACGGCATCCATTCACACCAAAACGACGTTCTTCATCTTCGGAGGATACACAGAGATCTACACTCATGCTACGCAGATCGCGTTCAACTAACAGACTTGTGGTCAACAAGAAACACCAGATAAGTTCAAATCTGTTGTTTCTATAATCTCAAAAATAAAATTTTGAGAAAGCCCAATGCTATTGAGCAAATAACCTTTTGTCATTTCAAAGCACTCCCTACTTCAAGAATTGAAGTTGACAGAGATATGATTCTTAATAAATCATCTCTACCTCTTTGATCGATGGTTTATATTAACATGAGAAAGACCAAAAAGTTGAACAGGATCAGCTACTTTCTAACTTCTATCCCTTAACTTCCGTGCATTTTTTATAAGGCTATAAAAAATCCTAAATGTCTATATAATAGGAATACAGGGCCATGACATTAAATGGGTTTAATTTATCTTTCATCTAAACCTTCTTGGTGACAGACAAATGATGGGTTTGTCATTTCTACACTCACCAAAGTATGACCATTGTAAGATGATGTCTTTTCTTTTCTTTTGTTATTTTTTCTTCTCATGTATATATGACAAAATATATATGAAAATTAAAGGCATGTGTGCCTTTTTTAGGCACTAGAGAAGGTGACATGAGGTTTACCTAGAACTGTATATTAAAGGTTATAAAAAAAGTCATATAATACGTGGCTCATTGAACAAATAGTTCAACTATTTTATGCTTTTCTTTGCATTTAATAAAAGTAAATGACCATCTTGATTTTGGTAATATAACCTAAGTTTTCTAAAGCAGAGCAGCAGAGGCTGAGCCGTAGAGGCTTTATTCTGAGTCTCATTCTCATTGCCAAATATGCCTTCTTGACATTATATTTAATGTGCTTTACAATTATATTGAATATACGATAAGAAGGCATCTTATTATGTACGCAAGTGCTTCATCAACCTTTTTGCAGAAACAATAAAAGGAAAAGAAAGTCATTAAATGCATAGAGAAGTCTTGGCCGTTGGTGTTAGCATTATCTTCGCCTTTGGTGTCAATCTTGTTCATAATACTGCTGACCGTGATCCTCGTAAGAAGTCTCAATCTAGAGAAAGCAACCCATTGTGATCCACACACGACACCCAAAAGCGGAGCTCACGTTTTGTTTAGCCTAATGTGCAGATCCTCGTTGCGGAATTCTCTTTTTGCTGACAACTAAGAGTTCCACACGTCACTCTTCCTATTCTTTAGGCATCCAGTCAACAGGGACTTGTTCTCTCTTGAACTGGTCATTCCCAATTTTAGTGCTGGGGGATAACGCCACTTGATAAGGAAGTCTATCTCCAAAAATCCAGGCGGGATAAGTCCACCAACACTAAAATCAGAGTTTATCTCTGTTGGTGTGTCAGATAAGTCCACACTCCTTTTTTCACTACGCTTTGATTAATTTGTGGTAATTATCAATTTATGGCATGGATAAATATCTGTGTTGGGTATTTTAAAAATAAGAATTTGAGGGTCAGATCCAATGTAAAATTGTCTCTTCGACAGTGGACTGAGCTCAATAAATAATTTTGCCCTTTCGTATAGTGCTTCTCAAGCATGTCGTTCAAAAACAAATTAAAGCACAAATGCCAAGATTTTCACTGCTTCTGCCGATTGTTTTAACTTCTTGCAGTTTAAAAAATAATAAAAATCTTCTATGAGAGCTTATGTTGCTAATTTTTGACATTTTTATTTGGCACTACAAGACAAATTCGTGAGTCTTTCAAACACAGAAATGCTTGGGTTTATATAAAATGTGTTTTCTTATAAAGCCTTAACAAATCATGTCTACAGATAAGTGCCAACTTGTGTACAAGTATGCGATGAGAAGAAAAAGTTTTGATTTTCTAATTTTAGCAACTCATCATTATTACATTCTATAGAAAAGTAAACATGGTGAAAATGGTATGCATGAGATAACACGTCTAACAGCAAGTCTAAGGTATTTGATATTTTAAATTTCATTTAAGCAATGCTTCTTTACCATTCAATGCTTAGAACACATGTGGACTTTGGCATGTGTGCTACATGACAAGCATGTAAGGCTTTCAACCACAGTACCATTATACGAGATTTAAGAAGCAAACCATGCAATTACCAATGGCCAACAAGCTTACATGTCAGCATAGCTTTCTTATCTGGAATTTGTGCATTTAATTTTACTTTTAACTAGTCGTGATAAAATCTTATTCATAATCAAAGTAATTTACAATGGCTGAAATGCCATAAACCATTGTCAGTTCCTACATAGTAGCAAACCATTTAATTACCAATTTGTATCTCTGAGTCTCTGACATAAAAGCATTATTTTTATGATTGTGAAATTTTTATATTGGCCTTTACTTCATTCGTGTAAAATTCCATATTGCACTCATAACACAAACTGAAGGGCTCTTGCAACTCTTGGAGTTAGTGTAACATATATTGTGCAGACCCCAAAGCTGATGTAAACAAAGCAGATACATGACCCAACATGGAAGCTGTCAACTCTACGTTGATCATTATAGCCGATCTAGACTCATCTGTATTAGATTTATTGTAACACCCCGGTCCCATATTGAAAAGATGAAGAATAACCCACATAAAATGGGTGGTTTATAAAGAAAGTCATGAGTGCTAAGTCCTACATTGTCTAGTTACTAGGTGAAACTGGGCTTTATAAGTGATTCTAAAAAAACTTCAAAATTGACTAGTCCTTTTGGGGTAATAGCGCAGATGTGGCTAGCGCTTTTTTCTGGGTCGTTACAAATGGTATCAGAGCCACCTAGTAATGCCAGACCATGTGGTATTGGAGCACTGCATGACGTGGCCCTCACGAGGATGTCAGGAGTTTAAGAGGGGGAGTTTGTAACACTCCGGTCTCATATTGAGAAGATGAGGAATAACCCACATAAAGTGGGTGGTTTATAAAGAGAGTCATGAGTGTTAAGTCCCACATTGCCTAGTTACTATGTGAAATTGGGCTTTATAAGTAATTCTAGGAAAACTCCAAAATTGACTAGTCCTTTTGGGGTGATAGCGCAGATGTGGTTAGCGCTTTTTTCTGAGTCGTTACATCTATGCTTGCACATAGTAGATACACAGTCGACGATATCGGGTCTGTGTTCACACCCAACAAATCCATATTTGCCTTCGTCAAATATGCCAGATGGTACTGCTTCAAGCATGTTTGGGTCTAGTTGTGATTGCATCTTTACATGAGCCAAATATATCAAGCGAGATGCAAAATAGCATCAACATCCAGAACCCTTTGGACTCTGGGGACTGTCCCAAGCAGTTTCTCGAGAGCTATCAAAACAGCTCGGTTCTGTTCCAAAGTTAAGACAAAAGTTCTCACTGCTAAAGAGCCTTTGCTGCTAAGAAGCCCTCCTCCGAGCTGCAGAGGCCGTATCCTCCGAGCAAACTTATTGGTCCCGAGCAACCTGCCTTCTACACATCCACCAAATATACAAGAAAGAATGAAGAAAAACCAGGAGCAGATCAGTAAAAAAAAAAAAAGCGTGCAAATCCCTGGCAACGCAGCAGAAGACATGAATGAGCGACACACTGCAGACCTTGAGTAAAAATCTTCCAAAACTCCATTCTCATGAGTCCTCCAAAGAAGCATAGAGTCCAAGTGCTGAAAACCAGGTTTCTGAGTTCCAAAATTCTGAGTCAACCATTCAGTCCAAACAGCTGTTTCAGCCAAAGACCGACTCAAGCAAATTTGAACTACAGCTGCTAGCTCCAAAATTCTGAGCGGCTGCCTCCAAGCTGAGACAAAGAAATGCCACAAAGGAATTATATTCCCTCTAAACTAAGCCCAGAGTTATTGCCAAAGAAATACATTGTTGAGCAGTCATGGCACAGGGAGTCCATCTTCATCGAATATATGAGATAAGTTTACGCTTCTCTTTTCCCCGCTTAGGATGCTGCTTTGTGTCATTTAGGAAGTTTCTACGCTGCCTTTAATTTTTTAGGCCTAGTCGTAGCTTTGTCTAAAAATCCCTAGAACTAGTGCTGTTAACTACAAAACATCGATGTGTTGGCAAGCCATGTGACTTGAGAAAAAGAAAATCTTTGATAATTGTTTACCAGTTGGGTGATGTACGTGCACCATAAAAAAATGTGATAGAACTTTCCCTCAAGACAAAAGGAAATAATACAACTTCTAGTAAAGGCATGCAGAGAGTCACTAATGGGGAAAGTAATATGCATCTTTATACGGCAATATGTTTAAAATTTTAAATTTCATTTAAAGCTATGTTTGTCTCTCAATCAATGCTTTATGACACATGTTGACTTTCTCATATATGCTACCCTCTCATAAATCTCTGAAGTTAACTAAAAGCTGACCCAAAGCCTTCTTTGGCCATAAATGGGTTTAATTAATCATTCTTGTCACCTTCTCTATGGTGACAAGCGCTTTTATGTTAACAAAATTATTGATTAGGGAATTTATCATCCGAAGACCGTAATTACCATTCCCTAAGCATGGGAAAAGTTATTTGGCCTTTCATGATCTAGCTTTATATCTTCTCTGATTCATGAATCATTAATTGTTGCTCTCCACTCAAAAAAGAGGAATAAACATGTGTNAATTTATCATCCGAAGACCGTAATTACCATTCCCTAAGCATGGGAAAAGTTATTTGGCCTTTCATGATCTAGCTTTATATCTTCTCTGATTCATGAATCATTAATTGTTGCTCTCCACTCAAAAAAGAGGAATAAACATGTGTGATCATTCATCTTTTGGTCCGTTGGATTGCAAAAAAAAAAAAAGGCGTTTCTGCCTAAGCGTAAGTAACACTTAAGGCACAAAATTTTCAGGGTACCACCCGAGATAACTCGCACACTTGAAAACCCGAGGATCACAATCCCGAGGGAAGATTCCGAGAGCCAAGATCCCGAGCATCAAAAGCCTACCAAAGAATCAAGAATCAAGATTATCATGGAAAAAAATCCCAAGAGTCCGATTTAGAGGCTCCAAGATTTCGAGGGAAAATTCCAAAGAGTTAAGGTTCCAAGGATCAAAATGTCAAGAAAAGATTCCGAGAGTCCAAACTCCGAGGATCGAAAGTTCCAAGGATCAAAATTCCAAAAGACTAAACTCTGATGCTGAAAATCCCAAGAGAAGATTTCGAGAGCCAAAAATCCCGAACATCAAAAGTTCAACATCTTACAACAATCAAAATTTGGAAAAAGTTTTTCCAACTATTTACGTGCATATTAGTAGTTAATTACTCAAAACATTTCAGCACACATGCTAAATTGCTTGCAATATTTAAATACTGATGCTTTAAAATACTATTGCTTATCAACTAAATTGCTGAAGTAACCTGCAGTAAGGTCCAGTCACGCCAGAGCTAACAAGCAGCATAGCTGCGATATGTTTTAGCCTACTTTGAGCTTCTACAGGAAACATCTGAATATGCAAAGCTCAACTTCGCCACTTGGGCGACCGGTCGATCAAGATGCTAGATGTCTTTATCCCCTAGAGATGTCAAGAAAGCCCTTCACCAGGAGAGCTCGGCATCCAACAAAGACCGAGAGAGTGCCCAGCCAACTGGTAGAAGAGCTCGGCATCTAACAAAGACTGAGAGAGTGCCCAGCCAACTGGGAGAGTGCTCGGCACACAAAAGATGGGTCTCGGATAATTCATGTCTAGGCTACAAACAATGGGTCTCGGATAATTTATGTCTAGACTGCAAAAGAAGGGCCTCAGACAACTTATGTCCAGGCTGCAAAAAACAGGTCTCGGATAATATATGTCTAGACTGCAAAAGACGGGCCTCGGACAATTTATGTACAGGCTGTAAAAGACGGGTCTCGGATAATTTATGTCCAGACTGCAAAAGACGGCTTCGGACAACTTATGTCCAGGCTACAAAAGACGGGTCTTGGATAATATATGTCCAGACTGCAAAAGACGGGCCTCGGACAACTTTATGTCGAGGCTGCAAAAAATGGGTCTCGGATAATATATGTCCAGATTGCAAAAGACGGGCATCGGACAACTTATGTCTAGCTGCAAAAGACGGGTCTCGGATAATATATGTCCATACTGCAAAAGACGGGCCTCGGACAACTTATGTCTAGGCTGCAAAAAACAAGTCTCGGATAATATATGTCCAGACTGAAAAGACGGCCTCGAACAACTTATGTCCAGGCTGCAAGGATGGGTCTCGGATAATTTATGTCCAGACTGCAAAAGACGGGCCTTGAACAACTTATGTCCAAGCTGCAAAAGACGGGTCTCGGATAATATATGTCCAGACTGCAAAAGATGGGCTTCGGACAACTTATGTCTAGGCTGCAAAAAACAGGTCTCGGATAATATATGTCCAGACTGTAAAAGACGGGCCTCGGACAACTTATGTCCAGGCTGCAAAAGACGAGTCTCGAATAATTTATGTTCAGACTGCAAAAGACGGGCCTCGGACAACTTATGTCCAGGCTGCAAAACACGGGTCTCAGATAATATATGTCTAGACTACAAAACATGGGCCTCGGACAAAAGTGCTTAAAAAGCCCAATGTCCAATCTCAAGCAAAATCTTTTTTTTAAAAAAAAATAAAATAAAATAAAAAGGTGCATTTCGACCTCATTTCCAAAGGCTCAACAAATGTCTCAGAAATCATATGTTTTTAAGCTCAATTTCCGACGACTCAGCATCGACGCGAACAACGAGTGCTTACAAGCCATTACCTCGAGTACACATGGCATGAAAGCTTCTGAGCCCTTGCCACCAACATACAACTCTCGTAAACCTCTTTCAATTATTAGTTCAATACAAAAATAATTTTCACATTTTATTATCAAAATCATTATTTGCTTATTACCGAATTAACTAACCTGGACTAAGGTCCAAATATGCTTAAACTAACAAGCAACAAAGCTGCTACATATGTCTCTTGTCTATTTTAAGCATTTATAGGAAACAAATATGAGGCTCTCCATAGCCATCATGGCAAAATGTCGGTCGGAATACTACGCGCCTCAATCAGCCAAATTCAATGCCACACTAGTGCATCCTCTACAAAAAGAACATCCACAATTAGTCTATACCATTGGAGTATCTTTATTGGGAGAATACTGGCTTAAAAAAGCTGAGAAAACCCTTTGCTCCTTGTCATCGAGTGTACAATTTAGTTCTTAGAAGTTATGCCAGACCCGAGACACAAAAGACACGACCTCGTCATGCACACCTACATAAGGATCTTGCCTCGAGCCCGACCTGACAAGGACTCTTTATTCAAAAACGCCAACAGCAATTTGACAAAAATCAAGCCATGAGCTTGGGGGGTAAGACTTACGCCACTAGCTAAATACCCTAACGACAATGATCCCGACAAGCACCTGACGGCTGACACTACACCGTGAATGACAGAGGTCACTCTAGTCATAAGAATACAGAAGATTCCCGATGCCCGACTAGCTGGATAGATCAGCCATGGGAATCGGGGGGGAGGGGTGGTAACTGTTGGGGATAAAATCCTATAATGGGTCCTACTCAAGATATACTAGTCAAATATAGACTGCTGAGTGGGTAGCACCATGATCATGAGAATCCCTCTAAAAGAGGGATACATATACCATGAAATTAGGGACTGCAGTATGCTACAGAGACCACTACACAGAGTGGACTTATAATCTAGCTACAGAAAATCCCATAAAAGGGGAGACAATACATCAGATAAAGGGACGATTGATCTCCCAAAGACCATAACTCATTACTTTATTCTCACTTAAAAGATTTATGCTAACTTAGGCATCGGAGTGTCCTCGGTCCAAGGACCGGCGACCAACGATGACGCTTTAATTCTTTTGCAGGTTGCCCATCACCGGTCAAGTCGTAAAACTGTTCTAACATTGCTAATAACTATTATCAGCAACGACACTAAGTGGTTGCTGATAATCAGTTATCAGCAACCACTCTTAGAGTCATTGCTGATAACAGTTATCAGCAACGACAATAAGTGGTTGCTGATTTTTTTTTTTTTGCAACTGTTTTAATTTGTACTAAATAATTATGGCACATTAAAAAAACATAAGGTATAACCATTTGCTAAAACATGTATTCCAATCAAATAAACTATTAATCATTTTACAAAAACTCACTCAAAAAGAGTATACATTGCTAAAAACATGTATTCCAATCAAATAAAATATTAATCATTTTATAAAAACTCACTCAAAAAGAGTATACACCAAATACACTACAGAGCACAAGAATCCTACACCAAAACTAAAAACAACCACAAAGACATCTTTCTTGAAAACTAACAAATACACCAAATCTCATAACTAACAATACAACAAACCCAAATTACATAAACAAATAACCAAATCTATACAATTATATAATCCAACATCTCAATTGTTGCACAACATTTTCACTTGTTTTTTGAAATCTCCAATTAGCAATGATCCTTGATCTTATTTCCCAATTAATTTATCGAAAAACTTATGTGGTACCTGCATTAATCATAAATATAAGTGAAAAAAATTTCACCTTTAATTGCTCTAAATAATAGACTCCAGCCAGTATGTTTAGAGAAGAGTAACTTTATATGTCCTTAGCATATAATTTGTTTCTATATCATTGAAAGTGAGATATGAGTAGCATATCAATACATCAAAAAACCAGAAATTCATTAGGAAATGGGTCCAAACTTAATTTGATCAATACATATATCATGTCCAAATAGTCATGAGAATACGATCCACTACAGCAGCCATCTGTCCAAATAGCCAAACAACAGCCATCACTCGAAGAGCTCTTACACGTCCTCGTCCTCAGACCTCATCCTCATTGTGGGCATGATTGTTACCTGCCCAATCATAATGTATTCAATATATAGGGGGAAAAAAAGATGGGAGCATCAATTATACCACAAAAGAAAATGACCGGTGCATCAAATATATCAACAACAAAAAAATACCCTGACTAAACTATGAAAAATAGATATGTAACATGGATTCAAAATTCTGCCTTGTGTTAATGACATACCAAAATATGTGTAGTCCATACCCATTTGCACCATATAATCAGTGGCCTTACCACAAACAATTTCCATAATTTGTAACCTCTATCCACCACCCAATAATTAACCTAATTCACTCCAAACCGAAGATGATACATCAAAGATTGCAATTCAAGAAATCAGCAAATGACTCACAACCACTATTTCTCACCGACTATATTGTATTGTGAGCAAACAGCATTCTGGAGGTGGTAGCATATGGTAGCAATAAGATCATGACAATTAGACTCAAACATTCATTGTTGGTAGTGCTATCGTACAAGTTAGACAGCAGAAGCTTTGATGATATGAATTCAAAACTTCAGGACTATAGTAATGTATGAAAACAGTTTACAAGCTAATATTAATAAATGAAAAACAATCCACATTTAAAGAAAAACCATGAAAATCCAATTGTGAGTCCACTAATCTATACATTACCACTAGGCAAGAATGAAATCAGCAAATACCAACAAAATAAATAAGGGAGATCATTTATTAATGCAAGATAATGGAAGATGCAATGAGCTTGTTATTGGCATTAATTATACCATTAGATGCCTCATCAATTTGCCTTAACCAAACTATAACTATCACTAAGCTACCAATATTAACCTATTGACGGCTATTAATTTGCACCAATAATCCATGAGCTTGAAACTTTATGCAAACAAATTCACTAAAAAATTCATAACGTGTCAAATTTGGATGGATACCGACTTGACTTTTTGAGCACTATCAGATTAATTTCAGCACAAGAAGAAGATATAAAGATGTTCAGTGCACCATCCTGAAGTAACAAGTTTAGCTTAACTAGAAAAGAAATGGACAATAATTACAACACAAATGATTAAAAACACCCTAGAGCGAGATAGAGAGGCTCCTTGCCTAATTGCATCGAGTAAGATTCTTTCGTCAACAAGACAATCACAATGTCTGAGAGAATGATATGAAGGTTCATCTTGAACTACCCCCAAAACAGTAAGTTTTTAACAATTGAAAAGAAACATCATTTTCATCCAAAAAGCATCTCATGTGACAAAATCCATATATTTCCTCTATCAATCAGATATTCAAGCCAGGAAATTTAATAACCTAAAAGTCAATATATCAACACACTTTCAACTCACTCTCAATTTTCTCCACCTCTGACTTTTCAGATAACTTGAATGCCAATATGTTTTAAGCTATATTACAATGCAATCCTTGTACAAATTAATTTTTATCTAAATCGTCTTATGGAGATAGATAACATACCAACAGGAATATAAATCCACATCCCCACACACATTAATATCGATTCCTTTGAAGAAAATAATAAAATTGAAGATGATATTCAAAAAAAAAAAAGGAATTTTTATGGAAGGAGACAATAGGGAAAAGACATGTCTTAGTGCTATCTACGTAGATTTCTCCAAATACCTTTTTCCAAATGAGCCGCGCGTGCTATATCACAAAGAAAACTCGAGGATGAGTGTTCAGCGTGCGCCGGAGTGGGGGTTTTGAATGTAGGACGGAATTATCTATATTTTCGGATAAATTTCAAAATAAGAAAAATATCAAATAAACATTGGGAAAGTGTTCGTTCAAGAAGATTTTTGTTCAGATTCAGACAGTGAAGTTTATAGAAAGAAAGATCTTGTCACCATCATTGCTGATTGTCAACTGTATTCGGTTGACACAAAATTAATTTATTGATTTTCTATTTTAGATTAGGATTCTACTAAAAAAATAAATAAAAAAATTTTATTAAAATTTATTTATTTCTCTTTCAAAATTGTATTTACTTTTTCTTTCCTTTGCTAGACTTGTATTTGTTTATTTCCTTACGAGGATTATGTGCTACTAGGATTAGGCTTACTTATTTTACTAGGACTAGTATTACTTTCTCTTCAAGGACACAATTGAATATTTATCAATCGGAGAATTTCTCTCAAATACTCTGCGGGAGTTTGTTACTTTTAAGCCTGGCCGGGCTCGTTTTATCTTTTTAGTCAGAAGACGCAGACACTTTATGATTTGTTTTACCAAGTCTTACACTACGTCAGTTATCTGATGAGGACGAATTTACCCCAAATTTTCGGTAAATTCCCAAAATAAGAAAAAAATAAAACATAACATATAGAGGAAAATGTCGTTCTAAGAACGGGAAGATTTTTGTTTAGATTTAGACAATGGAAGTATAGAAAGAAAGATCTTGTCACGATCACTGCTAGTTGTCAACTGTATTCAGATTGACACAAAAATCAATTTATTGATTTTCTATTTTAGATTAGGATTCTACTAAAAAAATAAAAAAATAAAGTTTTATTAAAACTTTATTTATTTCATTTTTAGGATTGTATTTACTTTTTCCTTTCATTGTAGACTTGTTTATTTATTTCCTTACTAGGACTAAGTTTGCTTATTCTACTAGGACTAAGTTTGCTTATTCTACTAGCACTATGTTTATTTGTTTTTTCTAGGTTTCTTACTAGTATAAATATGTGAGTCTATATTGTAAACAAATACACAATTGAATATTTATCAATCAGATAATTTTTCTTAAATACTCTGCGGAGTTTGTTACTTTAAGCATGCGGACTTGTTTTATCTTTTAGTCAGAAGACGTAAACACTTCTGATTTGTTTACCAAGTCTTATACTACGTCAGTTGGTACCGAAGCAAGCGTTATCCTGTTTGATGGCTACCTGAGTAACGGTAGCAACCTCTTCAACAACGCCACTTGTAGGGGAGAGAGCTCGTTCAAGAGACGAATTCATGGGGTATCCTAACCGGCGTTATTCGGATTCGATGACCAATTCATATTACAGTTACAACTACTCTAACGAATTCATTTGTGAGAGAGAGTTTGTTTCAAGAGTTGACTACCAACGATATATCAAGCAATTAAAGGCTCAATCACAACAGACACACTTTCAAGAACAAGAACTGCAATTAATGCGCAAAAACTCGAACGATTTGAGGCGACGTATCGACAAATTTGTTAACAATTATGAAAGATCTTGCGTCAGAGCTGTCTATAACCGTGATCCTGAATCTCCGAATAGGCACCCCACCTATGAAGAGAATATTAATTATAGTGAAAATAATGTGGAGGTTATTAATTTGGTGGAGCTGCTGTCAGAAAAACAATTTGTGCAGCCACAACCATTTGTTCCAACAACTACACCAATGGAAGAACATCCACCACATATTCCACCACAGGTGCAACTCATCACGATCACCATGGAAGAAAAGAGCAATGTCGATTCTTTTGAAGAAAATAGTAAAGTTGAAGATGATATTCAAAAAGAAATTGTTGGGAAAATTTTTATGGAATGAGATAATAGGGAAAAGACATGTCTTAGTGCTATCTACGTAGATTTCTCCAAGTACCTTTCTCTAGATGAGCCGCACGTGCCATATCACAAAGAAAACTCGAGGACGAGTTTTTTTCAAGTGGGGATGTCTGATGTAGTACGGAATTTACCTATATTTTCAGTAAATTTCAAAATAACAAAAATAACAAAAAATATATTGGGCAAGTGTCATTCAAGAAGATTTTTGTTCAGATCAAACAGTGAAAGTATAGAAGGAAAGATCTTGTCACGATCACTGCTGATTGTCAACTGTATTCGGTTGACACAAAAATTAATTTATTAATTTTCTATTTTAGATTAGGATTCTACTAAATAAATAAAGTTTTTATTAAAAATTTATTTATTTCCTTTTCAAGATTGTATTTACTTTTTTCTTTCCTTTGTAGACTTGTATTTATTCATTTCCTTACTAGGATTAGCTTTACTTGTTCTACTAGGACTAGGTTTACTTATTTTACTAGGACTAGGATTACTTTCTCTTTAAGGACACAATTGAATATTTATCAATTAGAGAATTTCTTTCAAATGCTCTACGGAGTTTCACTACAAAAAAATCGGGTATTACCCACTTTTTTTTTCTTTCCATAAAGCGATGTTAAATTCTAGATTTAACATCGCTTTTACAAAAGCATGGTAATTTAGAAGCGCGGTAAAAATTACATCTCTTTTCCAAAAGCGATGTAAAACTTAGTTTTTTTGAAACCCGCACCAACTTCCCTTAATTCTTTTTCGGCTGGCCATTCCCTCTCAGCTCTTCTCCCTCTCCATTTCCTCTCTAAACCTTAGAGCATCCGCAACGGCCTCTCAGCTCTCTCCCTCTCCATTTCACAAAAACCGCACTCCATCAAACTCCATAAACTTTCGTCATTTTAGTTTCTGCTTTGTTTGGGTGCTGAGAGACTTTTTTTCTCGGTTTAGGCATGTTTATTAGCCAAATCTAAGGAACCCGTTTCTCATTTCTCCCTCATTTGAGAGGGAGCACAGAGAAAAAGCGAGAGTTACAGGCAAAAACAAGAAGAAGAACCTTTGGGCTGTGTTTGAAGGTATGAATCTCTCTCTCCCTTTGATTTCTCCTCCTCCTATAGCTCTCTTTGATTTTTCCTCTGTGTTGTGGATTTTGGAGGTTTTGGTAAAAATACCCGATTGGGTAACCCTCTGATATGTTTTCGAACCCTTAAATTTTTGTAAATTCATGATTAGCAAACTGGTTTGTGATTTGTAGAATTTGGAGGGGAACACCGTGAACTCATACACTGCATGTCACGAATTTGGTTTCAATTTTATTCAATTTTTTCCCTCAATTGATTTATAGAATTTTGATGTTGATTTTGGGCTGGATCCACAAGGGGTCTTGATCTCTCTGAAGCTATATGTAACACTGTGTCAAAGATGCCAGTTCATAACATACCATATTTGATTAGAAATGTGTGATTTTAAATGCAAATTAGCAATAGGTCAAAGTGTGAGTAGGTATATGTTTGAGAATTTTAACTTCCTCATGGTAATTTGTTGAGTTTTAATTGTTTGTACATTCACGTATTTGAACTTAATTGCATTGCTTATATATTCTTTAAGCATTGTTGAAACAGAGGACTGTTTCGTGCTCAAACCTGTCTGTGGCTGTTTAGTGCTGAAGAGCTTTTGTTGTTTCATTTATTCACTCTTTTAATTCCTCACCAACCGAAATCAACCAACTGAAATCTATCAAACCAATAAAGAATTATATTTTTTTTTAAGTAGAAAAATATTTGGAGAGTTTGATGAGTAATGTTTGATTAATTGATCTAAATAGTTTGATTTAAAAGCGTACCTGTTAATTTGTTGGGACTGCCACGATAATATTGTAGTTTGATCTAAATAGTTAGGTCAAATAGTTTTTTTTTTCCCCCAAAGAATCGATTGTGCTAGCACTTGCTACGAACTTTGATTAATATTCTTTTTTGAGAAAAGCTGAGTGTATTCCCTCAAGCATCCCCTTCTTTTAAGTTATGAACTGGCATCCCCTTCTTTTTTTGTGAGTGAACTTTGATTAATATTCTTTTGCAAAGTGAACTAATTATAGATAATAAATCTTTGGGAAACAAGTTAAGACTTCTTGTAATCTTGGTTATTTTAAGTTAAAAATTTCATTTTTTTTAAATCTAACAGATTTAACTATGCAATCTGGAGGGCTGGTTTATTTGGACTGGTCGCAAGCCACCCCTTAACTTTTATATGTGGGTGGTTGGGCTGGGTGACTCAGCCCATCTACTTTTTTTTTTTTTTATTAATCTATTATCCTTATAGCTACTATTTAGATCATAGGTTATTTATATATATCAGAATATCGTCGGCGTGGTTTAGTTGTAAGGATTAATGGGTCTCTCTTCATTTCTTAGGTTTCTTTGTAGGAGATGAGGAACTTTGTTATTTATTGAGACGGCATTGGTGTATTAATTTTGGGATGTGAGACTTTTGCAATTGGAATTCATAAGG